>CM037158.1:17199029-17474029 GCA_020921065.1 Vaccinium darrowii | reverse complement strand
ATATATATATATATATATATATATATATATATATATATATATATATATTTTAAACATCCAATCACAATTATAATCGAAATAAAACATATATAAACCGATCGACAAGTCTTTTACGTGATTGAAAATTCCTATTCAATGACAATTACCTCTAGCACACAGATTTAATTCTACAGAAAAGTAGTCCAAAAAAAAATTTTAATGAAATTAGATACTCAAAATAATTTTACGACACTAGAGTTCCATTAACCACTTATTCAGGATAAACGGAACATGCCAGAAGCAAACGAGACAGGAAGTCTCACTGGGTTAAATGACTTAACAATTAAAATACCCAATATACATGGCCAATCCCAAAAAAAACATGGTTCTCTTTAGAGTCTAGTCTACTGTAGCCAATCGAGTAATCAGAAATTAACAAACAAGTAATAGATATTATGCTACAACATTCACTTGGGAGCCCATGAATCAAAGACGACAGTCAGTAGATCGGGACAGCCATGCAAATTACGTGGCAACCTTTACAAAACAACATTAAGTGCTTGTTTGTTAAAAGGCAAATTGAAAATTGTATTCGTCATATAGTGACCTTATTCAAGTTGAACATTCAGCCAAATAAGAACATGTGTGCATACTGGGCCCAACGATTCGATTCGGTTATTTGTAAATCAATAATATAATAAGCCGGAGTACGTTTCATAAAATTATAATCCAAGATGTACTGATTCAGAAACCATATGCTCTGATACCAACTGTAAATAATATATATCTGAATTTAAACTATTATGCGGAAACAGATATAGCACAGATCTTGAATTCAATACACCTCAAGAACAATACATTTAACGTACCTTTGTTGGCCATCGAGATTAGAAAGAACAAACCCCTTCTTTAGAATCACTTTAATTCTTGGCTCACCTTCTCCTCTCTGTCTTTAACTTTCTAGAATACCCAATAACTTTAATTGATGGAAAAACTCTAATGTAAGGGGTGAGTATTCTATTCTTTTATAGAGGAGAGAAGAGGGCCTTAGAGATAATCATAAAAGACTCCTAATCCATCAAGGACTCTCTTATGTAGAGGTCTCCTTTATCTATTCTAATTAGGTGTCATAACGAACCTCATCACTACATTGGCTTATCAGTTAGTAGAGTCTCAATTGTAAAAGACATGCATAAAACGTGGAGGCTAGTGGGCCACCCTAATTAGGAAAATAAAACTAACACTTCGAACCTGAAACCTAAGACAAAAAATTGAGTTGTGGTCAGAGGTTGGGTAAATCCCAAAATGATTTAACAACAATCACCTTATTAAATTACAAAAACAACCAAGGAATGTCGATTAAAAAATTAGATTAGATATGGAGTCAAGATTTTAACCTAACCAAGGAATATCGATCGATCAAACATTTCCACATGTGTGGGTTTGAATGTTTGATAGGAGTATAACCATTTCGTTTTTTTTTTTTTTTTTTGAACGGGGAAAATGCAACTTATATTGATAAGAAATCAAGTACAAGTTACACGGCCCATAAGCCTAAAGGGAGAAGAGATTACAACAAAAAACAAAGAAAAAACAACAAAAACAAAAACAAAACAAACCAAAAAGCCGCAAGAATCAGCGTCAAGGACAGACCTATCAGACACACTCGTGAAGGAGGGTGGATTGACTAGATCTACATCTTTTTGAAGCTCGTTCCCGCCATAGGCTGAAGGACCACCACCAGACCCACTGCAAATGCCGCCATTGCCACTGTGAGAGGGCTCCCAAAAATCCGTCGCCAAAACCAATCAGATCTACGAGCCTAGGTGCCCAAGATCGGGCCCCCCGTGTCCAAAAATGATGGGGTGAGGGGAACTAATCTCGCAAAAGAGGAGAGGTTCAACCACTCACAACCATGAGGGAGGGAAGGAGTCAAGAGGAGAAGAGAGGATAGAGAGCCAAAGCAGATGGGGGACTGAGGGAAGAGGGTGAAGGAAGAGTGATCAGGGGGGCTGAAGGAGCGGGGGAGAAGAAAGGAAGAGGGGGCGGTGGGAGTTGGGGAGGGGGAAACCCACCCACCTAGAGCTCTCTCTCTCTCTCTAAAATTCTCTGGAGCCTTCTCACCCTTTCGGTTATTAAGTCCTTTGATCTTTTCACCCTCAATATTATAATCTATAAAGTATAAAACAAGCCCAAATTAGTTAATTTGGCCAAGTGTTTATGTTACACCCTAGCATTTTATATTATTTATTATGTTGCTATTTACAATTGGGTGTTGAGGTCGGTTTCTGATTAATTATTTTTGCGGGTATTGTTGGCATTAATATAGTTTTAAGGGTATAAGTTAATTTTAGAATATTATATTTATTAAACCATTTTTTTTTATTATATGGATTTGTATGTTATTGGAAAATATCTTTATTGGGAGCTTTGGCGAGAGGACATAGTATAGGGGTTATTAAGCAATTATTTGGCTATATTTTAGGGTTAACACGTTAGTGGGTGGTTATGTTAAATAGATATTTCTTAGTTGATTAGGGTTATAGTGTGAGAACCATATTGAGAGGAGAACTATCATATAGAGCCGCAGTAGACAACGGCTTTTCGGAGTGGTCTTATTAACTTGTTCTTGATCTTTAGTCTGGTATGTCCAAAAATTACTCCTTTTTGTTTCTATTGTTTTGGATCAATTTGTTGAAGGGAAACAGTTCTTGGGTTGTGGTATTAGATTTAATTGGTTAAGAATTGAGAGAGAGAGAGAGAGAGAGAGAGAGAGAGAGAGAGAGAGATGTGTTGTACCTGGCAGTGGGGGTGGAGTTTTGTGATGTGCTATGCATGTGATGGTGATAATGGGTGTGAGTTGATTTTGTGCAATATACCACCAATAGTTTATTTGCTAGTACTAGTTAGCATATTGTAAAAAGGGTGAAACTGGTGGTTTAATCAATTGGTGGATCCCACCGAGAGTTGTGATCGGGTATGTGTTCGTGTGATTATGGTGTTCGGTGGATGTGTAAAACTATAAATTCTTGGGGTTCTAGCAAAGGCTTCTCTGGGGAATCAGATTTTATGACTTGGGAGATTTGGATGGTAGTTCTATTGGTAGTAGAATTGACGTGCCATATATTTGGGAGAGGCTTAATTGGAGAACAGGTGTTATAGCATGGGGAACTGTCGGAGCTGAAAATTTAAGCTTGGGTTTTGATAATTTTGGTGGCTATTGATTTAGGATTGGGCTTAATTTCGGCACTTTCATACTATAGGATATTATAGCTCTTATGATCACTATTATGATATTCGAAGAGTTAGTTAATTCGTATTTCCTATTTTTGTACAGGTTAGACTATTTTTGCGTGTTCGAGTTGCATTGTCATTCGATCAAGGTGAGTGGTTAAGTATGTTACGTACTTTCAAAACTTCCCCGTGTTCCCTAAATTATTCTTTGAAATATTTAGAATTGTTAATTGAAAAAGTGAATTAATTATATTTGGTTGTTTAAATTGGCACGCGATAAAATGTATTCTTTTTGGTGAGAACTTCATGGATATTATTGGGAACTTTTATTATTGGAAGTCCAGGGAAATTATTCCTTTGTATAGGTGACCCTGGCCATTAGGGAAGAGACCCGGGTTAGGCCGGTGACCCTTTTGCTCAACGGCTTTCTTTTTGCCGGATCGACTTAGGGAAGAGTACCACGGCCTGCCAACACCTGGTGACTCTAAGTTCGATATTGGATCCAATCTTGAGATAATTATATTGTTGGCCATGGTACTATTTGGTTGTGGTTCCCCATTATTGTTGGATGTCATCTGGTGATCACCATGGAAATTTAGTATTGTTTTATGGTACATCGTGTATGCCAAATTATGTTTACTTGGGAATCTATTTTTATCTCTGTTTTAAAACTTTATTTAATATATATATGCTTTGCCATTCATTGAGCTTGTCAGCTGACAGATTTATTCCAACATCATTTTCAGGTAAATCAAGTCAATAAGTAAGGACTCTGGCTGCGTCATGGGGAGTTACTGTGTCGACCTCCATAGGATGTTGCATTCTAGTTTTATAATTTTATTTATCGCTTCCGCACTTTGTTAAACCTTTTATAATAGAAATTGAAACTCCTTTTTTTATTGGTAATATATTCTTATCATTTTGGTTTATGGGATGGTTGTGCCCCATGGCTATGACTTGAGATATATTTGGCTTTGGTATGGTTTGATAGCAAAAGAAAATGGATATGTTAAGTCCGATGACTTTATTTTATTTTAGGCTGCGTGTTTCACGGGGTTGAATCCTCGTGGTCCACGGCCAGTCACTTCTCATTTTGGGGTGTGACAGTTTATACCAAAAGAATTGTAATAAGTTATCGGTTCAGACCCATATTTATGGCACTCCTGCTTTACATTATCGGTTTCTAACTGTAGACACCCCAATTTTGACCCGAGAAACTTATCAAGCATCCCCAAGGATGAAAATGCCCAATAAGAGCACGCAAGGCTTGATTGTGAACTTGGAAACCCCCTCAAAAGCTCTTCAAAATAAACCCGAGCCTACATCACCTTCTAGTACGTTCTAAACCCTCTTTATTGATATATAATGCGTCCCAATCCGTTTTGAAATGAGGGAAATGTGCTCGTTTTACCAAAACAATTTGTTTTCTCGACTTTCTGAGGGTAAAATGGTCATATATTTTGATGTACAAACCATATTGGGTTCAAACCACTTGGGTTAGAAAGTAGACTTGACAAGCTTTCCAACGCTTCAAACCGTTCACAAAACAGAGTTCGGTAGCACCCGGAATGGCCCTGCGAAGTTTGAAGTTTTGTGCAGTCTCTCAGTCCAGGCGGCTGGATTACTCTATTCCAGGCGCCCAAACTCAATCCAGGCGCCTGGACTCCCCAATTCCAGGCGCCCAAAATCACTTTCAGTGGGCAATTTGCAGCTGGTTTTTGATGAAACTATGGGCTCCCCCCTACGTTTTCTTCATTCCAAAATCCCTCCAACAGATGATTCTTCCACAATTTTGAGTTCAAATTGCCATTTCTCTCTCTTTTTTACCCAAAAACCAACCATTTTCACTGTATAAATACCCCCCTCTTGCCTTATTTTAGGAGGATCAGCTCTCCACCCCCTTTCCTTGCTGTCATGCTGCCGAAATACACCTAGAAATTCAACCCCCAACTGGTCCCTTTGAATTTCACTCACTTTCAACCTTGAAACCTACCTTTTTGCTACCTCAACTCTCCATATCTTTATCTTCATAACCAAACCCCAACCAAAGCACTTGTAATCTGATTTTCATAATTTCAGAAGCTTATTTCAGTGTACCCAACATCCACAATCACCTAAACCCACTTAAAACTTGCAATCCAAGTTCATCAATCAAGTTTTCAAGGCAGTTTGTCTACCATAGTGCTCAACAGGGCCTTGAGGGGACATCAACCAGGCTCTAGCTAGTCCTCAATACTAGTTTAGAGTTTGGAAAAAGTCTCAAACATCACAGAAAGAGAACTCATTCTATGCACCTGATCAGTATTCCAAGCGCCCGCATTGGTATATTTCCAGGCGCCCATAGTGATTCCAGGCGCCTGGATCCCCCTCTTCCAGGCGCCCATCTCTGATCCAGGCGCCTGGACCAGCTTGATCCAGGTGCCCAATTTGTAGTCCAGGTGCATGATGTGTGGGGTTAATAGGTCTATTTTGAGAAGATTTCAATCTGTGTGGGTAATATTTTAGATTAATTTGTGCAAAATACGTGTTCATTTTCACCATACATGTATTCCACAAAACACAAGCATCCACATACATCATTTTAGTGTTTATTGTTGTATTTATGTGCTCATATAGCGCTTGTAATTGAAGTCTGTTTAATCAATATTTTCAAAATCCCTTGAGCATTGAGTAGAGACCGGTAATCGTGCCGGGCGAGAGGGGTGCTTTAAATTCCTTCCCCTCTCGTAATCTAGCTCCCGGACCTGAGAAATCTTAATAAAAGCAGACCCGTGTAATGTTTTCCATGTAAAGGGCAAAAGAGTCATTTTTCAATCGATTTCTCGGGTACGGTCCTCAAACCCGGTGGTGACTTCCGTTCAATCAATCGAAATCATTTTTAGAAACAAACCGCAATCGTTTTCGTGAACATTTCGGCGGGGTGTTCACACTAACCTTGCTTCATTTATTACCATTACAATCCATACTCTTCGAAGCTCTCTCAATGCATTTCTTATCCTATTATATTGATTTCATTTTTTGATCTTGACGATTAATAAAATTTTCTTCGTCATTCAGAAATAAAAAAATAAAATTACAATCCATTGGGAACCAACTTGAAAAAGCATGGTAAAGGGCTACCTTCCGTGTTGCGAGTCAAAGTCAGTGTCCTTTGTTTTCTTCAGTTGTAAGTAATTAGGTTCCCAAGACTTCGGATTTGAACCGACTTGTCTGTAAAGATGCCAATCAACGAGCAATTAAAGCAAGAAAAAAACAAACAATGGTTGGGATTCCTGCAATTGATAACCAAAAACCAAATCATTTCACTTCATAACTTTTGGGGGAACTAGAATGGACGACCCAGGCTTCCATTCTACCCAAGATTTTCTTGGATTTGATGGATTATTCCTTGAAAACTTGTAGTTTGGTTTACCCAGCGCTGAACAGTATCACTTGCAATAATAGGGATATTTTTCAAAAGTGCTACAGACAGAGATGTGTAACATAGATTCAGAAACGAAAATGAATCGTTCGATGGTTTTAGTCTCCACGTTATTGCGTGCGACCCGAATGCATTAGATGATTCCGGACTGTACGTGAATGAATATCGCTCTGTGTTCAAAGACATTAATCAATTTTTGTACAGGGGATGGACCTGGTGAGGTAAGTGAACAGTATAGACGGCCCACACCAAAAAGTTACTACTTTTTTTTTTTTAATCATTCAAAAGGAAGTAATTAAGTATCAAGCTTATTTCCCAAAAAAAAAAAAAAAAGTAATTAAGTATAGACAATCTATGATTTTACAGCTAAACATTGTCCCAATAATCATTTTTTTTAATCATTCAAAAGGAAGTAATTACAGCTAAACATTGTCCCATTAATCATTGAAGAAAATCAGTTAAGTCATATCACATTTGACGGTAATAGTAACAATTGCAATAGACACTATTTTGTGAATAAAGTACAACATATCTTATATTCTTACCTGACAATATAGTCATAGAAACAACAATGACAATTGTAGAAAAAAGACAACAAGACAAACGAACTAATTAAGTTGCTCGTGTGCAGGCCGTGGCTCGGCTCAATTAGTGATCTAGACGAGCTCGAGCTCGAGTTTTAGGCACGTTGAGTAAATGAGTTTGCTAAAAGCTTGGCTCATTTGTATAGGCTTTGTTTGTTTAAAAAAAAAACTCGTTAAATAAATTACATTGGCTCTGCTCGATAAGGGATGTAAACAAGCCAAGCCAGAGCCCAAGTTTTTGGCTCGTTTAGTAAATGAGCAAGCTCGATCTCGACAGAACTCGGCTTTGCTCGTTTGCACCCCTAACAACAAGTGACATTTGCATGTAGAATGAGTTTAGGTCATAAAATTACACAAATTTGGTGTAGTTAATTGTGATTTTTGTTTCTGGTACACATGCAAGAACATCAAAGAAATATTTGCTACACGTAAATTCTGAATAAGGACCCAACCACTTAAGCTAGCTAACTATAAGTCCTATAGGTGTGTGGTTACATACTACGTAGTTTCAATTACTAGAGAGTCGATAAAACACGGAATC
Organism: Vaccinium darrowii; assembly: GCA_020921065.1. Taxonomy (NCBI): domain Eukaryota; kingdom Viridiplantae; phylum Streptophyta; class Magnoliopsida; order Ericales; family Ericaceae; genus Vaccinium; species Vaccinium darrowii. Next base: position 17,466,270 of record CM037158.1, on the reverse strand, counting down.
AGAGAGGTTGTAATGAGAATCTCGGGCGACTAAAGTGGTTTGGGCGGTCCAGATCTTACATAAACTGTTCGAACTAGACAGCATGTAGTGAGAATCTCGGCCGTCCATTTTTGTTTTGGACGGTCCGGATCTTAGATAAACTGTTCGTGCCCGGTTCTCAAACAAATTGTTCGCATGAACAATTTATACAATTTATCTAAGATCCGGACTGCCCAGACCACTTTAGACGGCCGAGATTTACTCACTACAGGGTGTATTGACTACACGACCCTGCTCCCTAAAAACTCTACCATTATCCGAAGAATATGCGTCTAACAAGAAGTTGGAGGGGTATTAAACGACAAAACGTAGGAGGCCACTCTCTGAGTGACAGACACATAACCATAAGTTAATCTCATACATTGGAGTTTATTATTTATATTGGTGGTCTAGAGTTCCGCAAAATTACAATATACTCCGTAGCTCTTCTCAAGTCCACAAAGTTAAAAAGATTTATGGACTATGAATCTTGTTTTTTATTTTTATATATGCATATAGATATATGTGAACTTTTCATGCAATATGCATACTAGATGCACTGGCGTGCACTCGGAGTATACTATGTTTCTAAGTTCGACGTACGTAATTGACTATGCCACCATTTGATTTAAATTTGCGTAAAATAAGATCGCTAGAATCCCTCGAAAAGCAATAGCGCCGTCCCTACTCTAAGTTTCTTAAATTACAATAATAAAGCATCCTTAATAAAGTGCCCAGTTACTCAATCTTTTACCACTATATATGTATATGTATAAGGTCCATACATTAGGCAAGGACCAAGGTGATATTTATCTTTTTGGCAGAAAAGTATATGAATCATGCATGATCACTAAGTTTAAAAAAAATTGATCATGTTTTAACAATTCATTGATAAATATCTCGCACTATCTTCCCAAGGGTCCCATACATTAATACATAACTAGTTACATGCTAAGAACTTATAATTGCTACATGTATGCCCAGAACCTGACACCCTAGAATGCACGGAACATAAAAAGAAAGAGCAATGTTACGCATATAATTTTAAAACACAACATCAAGCAACTATGCTCGGAATCGTCCGATGCATATGGGTCAATATTCAGTTGATGGTTTCGGACTTAGCTGTGTTTTAAAATTGTGTGCATAGACTTTCCTAACAAAAAAAAAATTTAAAAAAACAGTGTTAAAAACTTAAAATGGACTCGACAACTTTGTGCTTCATAAAATGATTTCAGTGTCTAATGCGGCCCAAGGCTGTTGCTTTGTAAGCCCAAAAGGTTCAAGAATCAGCCCAACTCAGAACGGACTAAGAAAGGTTCATCGCCAGCAGTGAAACCCTCCCATTTCAGCCCTTTCCAGATGATTTGAGATCTTGGCCCAGCCCATCTTTTGACTTGAAAATTAGGTCATGTGGACCGAGCCCCAGTCGTCGTTCAAATGACGTGGGCCGGTGGATTGTTTGGCAAAAGTTTTGGGTTGAGCAGCTCCACAGCCTCCACTAGGTCATCGTTGATATTAGCTGTTTATTCCAAGCATTTAATTTAACTATTATTTTTACTGGCTTTTGTTGTTATTAACTTATATTTATTTTCCAGTTCAAAAAAAAAAAAAAAACACTTATATTTTTTTTTTTTTATTTCTGCACAGCTCCCCATCTTTTAGAATCCATTCATTTATCTATTCTAAGAGCACGCATTTAGTATGTTTATAATAGAACAAAGTGTGGTTCCTGTGTAACCTTTTTTTTTTTTACTTGTATGTTTTTTCTATTTTTCATGACTTAATAGTAAGGGGCAACCAAGCTCGAGTTTGGGCTTGGGCAACTCAAATATTAGGACCGGCCCTGGTTTTATGCATGTAAAACATAGAACTTGAACGTAAAGAAGAAGATTAGTAATAATATACTTAAAATTCAAGTTGAATGAATACAATATACATACTAAATGAGAGGTAAATATCAGAAATCAAATAATGTAGGCTGTGTTTGGTTAAATAGTTTAGTTTAGTTTTGATGATGTCAGCAGGTGTAATAAGTGAAGAGAGATAGTGAGAGAAATGAAGGAAAAGATGATATCATCAAATCTAAAATTAAAATTAAACAAAGAAATAAACAGTGATTTGGAAAATTTGTGGCTTTATTCAAAAAAGTAAGGATCACTGTCCTTTCTTGAGCCAACACACGCATCTGGTGAACTACGCTGGGTATCACCACAATTTCGAATGCAAAAAGAGAGCTTTGGCCCAACAATTTACTCCTCGGTAAAGCATGTGCACAGATGCACAGATGCACGTGCACAGACGGCGTACCGACGGTGTCGCCGACGCCGTCGTGGGTCCCATTCGGTTGATCCGAGCCGTTCATCCAAAATTTGAATGAAATGGGGTGATTTTGGATCGAGCTCATACAGCCGTCCGATTGCCTCGATTCCCGCGTGAGCCCACTTGAAATTTGATTTTGAGAAGGATGAACGGCTCGGATAAACCGGATGGGACCCACAACGGCGTCGGCGACACCGTCGGTGCAAGGCAATCGGTCCCCTTATCTTTACTCAAAGCATGTTAAGAGGCTGGTTACATCCCAGCTGTACCACACAGCAGTGGGCTTTCGGACTCACCCCTTTTGAATGTACTTTGTTACCCTTTTTACTCCTTGAAAAAATGGCAGTGTGCCCATTTCAAAATCTGAAAATTTTGATTTTAACATACGTATCCCTATTCTAGCGGGTTGTGCTGGTTTTTCTAATGTCCACCCTAGCAGGATGTGCCGGGCAGCCGGGGAGTACGCATTTTTTTTTCTTTCTTTATTTTGTTTTGTCCTCTCTGTGATATGCCCCTTGTAGGCAGTACATTCGCTTAACCCCTTTTAATTTCACGTTAAATTATCCAAAAAAAAATCACATTCCACATTGTCAACATGAAAAACTTACTTTGCAGTGCCGTAGTTGACGAGGTTAGCAAATAGAATGCCTATGGTTACATTTAGCTAGAACAATATGTGTAGTCCTCCACGAATTCTCGTCGGTGCTATCTCCGATAGGAACAATGGAACGGCCTGAAAATTCATGCAAATAATAGCCATTCGTCAATTTTGACTGCAAAAATCAAAGAGCAGTTTTCATCGTCTTCAACTAACTTCCTAAAATATGGCAAAAAAAAAAAACTAATAATTAATCGTAATGATTACGATAAACAGTTCAATGATAGATTTTCCACCCTGATTACGATTTGAAAGCAATCATGAATCTCAAAATTCATAGTCAAATGCACGATTTCAAACATTAGGGAATCTATATTTTTTTGTCCTGCCACACACATATTAAATTTAAGAGGTGGCATCACATACTCACTCTGCTCATTAATCATTTTTGAAAATTTCATTACGAAAAATTGTACAATTTTCTATTTGAGAGGAACGATCATTCTTATCCAATCCCGGGATCCAATCCCGGGATCCATTCCCATTCCCAACAAGATAATTGTGTAAGAATAATTTACAAAAAAGTCTTAAAAACAAGATGGCTAAAGAGGTGAAACTTTTCTGTCTTTTCCATCTAAGAAGGTACATGGAAATTGATTTTGGGGGATCTTTCCATACCAAATCACGCTAAAGTCCTGGCCTCTGGGCCATGCCTTTACTGTACTTCACAAGAACTCCTCTCTCTCTTTTGTCCAAAAAAATATTCCATCCGTCCTAATTTTATAGTTCCTTTTGGGGATTCCAACTTAATAAAAAGACATAATCATTGTACTTTTGAAAACATGTTTTTCTTATTTTACCCTTCAATCATTACACTCTCTTACTTTTTTATTATTTTAAATTTCAAACTATAAGGGTATAAGAGGAAAATCCTTAACAATTACCCATTTAGTTTTGAAGTGGGACAATTTTTTTGGGACAACAAAAAGTGTCAACTGGGACTATAAAATTGAGCCGGAGGGAGTACTCTATCTTTTGTCCAAAAAAGGTCTTAACCACGTAGTCTGATTTTTTAAAGTACACCAAACGCAATTATTGTATAGAGTAAAGAAGGACTGGCCCAAAGCGGGAGTAAGGATGATCGGTGGTTTGCTCTCCACATAGTTTAATTCTTGCGTTTAGGTCGTAATAACTTAATTTCTTGTAAATCTCAATGTCCCGATGTGAATTGCATGTCCTCAACCTGATTGGAAAAAAGATTAATCGAAGTGTTTGAAAGTTGGCCTAGACATTGCTAAGAGCATCTTCAATCCACTCATTTTTCTTTAAAATGAAGAACAGAATTGACATATCAAGGGGATATTTTGTAATTTATGTCAACTTTTGTTCAAAAAATTTTACTTTTTAAAGGGACCCATATTTCTTTTTGAAAAATTGATTCTTTAAATCTATTTTGGTTCTTCAAATTTAAAGAACCAAATGTAGATTTGAAGAATGAATGTGACAAAAAGGAGGATGAGTCCCTCCAAAAACTACAATTTTTTTAAGAAAAGGGGGCATAAATTACAAAATCTTTCCTTGATATGTCAATTCAATTCTTTATTTTGAAGGAAAATGAGTGAGTTAGAGATGCTCTAGCTATTGAAACCAAGGTTATCAATACCGTACCGTACCGGCCGGTACCGGCCGGTACGTACCGGTTTTGTATAAAAACGGTACCAAGGACCCTCAATACCGTACCGTGCTCAATACCGGTCGGTACCGGCCGGGTACCGGCCGTACCAGAAAATACCGGGAATACCGGCCGGTACCGGAAAATACCGGACAAATACCGGACCGAACAGAATTGCCACCGTATTCCGGCCATAACTTTTTACTCCGAACTCCGATCAAGGCAAGTTATATATCAAAATTGAAGAGAATTTCAAGATCTACAACATTGTAGTTACACATTTTTTCTAATTCGGCATCGGTGTGACCCAAAAACTATGATTTCAGAACGGAGAGATTATAAAAAAACAGCGTATGTTTTTTAAAAAGGGTTTGTGATGCATGTGTTCAACTTCTATCACTACCAAACATCAAATACAACAAGTATGTACTAAATATACATAGATTAAGTGGGTCTAAGTGGGTTACCTTGGTTTTTAAGAAAATGGGATTGAAAATGTCATATTATGTGACATATTTTGTGTCTCTTGAACCCTCTCTCTCAATATATATATATATATATATATATATATATATATATATATATATATATATATATATATATATATATATATATATATATATATATATATATATATATATACATATATAGTTGCGGCAAATCCGATACGGTACCCGGTATTGACCGGTACCGGTACCGTACCGTACCAATAGAAAAACTGGTACTCGAGCCGATACGGTATTCAGAACCTTGATTGAAACACGAGGAAAGCGAAAAAAAGACTAATACTTTTTGGTATAGGTGTTCATCTATCTCATCAAATTATCTCTTTTTTGACGCCGTTTTGTAGGGCAGGCTGTCATTGTCGCAATATGCTAAGTCCCCATAATCAATAGTACTATAATTAAGACCCACCAATATGGGAATACTAGTTTTTGGGCTTCGTGTGTTGCACGAGTGTGATGCACGTATGTTTTTTGCGTGTGTCGTAGGCTTTTGTGAATTACTCCTTTCGTCCCAAAAAGTTTGGTCTAGTTTTCTTTTTTGGTTGTCCCAAAATATAGGACCAATTTAAAATTTTCAACAAAGAAAAGACGGTAAATTTAATTTCTGCCCTTGATATGCTTTTAATAATCAAAACAATGAGACCAAAAGAAGAAGAATTGAAAATTTTGAAGTTTAAAGTGCGTTTTAAAATTTTGAAAAAGTGCTCCAATTACATTGGCAACAAGATTTTCTACTTTTCGGAAAATAATTTATATTCAAAACTTAATTAAACCCTATTTTATTAGAGTCAACTAATGACGGGCAAACTTGAAAATTTATAAGTATTGTACATAAAATTTGAAAATTTATAAGTACATCGAACTTTTTGGGACGGAGGGAATAAAAGAAATTGAACAAGGCACCCAAAACCAACCGCCTGAAATACTCATGTAAATAACAGTAATTCTAGGGTATATCTATAAATATTAGTATTAGTTATCTTTGCACTCCCCAGGCAGTGACACAAAGTGAGAGAGGTGATGTGTTGTGAGAGAATGACACGTGTCGATTTTTGAAAAAAACAGTTTTTTGTTAGTGGAATACCCCCTAATTAGAGTTTAAATCTACCACATCGAAATTGCAAGGGACCAAAGTCAAATTTTGTAAAACTTAAGGTACCAACCACATATACAATCAAGAGAGATTGCAAAAGTAGTCGAAGTAGCTAACCTGATTAGCAAAGCCAACACCACAGCCAAAGTAAAATACTTCCAAATAATATGAGCATTTCAATATTCATAGCCGCCGTATTAAGTGTCACGCCAATTATGAAGAAAATTCCGGCGATCAACATGGTAAGTCTCCGGCCGAGCAGCCGCGTCGTGTACGATGTGAAAAAAGTTGCTATCAATCCTAAGTATAGGGATGATGCCCTTGATTGTCATGCTTACAGTAGTTACTGTCCAACTCGCCGGCCTGAGTCCTCCAGGAAAAACCTTTTTAAGAAATGGCCCATTGAAGTTACCCCTCCTGGAGTAATGAAATAACATGGTTTATAACACGGGCAGAGAATAGCAACTTATCCAAAAAAATTATTTTCATAGTATTTTTTCGTTTTATCTGCAAATTTTTTTATTAAAAAACTCGACAAAGATACACCAAGTGAGAAGATTTAACCTTAAGAAGCCACAATAGAAGGCCTAAAAGAGGCTAGACATCCATCCATCCAACGAAAAATTGAATGAAAAAAAGAAATAAAATAAAGTAAAAAAAAAAAATCCAAACTCCCTGGAATCGTTAAGGTTGTAGCTGTCCAATGGGCTTATTTTCATAGTATTTTTAATGGTTTTGTCACCTACAAAAAATTATTTACGCTGAACATACGTAGTTTTAATGGTTTATTATGATACCATGTATCGTCCCCAAGATTTACTTCGATAGTTTAATGAGTCAAATTTTTGTAATAAAATCGATTTCCAAACGTTTGGGAAGAATTCTCTTTCAGTTAGACTCCGCGGAAGTCAGAATTTTGACTCCGCCACGGATTAGTAATCAATGTAATTAATTGAATCATATTTAGATGTCTTTTGGCCTAAAAGGTTAGCTGGCTTATTTTTTCGTCTTTATTTAATTTTTTTCGTATTTTTTAGTTTTGCATCAACTTTTTGTGTATTATTGGTTCGTCTCGGCGAGAGGAATAAAAAAAGTAAAAAATTAAGATCAAAGCTTAAATCTTTATGAATAAAGACAAAAATAAGCTAAAAAGACAGTTTTTTTACACTTTTTTCGATCTTATTAAAAAAATTGAGAGCTCTAGTCATAATCTTTTACGTTTTTTGATTCCTCTAATCGAGACGAACCAATAATACACAAAAAATCAATACAAAACTAACAAACGCAAAAAAAAAAAAGAGAAATTTAATTAGCAATCCTCTTTCAATAATACCCTTAGGATGCAACCCTAGAGCTTTCGAATATTTATGATTCAATCTTGTAATTTGAATTAGGACCATTATGCCCCTAAACCGTGTGCCAAGGAAATTAGTCACTTCTACAACATATGAGCTATGGACAGGCAGGAAGCTAGTCCTTGACCATTTGAGGCCCTGGGGGTCAGGAAGTTATGTGTGCATTCCTTCTCAGCAACTTGGAAAATTAGATCCGAGAGGCAAAAAGGGTATCTTTATTAGGTATCCTAAACATTCCAAAGGGTATGTAATGATACGCGAACAACCTGATGGTGGATTGACTGAGATTGAGTCCTGAGATGTGAATTTCATTGAACATGAGTTTCCAAGCAGAGGTGATGTGAGAGGGGGTCTTAATCTTTATGAGATGTCCGAGTTTGAGGAAGTTACACCTGTTCTTAGCGAGGGTGGGGATATAAATCTTCATCCTATGGTCGCCGAGAACAGTAGGAGTAACTTGCCGCCTAGTGGGAGTGATCCACTAGAGACTACAGATTCCGTACACCCTCCACAATGTAGGAGCGAACGTGGAAATATACGCCGTCGTCATTTTGAGATTGAAGGGGAATCTTTCATGTGTGCTCCTCAAGAGGAAGATGAGCCAAGTTCATACAATGAGGCTTTATCTTCACCTGCTTGTAAAGAATGGCTAGCTGCTATGAAGGATGAGATTGGTTCTATGGAAAAAAAAATTAGGTGTGGGAGTTGGTAGATCGTTGGCCTGGGTGCAAGGCCATTGGTAACAAGTGGGTCTTAAAGATTAAGCTCAAGGCAGATGGATCAATCGACAAGTATAAAGCCCGTCTTGTGGCGAAGGGTTTTACCCAAAAAGATGGTATAGAATATGATGAGACTTTCTCCCCAGTGGTGAGAATCGCCTCTATTCGCCTCATTCTATCTATGGTCACATTTATGGATTTGGAACTTTTTCAAATGGACGTTAAAACTGCATTTCTCAATGGAGAACTAGATGAAGAGATCTATACGGATCAACCAGTTGACTTTGAGGCCAAGGGACATGAGCGCAAAGTTTGCAAGCTGAAACGTTCCATCTATGCCTTGAAGCAGTCATCCAGACAATGGTATTTCAAATTTCATCGAGCCATTGTTTCTAATGGGTTTACGATGATTGAAGAGGACCATTGTGTTTATGTTAAATGGTCCAAGAAAAGTTTTCTTATCCTTTCTTTGTATGTCGACGACATCCTTTTAGCTAGGAATGATATGGATATGATTGTCGCCACTAAAGAGTGATTGTCCTCAAACTTTGAGATGAAGGACATGGGTGAGGCTAATTTTGTGCTTGGGATTAAGATCTCTAGAGATCGCTCGAGAAGATTTCTTGGCATGAGTCAGGAAACCTATATAAAAAAGGTACTTAAGCGTTTCCGAATACAAAATTCCAAACCCATTGACACTCCTATCGAGAAGGGACACACATTGAGTCTTGCTTTATGCCCACAAACTGATCAAGAAAAGGAGGCAATGGCTAGTGTCCCCCATGCAAGGGCAGTTGGGAGTATGATGTACGCTATGTTGTGTACTCGACCACATATTTGCTTTGCAGTGGGTTTGGTTAGTCGGTTTCAAAGTAACCCTGGACTTGCTCATTGGAAGGCTGTGAAGAGGATAATTCGATACTTGCGTGGTACTACAGATTACATGCTATGCTATAATGGTGGAGAATTATGCTTGCGAGGATACAATGATGCAGATTGGGGTAGCGACATAGATGAGCGCAAGTCCGCCTCAGGGTATGCATCCTTGCTTGCAGGTGGAGCTATTTCCTGGTGCAGCAAGAGACAAACTTGTATTGCATTGTCCACGCTGGAATCTGAGTACATAGCCTGTTCTTTAGCTGTCCAAGAGGCTGTTTGGTTGAGGAGATTCTTACAGCACCTTGACACAGAGCCTAGATCGAGTGGGCCTATGACTCTATATTGTGATAGTACAGCTGCTCTTGCTTATGCTAAGGATCCCAAATATCATGGAAAATCCAAACACATTGATATTCGTTTTCACTACATTCGAGATATGGTTGCACAAGGAGAGGTGGTCCTAAAGCATATATCCACGATCAGTATGGTGGCTGATCCCTTGACCAAGCCTATAGCGAGGGATGTCTTTCAGACACATGTTAGTAGTCTGCGATTTCATAGGATTTGAGTTGTGCTTTATTGAGACACCTTTTTGGATATTTATTGTTAATGCACTGGTTTTTATATTCTAATTGGTTGTGATTATAAAATCAAGTTGCGTTTAAGTTATGCACTTACAATGTTAATTATGTGTCCTAAGGCAAAGGGTTGACCATCTCACACGGTAACCCGCCTCGGCGCTGATGGGAGAGGGAGATGAGACATAACTCTTTAAAGATGTTGAGTTTAAGGGATTGTCGCCTTAGGGGAGTTTTTTTTTTTTGGATGATTTGTAACTGTAAGAGGGGAAAAACTCACGAAGTTCTTTCCTTGCTCTTATGAGATCAAATCCTCTTCGAATGGAGCGACCTCGATCCTGCAATACGAGCAAACAGTCAGAGCACCCCTGCCTCTAGGCGGTAAGGGCCCTCCGATGCTTAAGTTAGTGCTGACGATCTGGAGGATAAGCAAAACGAGTGTGTAAGTATGAGAATGGGTTTTTGCATACCTTTAGCATTTAGGAGTCATCTCCTTATATAGGCGATTAGTTTACATTTACATTCCCTGTGGAGTTCTTCTTTGTATGGAATCCTTCCAAGCTTAGGATCCTCCCTTATTGGGCAACGTAACCTGCATGATTCTGTATCCTTATTCGATAAAGACTCTTGCCAAGTAGGCCGCACATTGCTCGTTTGGAGCTTTACCCTACATGGGAGTTCGCTCTTTGTTTAGTATGTTGACTGGCTTTCCATCTCTGAGTAAGATTGTGCTTATCTTCGCAAGCTCAACTGATTCCAGGAATATCTCCGGATATTCCCTCCTTTTCTTATTTTTGCATGGTAAGTCTGCTATTTAGGGTTTGCCCCGCACTGGGCCATTCCATCTGTGTTGTCTGACGAGCAGGTAGATTTGGGTTATTACTGAATCATGGGTTTGGTGGTCGTCGGCCTATTACTCCATGTCATTTTTCTCGTGTTAGTCACGTGGTAGCTCTAGACGAGCTATTCTGTTCGTCTTCTGTAGCCTTTGGAAAATACCCCACACCGTAACTCTCATATTTTCATGAAATTTATTGTTTTAAGTACAAAGGGTCAAAATATTATACAAGGGCTATTTCGGTATTATATAAATCTCAAGATGATATCATAAACATTCAAATCCCATGGGATGGGATCCTAATGATTTCATGAAATTTATTGTTTTAATTAGCAATCCTCTTTAAATACCATTAGGATGCAACCCTAGAGCTTTTGAATCTTTATGATTCAATCCTGTAATTTGAATTAGGACCATTATGCCCCTATTATGTATTTTATTAATGTATAATATTATATTAGTATATTATGTAATAGTAGTTTATGATAATGGAAAGATTGGCGTCTTATTGCTATTTAATAGGGCAATCAGTTATGTACATAATTCGGCTATGCAACCACATAGGTATCATTCCTTTCTCTTTATTTCCATAACTTGAGGAATTTTTGAATTTCAAAATTTTCAGTCCTATACAAGTGTATATCAACGTCCTACGTCTCATTTACATCCTACCATCTACAATTCATTGATCCATAAGGCATTTTGTGGGTAGCAAAAAGGTTGGAAGCAAAAAATTCATCAAACAATTCATCAAGCAACTTCGGGGGTGTCTAAAAGGTATTCTACTTATAAATTTTTTGAGTTCCCATGTTGTGTAACAATTATAGATGAAGCCCATTTTGTTGGATGTTTTCAAATTTACGGATTAGGATGTGTATAATAATCCATTTTTTATACCTGAAAACGCAGACATGGGAAAAAAAGTGTGGCACAAAAAACATGAATATCGACAAAAAAAACCATGGTATTGAAAATGCAGACATGGGGAATTTTTTTTTTTTTTTTTTGATATTTAATATGGCATCTCAGTTCACCATGGTATGTAAGCCAACTATTCAAAAAACCATGGCACTGAAAATGCAAACATGGGTACTGAAAATGCATACATGTACGTAAGCCAACTGTTCAAAAAACCATGGTACTGAAAATGCAGACATGGGGAAATTTTTTTCTGATATTTAATATGGCATCTCAGTTCACCATTGTTATGGATTTTCATAACAAGACAACACTAGTTACTGTTTAATCAAGACAGTCCACGTGGTTTACTAGTTTTGAGTTATGTGTCATGACAATTCATATCACCATGTTTGTCTATTAACCTCAACAGCTTACTTATTTTTTAACATTTTATATGTTTTATGCAGTTTGTTCCTTTGCAATGGATGATGGTTTGATCTTGGTATGCAAATATGGTGACAAAATCTGTCTCATCCTTATTAAGATGGGAATGGATTTCGGAGCTGTTTTGGAGAAGATATGTACGAGGTGGTCTGAGTTGGATCCCGAAACTTGTAATTATGAGTTACTCACTGATCGACAATGAGCCTATTGTAATGGAAGACGACGATGGTTTGAAGACATTGTTTGAGCTTGCACAGGCTGGGTCAATAAACGATATTGAAGTCATCGTGGAAAATGGGTCATTGGAATTTACAATGGCTGAACCAAATTCTAACTCAGGACGGCCAAGCGGTCAAATGTCACGATTGAAGAAAAGGACTATGACAGAAAATGTGGATGACGGTTTCATGGTAACCCCATCTTTTGTAAATCACAACAAGAAGGTTTTGAAGTCAGCTGATTGGGCAATTGGTATTAAATGTGTGGGAGATAAGTTTGAAGGTGGTGTCGTAGAATTTTGTGAAGTTCTGTGAAAGTATTGTATCGAACGGTGAATTGAGTATGTGCTCGTGAAGAATGACAAGCAGCGCGTGACGGCGCTCTGCAAACATAGGAATGGGGAGAAGAAATGCATGTGGGAAGCCCATGGAAGAGTTTTCCAACCTAATGGTTTTTTCGAAATCCGAAATTTTAATGATGAGCACAAGTGCGATTCAGTTTTGAGGACTACTAGGAGTCCACGGGCCACGTCGGAGTTAATCGGTAGTCTGATTGTCGAGGATGTGCGGGCCAAATCGAAGAGGACTCCTTCTGACATAATCACGGAAATGAAGAGGGAGTACGGGCTAGACATTTCATACCACCAGGCATGGTGGGCGGTGGAGAGGGCGACGGGGATGTGTACGGTGATTTTGAAAATTTATTTTCTATTTTGAAGTGGTATGTCCGTGCAGCCCGGGACACAAACCCCGGTAGTCACATTTTGTTAGAGGTTGATGAGGAATCAAGACGATTCAGAAGGTTGTTCGTTGCCTTTCGTGGATGCATCGATTGGTTCAGACATTGTCGGCCCATTCTCTTTCTCGATGATACATTTCTAAAAGGGAGGCATAGGGGGATGTTTGCTTGGCGCAGCAGGGAAAACCGGTAATGATGGTATGTTTTGTCGTATCATTTTTTTGTTGTTTTATGTTTGGATAAATGGGTTGACTATCCTCACGTTTACATGTTTGAGGCAATTAAAACTTGTAAACTATTCTACATACATTTTTTTAAAAAAATGGGTTACTGATTTACCATTTTATTAGTCATATGATTCTTTGTTACCATTCTAACATGTAAATGGAAAATGAAAACATGTTTAGTGAATTCCAATTGTTCCAGTGATCATGTCCGAAAATGGGAAGACTACTAACCATGTTTCCATATTTTTTTTTAAGTGGTATTTGTACACTCTGGACATTTTGCATACTCTCATGTATTAAAAAATGGAACAGTAAGCACTTGTCACAAATTATGGGATTTTTAGAGACCATATTGATTGGCTAAATTTACAGGTTTTATTTGTTTTACTAACAATGTCATTTTTTTTCTATGTTTTTTCTTTGCAGAGATTTTTCCATTGTGTTTTGCAGTTGTTGATTCGGAAAATCGCGACAATTGGCAATGGTTCCTACAACAGTTACATTTCATAATTGATCATGAGAGGTTGTACACTTTTATATCCGATCGGAACCTTGGATTGCTAGAGGCAATGAAGACAGTTTTTCCAAACTATCCTCATGGATATTGTCTATTCCATTTGGCATTCAACTTCAAGTATCATCTAAAAAGGACTTCCACTGCCTATAAAGAGCCGATGGTGCATTTGCTGAGACTGACTGCCTATGCCCCTACTGTGGATTTGTTCCACCATTACGTTTTAAGGATGGTGAATGAGGGCGGCCCTAGGGTGATTTAATTCCTTAAGAAGAATCTCCCTATTAAACATTGGAGCACTGTGCACTTTCCGGGTTGTCGATATGGTGAGATGTTTTCGAATGTAGCGGAGTCCTTTAATTCATGGATCAAGGATGAGCGCTACCTACCTATAAAGAACTTGGTGGATGCAATTCGGGTTAAAATCATGAGTATAATTGTTGAAAGGAGGGAAAAGCAAGCAAGTGGGTTAGAAACATTTGCCTTGCAATGGACCAGAAGTTGTTCACCGCTTACCAGGAGTCTAGGACATGGATGGTCATGCATTCGGGGGATTATGTTTATGAGGTGCATTCAGAGCCTACTGTTATCGTTGATATCGCACGAAGAACTTTTTCTTGCCAAAAATGGTAGCAAGATGGGTTCCACTGCTGCCACGTCGTTGGAGCAATTACTAATACCGGAAAGGAACTCAATTTTTATGTTGATCCGCACTACTACACGGAGACATATTGTGCATCATATTCGTACTCCATCTAACGAATACCTACACTGTGGATGCCACATGTAACCGGTGACGATGTCATCCTCCCTCCTTTAAGCAAGAAGCCACCGAGAAGGCCAAAGACACGTCGTGTTCCATCCAGAGGAGAGAAGGTCTCACAAATTAAATACGAGAGGTGTGGCAAGTTTGGTAACCATAACAGGGCAACTTGCAAGGAAGCCACGTAGGATTCATTCGTTCGACGAGGACGGAATAAGTTTGATTACATTAGTTTTATCTTTCATCGATCCCATTTCGAACTTCTTTAAATTATGGTCCACGATCAAGTGTCCCATTGATCTTTGTTTAGTTTTTATAGTGTCGTAGACAAATTATGGTGCCAAGGTTTTGGCTTTGTTTGAACGTTTAGCGTTTGATTGATTATAAATTCTAGCCTTTTTTTTATGGATTGTTGGTCTTTCCATCATATTGGGTACATAATTTTTGTTTTTTGTTTTTATTTAAAATTTCCACATAAGTACAGTTCATTGTTGGTCTTTCAAATAACCAAATTGTGATTACAATAGTTTTGATGTATTGGTTTGCCATCTTCCTAAGTTCAGAAGCCATAGATTGAGTATGGGTTCTTAGTTTATGAAATTTGGCAGGTGTAATCTTTAAACCAATGAGACACTTGCACACTGTGTTGGTGGTGGTGATGAATTATACGTGTACCATTTTAACTAGTCTCATGCAGGGCCTTTTTTTCCTAACAAAATTTCGGACAACATCAGTGGAAGGGTGGCTATCCAATTAAGCATGTTTTCATTTGATTTGTAATGAAGCCACTGTTTGATTTGTCCACTGATATCCCATGTATTCTAACATTAGAAATGTAACTAAACACTTTTTACAAACGGTTTTCTTATTCACCATGTTCATATGTCAGGAAACCGTACGCCAAATATCGTGCATTGATTCAGCATATTAACCTCAATGGAATATCCTACAATGGACTAGTTATTTTTCCACTCAAAACATGATAAATAAAATCACCATGTATATATTTTATTGCTAGCGGCAGTGGTTCAACCACTCTCTAGAAACACAAGGCTAACAATAACAAACTAAACAATTCTAATTTGACCATTACCTCCTTTGCAGCCTTAAAAAAAAATTCTAATTTGACCATTCACCAAGAAGTTACTACATGTAAAACAAGTACTTATCCCAAAATTAATTACCACCACTAAGCACTCAAAACAAGTTAATAACTGTTGACCATAAACTTTAGGCTACCAAGCCCAAAAGTTAAAAAAACTAAGGTGTACTTTGGTCAGAGAAGTTAAAACTATTAATGGAGTGGGTAAAAGTCAGATTACCCTACTAACTAGGCGTAGCACATGCCTGGTAACTTCACCACGAGGGGGTGAATAGCTAGGCACCACAAAGGGTACGCGTGAGCCCTGTGCCGAGCTGGTTCGGCCATGAATAAAGGCTAAAGCGATTGAATGAATTAAATATACCAGGATGTGCTAGCTCGGTATAGGTCACAAGGGAGTGCCCCTGATATGGCCGAGCTAGCAGAACTGTGAGTAAAGTTTAAGTAGCACTCTGGGATACGTAGATTCAGCTCGGCGTGAGTAGTTGGGTTATGTACGAGTCATACCGAGCTACGTGGAAGCTCGGCACCGCCATGAATAAGGCGGTGAGACATTCCAGAAAATTCTACAACGGTTCCTTATGAGATAAGGAGTAATCCCGTGAAATAAGGGATTAATATGGCAGTCCTAATATGATTAGGAATGGGCCACTTATAGGAAGAAGTCCTATTAGGAAACAGATTCCTAAAGGGAATAGGAAACGGGGGCACGAGATGCCTAATGTGATGAACATCTACACCTATAAATACAGCACTATGACCATGACAAAAGGTACGCGGTGAAACCTATTTTCATACGCATTGTGATTTGAGCTTTCAAGTACGTGATACTAACTTAGGCATCGGAGGGCCTTTGCCAACGAGAGGCAAAGGTGCTCTAACCCTTTTTCTGTCTTGCAGATCTAGGGTTGATTCAAGGAAGCACGTGATCCAGGGTTACGTGGTTTTTACCCCGTACAATTAAAATCACCATCAAGATTCATTTCTTCTTTCGTTTGCCTACTTGTTCTTGGTCTACTTCGGCAGCTCCAACTGCCTGCTCTGTATCGTGTTTTGCCTCGTGCTCTGCATCCTTCAAGTTATGTTGTGGGGTCCAAGAGTTTGCCTCATCATTTAGAAAAACATGGATAATGTCGGCATGCTAGGGACAGATACGAGAGATCTGGATCCAATGAGCATATTCCCGAGCGGCACACGAGGAGGGGGGATGCTGGCCGAGCTGAGGAAAGCCCTAAAATTGCACGAGAAGCAGCTAAAGAAGCCCTAGGCCAAATTTCTAAGTCACCATTGGCCCATTGGATCCGTACGGAGAAGACGCCAAGCAGGGTGAAACATTCAGCATTCATCCCCTACGAGACCAGCACAGATCCTGTGGCCCACATCCAACACTATCAACAGGCCATGTTCATGCACGAGCGAGATGACGCTTTGTTATGCAAAATGTTCCCCTCTAGCCTGGGAAAGGTGGCTCTGAGTTGGTACCACAAACTCCCAGAGGGATCAATCCTATGTTGGGCTCAATTAGCTGAAGAATTTACTGCCCGGTTCTTAACAAGCCGAGCAGCTCCCAAGACTTTTGATGCATTGACTTCTATGAGACAGAAGGACGACGAGACACTGCGGCAATACTCCAAACGCTATTGGGAGACTTTCAACGAGATTGAAAATTGCAGTGAGGAGTATGCTCTGGCGACATTCAAGACGAGCTTGCCCATGCATAGTAAGTTACGGGAATCACTTACTATGCATCCAGTGAAAACGGTGGCCAAGCTCATGGAAAGAATCCAGGAGCATGCACGGGTGGAGGATGACATCCTGCAAGCTGGAGGAAGGATTGTGGCAGGGCAACCTCAGCTTCCAGAAAAGAAGATTGTGGAATCAAGGGTATACAAAAAGGATTTCACAACAGGAAGGAAAGATTACACTCAGCAAAGGAAGGAGAAAGCCGACCCAGATCCCAAGTCATACTTCAGTGTTATGGCAACTTTCAACATCCCCATCTACAAGATGTTGTACAGAATCAAGAACGAACAGTGGTTCAGAAGGCCCCCAAAGATGACTGGGAACCCAGAAAAGAGAAGAGCCACTAACCAACACTGCAGCTATCACCGAGATTGGGGACACATGACTGAGGACTGTGTGGAATATAAGAAATTCCTGGATGAGAAGGTGGCAGAGGGCCATCTCAAAGAATTCCTTGCTGATGTCAAGAATGATGCCGAGCTGGTAGAGGAGGTGGACTACGAGAAAGGTCCAAAGGGAACAATCCATATGATACATGGATTAGTTGCCCCTTACACAAACAACGAGATAAGACATATCCAGAGGGTCAACGGACAGGCAAAACAAGTCATGAAGCTCGGCATGAAGAGGCCAAGGGCGGAAGGGATCATGGAGACCCCAATCACCTTCACTGATGATGATCTGGAAGGGGTATCAGTACCCCATAATGACGCACTTGTAATCACCCTACGAATAGGGGAATACGACGTGGAGAAGATTCTTGTTGACCAAGGGGCCAGCACAGAGATCATGTATTACAATACTTTCAAGAGGATGGAGCTCCCTCCAAGTTCATTGCAAAAGTGTCTGGTTCCATTGGTCGGCTTTAGTGCACAGACAGTATGGCCTATGGGAAAGGTCACACTGCCCGTCCGAGCTGGATCAGTGGTTCTGAGCACAGACTTCCTTGTGGTAGACATCCCTTCTTCCTATAACGTGATTATAGGAAGAACTTGGATGCACAAGATGAGGGCAGTTTCTTCAACTTACCATCAGAAGATCAAGTACCCTGGGGTAGATGGCATCGAATGCATTAGAGGCGACCAAAAGGTGGCCGACCTATGTTTCAATATGGTTTTGAGGAAATCACCAAGGGCCGAGCTGGTACAAACGGTTGAGGTTCCAGACCAACCAACCTTAGAAGACGTTGGAGGTGATCCCACTAAGAAGATGGTGGAAGGGTTGAAGAGGGTACAAATTCAAGAGGACGATGAAGAAAGGTATTTCCTGATCGGCGAGACCCTCCCCGAGCTGGAGAAAAGAGATTTGGTCACCTTCCTTAAAGACCACATTGATGTATTCGCTTGGACCCCCCAGGAGATGCCTGGGATAGATCCTGAAATCATATGCCACCACCTGAACGTGGACCCACAGCACAAGCCAGTTGTGCAAAAGGCAAGGAGGTCGGCACCACAGCACGCAGACGCTGTGATCGAAGAGGTAGAGCGGCTACTAGAAGCAGATGCTATACGTGAGGTGAGCTATCCAGATTGGTTGGCCAACACTGTGGTGGTCAAGAAGAAGAACGGAAAGTGGAGGGTATGTGTGGACTTTACAAGCCTCAACAAAGCGTGTCCCAAGGATAGCTTTCCACTCCCCAGAATTGATCAACTGGTAGATGCTACATCAGGCTATGAAAGGATGAGTTTCCTTGACGCATATCGAGGATACCATCAGATAGCTATGTACGAGCCCGATCAGGAAAAGACGTCCTTTATCTCCCCCAGAGGGCTCTACTGCTATAAGGTTATGCCGTTTGGGCTGAGGAATGCTGGAGCAACCTATCAAAGATTGGTGACCAAAATGTTCAAGGAACAGCTCGGTAAAACTATGGAGGTCTACATCGACGACATGGTAGTCAAGAGCAAGTTGAAGCCTGATCACCTAGCTGACCTAAAGGTAACTTTCAACATTTTGAGGAAATTCAAGCTAAAGTTAAACGCTTCCAAGTGTGCCTTTGGAGTCAGCTCGGGGAAATTTCTCGGGCACTTAGTGACTAAAAGAGGGATTGAAGCCAACCCAGATCAAATCACGGCTCTGCAAGGCCTTCAAAGCCCAAAGACCACGAAGGAGGTCCAAAGGCTAACAGGAATGGCAGCAGCACTCAATCGCTTCATCAGCAAATCCTCAGACCGCTGCAGACCTTTCTTTCAACTTCTGAAGAAGAGAGACGGATACGAGTGGGGAGCCGAACAGGAACGGGCTTTCCAGGAGTTAAAAAGCTACTTATCATCACCACCCTTGCTCTCTACTCCAGAAGCTGGGGAGCGGTTGATACTATACTTAGCGGTATCTGATCATGCGGTCAGCTCGGTCCTCCTACGAATAAAGGGGACGGAGCAGGCTCCAATCTATTTCGTGAGCAAGACATTGTTAGAAGCTGAGACACGTTACCTACCACTAGAAAAACTGGTATATGCTCTCATTGTTGCATCAAGAAAGCTGCCCCACTACTTCTTGCAACATCCCATCACCGTATTCACGGAATACCCACTAAGGGCCTTGCTCAGGAAAGCAGATTTCTCTGGCAGAATCTCCAAGTGGTCAATAGAACTAAGTCAGTTCGACCTCGATTATCAGCCCAGAACAGCAATCAAGGGGCAGGTTTTAGCTGATTTCATAGCAGAATTCGCTCCGACAGTGGCCCCACCACCACCAGGTCTCCACGAGAAGGAGCAAGTCAGTAATCCTGAGCCACCAACGAGAATGGCCGACCTGGATCCAGACGAATGGAGGCTTTACGTTGATGGGTCAGCTTGCAACAAAGGATCTGGAGCAGGGGTTGTGCTTTTCTCTCCAGAAGGACTGATCCTGGAGCATGCACTACGGCTGGGATTTAGTGCCACAAACAATGTAGCAGAATATGAGGCACTGCTAGCTGGACTGAGAAGTGCTCTAGAGCTCAAGGTACATAAATTACGAATATTTTGTGATTCCCAACTAGTTGTTAACCAGCTTTCAGGAGAATACGCTACGAAAAGCGAAAAGATGGCTGCGTACTCAGAAGCAGCCAAGGATTTGCTAGACAAATTTGATAGGATCCATATCCAGCAGATCAGCTCGGGACAGAATGCACATGCAGACTCACTGGCCTGTCTTGGGTCAGCGGTCAAGACGGAGTATCGCCGCACAATTGCAGTAGACTATTTGGGCGAACCAAGTATTGGCCGAGCCGTGGAAATCGTAATGGAAACAGAGCTTGGGCCGAGCTGGATGGACCCAATAGTGGCATGCCTACGAGATGGGGCTTTGCCAGAAGATAAGAGGGAAGCACACAAAATCAAGACCAAGTCAGTACGCTTTTGGCTCTCTCCAGAAGGTAAGCTTTACAGAAAATCTTTCCTTGGTCCATATTTATTGTGTGTACACCCAGCCCTTGTTCAGAAATTCCTCCATGAGATCCATGCTGGAACTTGTGGGGGACACACTGGTGGTAGATCCATAGCCCACCGAGCAGTATCCCAGGGATATTGGTGGCCGTACATGCAAGAGGATGCAAAGGCTTTTGTCAAGAAGTGCGAGAAGTGCCAGAGGTATTCCCCTCTTATCCGAGCTCCAGCAGAGGACTTGCTGCCGCTAACCAGCCCATGGCCTTTTGCCCAATGGGGATTGGATATCGTGGGTCCTCTCCCTATGGCAACAGGGAAACGAAAATTCCTACTCATTGGCACTGACTACTTCACTAAGTGGATAGAGGGGGAAGCTCTTGCTAAAATCACAGAAGCTATGGTGGAAAAGTTCGTCTGGAATAAGATAATTACAAGGTTTGGGGTACCCTACTCTATTATCTCAGATAACGGGTCCCAGTTCGGCAAGAAGTTCAAGGCCTTTTGTGCTCAGTACGGCATCAGAAATTATTACTCGACCCCCGCCTACCCACAGAGCAATGGCCAGGCAGAGGCCTCCAACAAGACTATCCTGAAGAGCCTTAAGAAGAGGTTGGAAAAGAAGAAGGGAAAATGGCCAGATGAGCTTCCAGCCGTGCTTTGGGCTTACAGGACCACCCCGCGGCGATCTACGGGAGAGACGCCGTACTCCTTGGCATACGGAACAGAGGCAGTGATTCCCCTAGAGGTTGGTTTGCCAACCATCCGCACTACCCTTGTGGAGTCAGGGGGCAACGATAAAGCCCTAGCCGAGCAGCTAGACCTCGCCGAGGAAAAAAGAGAGCGGGCACTCATTACCTTGGCAGCATACCAAGAGCAGCTACGAAGAAGCTACAATAAGAAGGTGCAGCCAAGAGAGTTCAGGGTTGGTGACCTAGTCCTGAGGAAGGTCTTGGCCAACACCAAGGTATCCTCAGACGGAAAGCTTGGACCGAACTGGGAAGGCCCATACAAGATTGTAGGGATTGCTGGCATTGGGGCCTATCGTTTGGCCGACCTGGACGGGGACCCGGTTCCACGACCATGGAATGTCCAGAACCTTAGGAAATTCTTCCAATAATTTGAATCCGTGATTATGAATACAATCACATATTTTTTTTGTGAATACGAATAAATTCACAGTTGTTTTTAGGACTTGGCTGGGATTACAAAAAAATACCCAGCATTCAGTATTCAGATTTTTCTTGATATTTTTAGCATTTATGGAATTTTATCATAGATTTTGATTAATATGAACCAAAATTTCCACTTCGAGATTTGGATTCCTATTGGGGAGCAGAAGATATGTATATTTGGGGAATAAATGGGTTTTGCAACGAATATTGCACGAAAAATTCTAAGTATGAAAACACTTAGGGTTTTGCAACGAATATTGCACGAAAAATTCTAAGTACGAAAAAACTTAGGGTTTTGCAACGAATATTGCACGAGAGACCCTAAGTATGAAAAAAAACTTAGGGTTTTGCAACGAATATTGCACGAAACGATTCTAAGTATGAAAAAACTTAGTTTGAAACGGGTATTGCAACAAAATGCTAAGTATGAAGAAACTTAGTGTTTACAACAAAATACTAAGTATGCAGAAACTTAGTATTACACACTTCTAAGTATGAAGAAACTTAGTTTGAGCAGAATGCTAAGTATGAAGAGCCTTAGTCTAAAAACGAGTAGTACGAAGAAACTCAGCTCGGCGAACAAATATTGCAACGAAGGACAAGCAAGGTCCCTAAAAGACAGAATTAAAGAGTAGAAATGTCACCAGGCCACATATGGCCAAAACTGGTCACCCAGGGTCAACTACCAGCAAAATCAAAAGTACGAGCATAACGAATCAACGTAGCAAACAGGCCACAGGCGGCCGAATACAGCCACACAGGGCCAAGAGTAAAGTTTAAAAAACAGATAGGAGAAACAGCAGGCATCAGGCCTCTTCACTGCGCTCATTTGCAGCAGTGGCAGCGTTGGGGTCAGCATCCGTACCTCCAGCAGAGCCCTCAGCAGCACCACTCCCCGAGATGGTAAGATCAGTAATGATTTCGTCTGTCTGAGTCTGTGTCTGGGGTTGAGCTTCCAGATTGGGCTGAGCTTGAGCATCGAGATTATCCTGAACAGCAGCCATTGCACTCGGAAGCTCCATGTCGGTCCATAAGGGGGAAGACGGATCCACCCCAAGCTTGGTGAGGCACCGTTTCCACGCTGCCCCCCAGATAGTATCCTGCACGACTGGCATCTGAGCTTTGTAGTGCTCCGTGACCTCCAGGACAGCTCGGTCGTACTCCGCCGCTGCCTTAGCCTCTGCCGCCGTCAATTGGTTACTCAAACCGAGCTCGACTTCCTCCGACCTCTTCACTAGATCCTCATTTTTCTTTCTCAGTGCCTCCACCTCAGCTCGGGCCTCCTTCAGCAACTGGGAACACTGGGCAGCCTCCTTCTCAGCTCTCTCCGCCCTCTTCTGCTCTTTCTTTAGCTCCCTCTCGGCCTCCTTAGCTCTTTCAAAACCCACATGGGCCTTCTGCATGATCTGCAGATAAGAAAAGGATAAGACATAAGAGAGTTTTTGATAATGCAGCTAAAATAAAACTAAGGACAGAGGAAGGGTGATTCCATACCTTGACACTAGACTGGAAGACGGACTTCATCAGCACTTCGTAGGAGCTGTTTTTCTCCCTCTCTATGTCGTTAGGGAGCAGGGCGGCTCTAGCAATGCCAAATGCCACGTCTGTGGAGGAGATCTTGTCAACGTCATTAACAGGAGTGCCGTCGGGGCGAGCAAGTGTTGGGGCCCAAGGCTACGCCAGCGGCAGGAGTTCAGATGGGGATGAGTTGGTGTCCCCAGTTCTTCTCCTCTGTGGGGGAGGCTGAACTTGTTGAGGGCTGCTCACCGGCCTCTTTTCCCTCTGGCGCTCGGTGAGGGATAAGGGAGGTGATTGGGGAGGTTGGATGGTTCGGCTAGGGGGGGGGAGCACGGGAGGCTCCACCCAAAGTAAGCTGGTCCAGAAGGTTGATCGGTTGCAAAGGCATGTCTGGACAATCAGGAGAAGGGGAGTAGCCTCGTGAGTCGTCAGATTCCGCGAGACGGTCGGCTTGCTCGGCCAAGGATTGGACGAGCTCACGGTGGTCAAAACCACCAACTCCTCCTTCTTCTTCCTCTTCTTCTTCAGCAACCCTCCCAGACGTGCTGGGCTCTTGGTCGGCTCGCACGAGGATGGGAATAGCGGTCGGGATCTCTTCAACGTGGGCAAATGTTACCTGCCGCTGGAGGTCTGCTTGGGTCTGAGAACGCGTAGAGCCCCTTCTAGCTCGGCCCCTGCGAGCACGAGTCCTTTCTCGATCAGCAGGTCGGCTTGTGGCAATTACGGAGCGAGGTGGTGGCCAGGCGTGTCTCGACCTGTGTTCTCCTTCCCTCCTGATATTGCCCCAGTAGAACGGTGTGTAACCGAGCAGTCGGTGAGCTGATCGACCGAGTCCTACAGGAGTCGGTTCGAAGCCGTCCCACCAGAGGGCTTTGGCAATATCCTCGCGGTGGAGCTTGCCGTGGATCAAGCGGCCACCGTGGTTGAGATTATCCGCTGCAAACAACATAGCATGAGAGTGGTCAGCCACAATTAAAAAACATTAGAGGAAAGAGACCAGCTCGGGAATAAAAATACTAACGTAGTCCGCCAGTGGAAGTGGGGCAGGGAAAGCCAATGATCTTCCCATCAGCGTCCCTAGGTTGCCAGCTGTCAGTGACTACGAGATAGTCATCTGCCTCTCCCTTCGAGGAATTTGGAAGATCGGTGATGAGCTTCTGTTTTGGATCCCTAGCTTTGAAATAATAGTTTTTATGCTCTGTAGGGACCACACTATAGAGGTAGTGCAGATCCCACCAGTCAAGGTTAAGACCGAGCAGCTCGTTAAGGGCAACAGTGCCCATTAGGGGTGAGCACGGGTCGGTTCGGGTCGGGTTGGGCCTCGACCCGTCACCCGAACCGAACTTGTCGGGTTACAAAAATTAGAACCCGAGACCGACCGACTATATTGACTGAACCGTCCGAAAGTAGGGTTTCGGTTTTTTCGGGTTGGGTCGGTCGGGTTAGTCGGGTTTGGTACTGATAGGGAAAAAAAAAAAAAAAAAGACACTAAAGTGACCAAACCCCATTAACTCAACAGATTCAACACAGCAGCGACACCTTGTAAACAAACCCAAAAAATTACAGAAATTTGTTAACAAAAACCAAAATCATTCGAAAAGAAAAAAATCATAAACTTCTTGCCTACATCATTTGAAAATCAGAGAGAGGATGAGAGACGGCAGCGGATCAATTGCCTGAGATTTGCGTAGAAGGAGAGCTGATGTGCCAAAATCCCTTTTGAAGGCAGTGGACGACTCAACTTCGACGGAGAGAGAGGGGCTATGGTGGCAGACGGACATGAAAGACCGGAGATGGTGGACGCCGGACGGTGGGTTGGTGCAGTCGTGCAGTGGTGTAGCGGTTTGGAGAGAGAGAGACAGAGAGTTTGAAGCTTTTTTTGTGTAATAATGGAAGGAAGAGAGTGGGGAAAGTAGCAGGAGTAATTTTTGTGATGGGGAAGTACACCAGTCTGTGTTGGGAAAAGAAAAAGTCTGTGTTGGGAAAAGAAAAAGTCAGACATGTGTACGCTTGCACAGCTGCATGCCTTTAAATTTAATACAAAGCTCTGTTGGAAATTCAAAATGACGACATGAAAACCATTTAGACCAATGATATTGAGCCATGTGTAAAGCATTATAAAAACCCACAGGACAATTGTATCGGTCGGTTCGGGTTTTCACGGGTTATTGGTTGTGAGACCCGACAACCGACCCGGAACCCGATTTTTTTCACATATCTCAAACCGAATCCGACCGAATCTGTGTTTGAAACCGCCCGTAGACCCTTCGGGTCGGTTCGGGTCGGGCGGTTTGGTCGGGTTATCCGGGTTGTTGCTCAGCCCTAGTGCCCATGACTACCCTAACGAAATTAGGGCAGAGCTGCATAGGGTTTAGCTGACACCTATAGCAGACCTCCCTAAAGAACGGGTGCAGGGGGAATTTCAAGCCACCCTCGACTATGAAAATTAAGGGAATGTGAATCCTAGTCTCGTCCTGACCCACTTCCTCTAAGTCCTCTGATCTATTTAGCCGGAATTGAACATCGGCGGGGATCTCGTACCTCCTACGGAATTCCACTACTTTTTCAGGGGTATCCAAAAGGACCCTATATCTACCCATTTGTTCTGAAAGTTAGGGTTTCGCAGCAGAAACCCAAGGAAGAAGATGAACAGACACAGGAAAGTGCGACTTGGGCAAGAAAAGCGAAACAGAAATTCCGACGTACGAACGAAAAGGTCTAAGGAAGGGGCACTTACGAGAGAGAGTGAACTTAACAGGTTGCTTTCCGATGAAAAACGGAAGGAGAAGGTGCTTTCCGATGGGAAACCGGTGGCACGATTGCAGAAAGCTTGGAGCAGCAACAATGACAGACGAAGCTCTTTTCTCTCTCTTCTTCGCTTTTGACGAGTGTGAAGTAAAGGGGAAGGGAAGGGGTTTTTTGGTTTTAGAGGAATTTGGGGGGAAAAATAATTATCCCGCCCGAAACCCCATAAAAGTGGAACATGACACACGAAAAACGTCAGCGGAATCGTCCTTTCGACTTATCCGAAGCCACCAACGGGTCATTTCGCATTAAATGCAGTGACAGCGTTGCTACCCACGTGGGGGGGAGGCGTGCAGAAGATACATTAAGAACCGTTGAAGCTCTGTGCGCCACTGATGCATAGCAGTAACGACAGAGCTGGGGAGCAATTGGAGTGGGTAAAAGTCAGATTACCCTACTAACTAGGCGTAGCACGTGCCTGGTAACTTCACCACGAGGGGGTGAATAGCTAGGCACCACAAAGGGTACGCGTGAGCCCTGTGCCGAGCTGGTTCGGCCATGAATAAAGGCTAAAGCGATTGAATGAATTAAATATACCAGGATGTGCTAGCTCGGTATAGGTCACAAGGGAGTGCCCCTGATATGGCCGAGCTAGCAGAACTGTGAGTAAAGTTTAAGTAGCACTCTGGGATACGTAGATTCAGCTCGGCGTGAGTAGTTGGGTTATGTACGAGTCATACCGAGCTACGTGGAAGCTCGGCACCGCCATGAATAAGGCGGTGAGACATTCCAGAAAATTCTACAACGGTTCCTTATGAGATAAGGAGTAATCCCGTGAAATAAGGGATTAATATGGCAGTCCTAATATGATTAGGAATGGGCCACTTATAGGAAGAAGTCCTATTAGGAAACAGATTCCTAAAGGGAATAGGAAACGGGGGCACGAGATGCCTAATGTGATGAACATCTACACCTATAAATACAGCACTATGACCATGACAAAAGGTACGCGGTGAAACCTATTTTCATATGCATTGTGATTTGAGCTTTCAAGTACGTGATACTAACTTAGGCATCGGAGGGCCTTTGCCAACGAGAGGCAAAGGTGCTCTAACCCTTTTTCTGTCTTGCAGATCTAGGGTTGATTCAAGGAAGCACGTGATCCAGGGTTACGTGGTTTTTACCCCGTACAATTAAAATCACCATCAAGATTCATTTCTTCTTTCGTTTGCCTACTTGTTCTTGGTCTACTTCGGCAGCTCCAACTGCCTGCTCTGTATCGTGTTTTGCCTCGTGCTCTGCATCCTTCAAGTTATGTTGTGGGGTCCAAGAGTTTGCCTCATCATTTAGAAAAACATGGATAATGTCGGCACGCAACTTACGGCATTCCACCTTCGGTAACTTGGTTTCAATGGTTTCATTCCGGAAGTATTGCCGAATTATGTAGCATACTATAATCCCACAATCGAGACTGTAACAAAAAATGAATATCAACGGTCAATCCCGGACTATACAACTCATAATTTCATACTCTTAAACCATGGCAAGGCATTACACCATGTTGAATGTTTATACCAAAAACCATGGCAAAACCAACAATCCATGTAAAAATGTAACTTAATATAGCTACTGGGTATTGAAATTAAGATTTTGGAGTTCCTTAAAACGTACATGTACGTAAGCCAACTGTTCAAAAAACCATGGCACTGTAAAACCTTTATTCCATGTTCGATCTATCTTTTATTTTCAAGTAATCATGTCTACCTGTTCCATCATAACAAATGATCTCTCAATACAGGTAGTGGAAGTGTCAGAGTCAAAGTTGACAATTTTTCAAGTTCAACTCCTTGATAAATGTAAAACCTATATTCCATGCTCTTTTAATTATACCCCTATCATGTATTTTATTACACACTAACAGTATTTAGAAGAATGGACTCACCTGCTGGCTACTTGTTGTGGGGCTTGTTCTTGTTGGATTGGTTGGCAGTCTTGTGTACAGAAAAGTCCGCCCAAGTTGCCCTTGAAGTAGTTATCAATTGTCATTTTCTTGAACAAATATAATGAACTAAATTTGTATCTTAAAGATCTTGGTAAGAATAGAAAGTTAATGTTTCATGAGTACATATACCACTATTTTGACAAACTCTAAGTTACGATCCACACCGGTCCTGGGGCGTAAGGAATTGTAGAACTTCCATGTCCCTTCCTCATTATCCAACACAAGCAACGTCCAATGGAAATGGTTGTGGATTGGGAAGAACAAGTATCGATAAGTGCTTGTATTACGTGAACATGTATGAAAAATCATGACTTCTTAGTTGACCACAATATCGACAAAACAAAACGACAATCATGGGATACTGAAAACCCATCTTACTGCACTACAACACTAAATTTCCCTACTAAATTCCATGATGATTTGCAAAATATCAGTCCATCGTTGTTTATAGGAACATTTCATCAAACTGTTAACATGCATTACATATCTATGTACCCATTGCAAAAAATACATGAAAATGGAAACCCTATAATCCATGTTTTAAAGCTTCATTGGGTTTATGAACTAGTAGGAATCCATTATCATGTCAAATCTACCATTGGGTTTTTCAGAAAACCATGGATTCAGCAAACAGTAAACATGTATGAAAAATCATGACTTCTTAGTTGACCCCAATATCGACAAAACAGAACGACAATCATGGGATACTGAAAACCCATCTTACTGCACTACAACACTAAATTTCCCTACTGAATTCCATGAAGATTTGCAAAATATCAGTTCATCGTTGTTTATAGTAACATTTCATCAAACAGTTAACATGCATTACATATCTATGTACCCATTGCAAAAAATACATGAAAATGGAAACCCTATAATACATGTTTTAAAGCTTCATAGGGTTTATGAACTAGTAGGAATCCATTATCATGTCAAATCTACCATTGGATTTTTCAGAAAATCGTGGATTCAAAACACACACAAAAAACATGATGGATTGAGTTACTAGGGATTAAACTTATGAGCCATGTCCGGATGGATTCCGTCGTCCACCATTACCTCACTCTATGGTTGTTCTTGTTAACAACTTGCCATGGTCATCGGTATTTTCCGCCGTGTAGGACCTCGTCACAACAACCACAACACCACCAATGCTAATGGGATGGTGTGTTTCCAGAAATTTCTGACACTAGGATGGTGAATGAGCCTTTTCTGGTTCGCAGTTAAAGTTTGGTACCGTGAAATTAGGGATTTTGCAAGATTTCAGGTGGGATCGATTTTTAGCATAGTTTTAGGATGAATTTGTTGCCCAAAAAAGGTGGGAAGGAAGATTGGGATCGGTTAAGCAGAATTTTGTAGCCGAATAATTAGGGATTCGGTAGGGTTTGGGACCGAAGGGGGTGGGGTTTGGGACGATTTGGATCGATTTTGGGGGTGGGGTTTTGGGATGGGTGAAACTGAACTGGGTAAAGGGGAAAGGTAAAGAGATTAAAACGGAAAAAAGGTAATGGGTAAAGTTTGTGGGGGAGTTTTTTTTTTTTTTTTGGGATGATTTGTAACTGTCATATTTTCATGAAATTTATTGTTTTAAATACAAAGTGTCAAAATATTATACAAGGGCTATTTCAGTATTATATAAATCTAAAGATGATATCATAAACATTCAAATCCCATGGGATGGGATCCTAAGGATTTTATTTGTTTGGGATGGTGAATTAACTGCCCCTTACTTTTTAGATGGGAAAAGGCTGAAGTGGAAGGGGTCTGACTCCATCTGACTTGGAGTGCAGTTGGGAAGCTATGATTGGTTGAAGGGTACCACATCAGCTCCCACTGTGGTACCCTATGGGCACCCAAAATTTTCTCCCCTCGAGGTGTCTTAAAGGAAATGTATTTGGCCATTCTTCTTGATTTGTTGGGGCTGCACCTGAGAAGGGTCATATTGGGCAAATGCAAGTTTGGGTTAAAGCCTCCAATTGCTGCTAATTTTGGTGTTAATTCTGGAGGAGTGGATGGGTCTCATAATATTTACATTTACTGTGAAAATGTTGGGCCAAATTTTCACTATAAAGGAATGTTGGTCGTGTATATTATTAATTTGTATAATATTTTTAATGTTCATCATTTTTTATGTAAGGACCCGTGTAAAAAAATTATTTTTTGGAGAAGTTTCGATTTGGCCGATAAAAAGTCCCGGTAATTGTTCCTTGGATTTTTCTAATCACAATGGTATAATTGGAAGTTATTTTTGAGTAAGGCAAAGTCATCTTTCGCCCATTTTCTTCGGAAAAAAATGTGTCGTTTTTCGGTTTTGTACTAAAAGTGGGGGGATGAGATTTTGATGTGATTAGAATTTCAAAATTTTAGAAATGCCATTGTTTCCAAATAGGGGGTACTTCCTTATTTTAATAAATAAATTAAAGTAAATAAAACTTCTTTACTTAAGTTTGGTTTCTGAAAATAAGTGTTGTGCTGGAACATGCTTTGCTGGCACAGTGTGTAAAGACCCAAAAATTTTACTAAGTGTTGGTTCGAGATTAGTGAGGTGGGGCCACAATTTATATACAAAAGTGACATTTGGGTGTGAGGTGTAATTAGGGGGTTATAATAGGTAGTGTGCAGGGGAAGTTTGCAAAAAATCAAAATATCTCACTCTCCCTCTCTCCTCCACCGACCGGCCTCCTCTCTCTCTCTCTCTCTCTCTCTCTCTCTCTCTCTCTCTCCCCCATTTTTGCACACTTCAAGCTCAAAACTCTCCCTCCTCACTCAACCACTTCAAAAACCAAGACCATTTTCATGTTCTACCCACCGTGGGGAGCTCGGGTCACCTTGGATTCGCACTGAGAGCTAACTTCGGGATTTTGAGGTTTCAACACCTAGGGTTCCACTCTTCTTCCATTTTCAAGCAAAACCTTGAGGTAGGGAAACAATTACTACCTCCTCTAGTTATATACTTGTGATTTGTGGTACATACTTTGTTCTTGGCTTTAATTTCTTGAGAAATCATGTTTTCCCTCTTTGTATGAGTTTTCCTCATTTTGATTTTGTGATCTACGAAATTGGTTATGGATTGATGAAATTGGGCATGGAATTGACCTCCCTCCATGTTTAATTATTACCTAGCATCTCCAATTTGACCCTAAACTATCACATTTGCATTTGGGTTGAAATTCCACACCTCTATGGTGAAATCTGCCCCTTTTGAGCTGCTGCCCCTGTTTTGTTGTTGTTGCCCCTGTTTTCTAGTAAGCTGCCCCTGTTTTCTGAGGCCACCCTTTGACGTCCGTTTGACCTCCAATCGTCCGGAACTTTGTATACTTGATTATTAGTAACGTGGCAACCCCAAAAATCATTTTGAAATCATCAAACTATGTGATTGACATGTGATTATATGAAAAAATTTGTTATACGTATCGGATACAAAGTATATTGGATTGGTCGGCCCTTTTGGTGAGAATTGTGGCATTTCAAAAGAAAGGGTACTTTGGTGAATTGAAATTTGGGAAACGGACTTGTAATGAAAGTTTTAATGAAATGTTAGGGATAATGAGGTGTTCTAAACCAATACCATCATTTGGTAAAATTTTTGATAGAGGCACGCGGGGCCTATGGAACCCGGCAGAGGCACGCGGGGCCTATAGAACCCGGAAGAGGCAAGCAGGGCCTATGAAACTCGACAGAGGGATTAAATCCCTAGTTTTAATGAAAATGATAGTTTTCTTCAATGAAAGAAATGAAAATTTTGAAATTGGACTATCTATTGTGTTTTGTCGAAACTCGACTTGTGGACTTGGTTTTAAATTTGTGTAACTTGGATAGTTTTGGTGAAACAAAAATGGAAACTTGGGTGGTGCTGAGTACTTGGAAATGAAAATGTTTGGAGACACATATGGTAATTTGGTAACAATGGATACTTGGACATGATTTTGGACACGTGTTATAATTATTGGTGACTTTGATAAACTTAATGAATTTATTGTGTATCTTGGGACACCTTGAAATCTTTTTGGACACTTGATATTATTTTGGACACGTGGGTACTTCTTGGACACATATTCCTTGTTTTAGCTTCCGTTGTATTCCTTTGACCATCTCTTATCTTGGCAACTCACATCATGTGCATTTATCACAATTATATACCTAGCGGTTGTAGTATGGTTTTCCTACGAGCTAATGAGCTCACCCTATCATTTTTAGGTACATGGCATGGAGCATGAGATTGGATGCTTGTGGAGTGATACATTGCATGGAGCTTACACATGCATGAAGTTATATTTTTCCATCTTATAACTAGTATTTTTTATAGATGGCAATATAATTTCTAATCACTCAATTTTTTACTTATTGGGACTTATGTAATAACCTTAAACCTTTTTGGCGGGTATCTATGTATTCGGGTACGAGTTAGTACCGTTTAGCGAACCATTGACCGGTGTATGTAAGGAACTTTGACTTGGGACTTTTCTAAGAAAAATTGTTGTCATGTGGACACTTGTGATATTTAATTTGTTGAAAAGTAGGGCATGACATTTTAGGACCAGTTTTTTTTCCAGGGCAATTACTTGCATTTTACATTATTTTTATTAAGTATGGGAGACTTTTAATTACCCAAAAAAATGAAGAGCAAATGTTTTTTTCCAACAAAAAAAAATGGAAAATGGTAAACACTACATTTGTAATACCATAATAAATAAACAAGGGCAAAATGGTAAACAACCAATTCATAACTCATTTTCATCATTATTCTCCCACGCTTCAATTCTGAGTTCATCGGTTCGAATATCATTCCATTGACCGTGATAACAGTGTTATGGTTCGAATATGATTCGACGTCTTCTTTTTTCGCGCAAGATTGATTATGAAGGAAGCTTTCTGAGAGAAGGAGAAACTATATGGAAAACAACTTTGCAGTGCCAGTTCAAATGTAATTTGAAGTTATGCTCCTAAAAACAGGAAAAATGTTCTATTAAGTAAGATACATATAAGTGAAGGAAAGTATGTGATCAAGAAGTGAAGGAAAGAAGTGTCAAAAGAAGGGTCCTTGCAAAAAGTTGGTTGCTGACTTGCCTATTTGGCCGTTCCCTTATAAAGGAGAACTTGTTGCTTGTTTTTGGTGCGCATAATTTAAAAGAGGTCAATTTTTGTAGCTTTCGAAGTACTTGTACAAAAGGAAAGGAAGGATAGCTAGAAATTATTGGAAAATATTCCCAAAGGAGGAAAAAAGTCAAAAAGAAAACATGTTCTACCTTGTCCTGAGCACAACAGCTAGATGGCTAGAATAGACACAGAATTTCTGGTGTTTAAAGGCAATAGTCATTGGAGGGATTACTTACCGACAATAGTCATTAGTATGCTAGATACAATTCCTTGAGGATGTGGTATTTGACTAACCGAGAACTCCAATTTTATGAAGTCCCCCACGTCCAAGGTCCAACCAAAATGAACAGAATACTTCTGTTAGTAAAATACTGCATATTTGATTCCATCCATGGTGCATTGACCATTTATTCGGATACTACCCCATTGTTCACAACGCTCTAAATTCTCACACTGTTAGATTCTCACACTTCCATTGTAAAGCAGAAGTAAAACAATCAACATAGACCCAAAAGGACTTGCACGTTTCGTGAAAACCTGGATCGATAATTAATCCACAAGTCACAACCAATTGGTAGAATTGCCTATTTCTAATACCTTCACTACTTATCCAGTGTGTTATTAATCCCGGTAATTGACCAATAAGATTGGCCTCGATTGATAATGGATGAGGTATAGTTTGATCAATCCACTAGATTTTGCTTTGGTGTAGTGGAAAGGGCAACGAGATAGCCAAGAAAATGACAGTTAGATCTAGACAAACAAATATGAAATAGACAAGTTAAGAGCATATGTAAAGAGATTTGAATCTTGCTGTATGTGGTTTTGGTATGGAAAAATGTGGATTTTGAATGAGTGGCAATTGGATATTCTTTGCTTTTTTACAATCTTAGGTGGGAGATGGAATTGCAAAACAATGACTTAGTGGACATGGTAGGAATATATCGAATTCGACCTAATATCCTTTCTTATGTGCAGAATGCACATGATACCCGAAAGTGCAGTTCTAAAGGAAGATGTGTTCTTTAGTATTGCAAGAAAAGGGAGAGTAGATCAAGTTAGGTGTCTGTCGATGTTTTTCCCTTAGAGCAGTTCCATAGGTATCTTTTAAACAAAGACCTGAATAATCTAAAAGAGACTCTAAATCATAGTCCCTCCATCTTCCCTTCATAAATGTATATTTTGAAAAGTTAATCGATAAAAAGTTTGTACAATTATTGCTTTGCCCTTTTGAGAAGTTAATAAAAAAGAGTTAATGAGTAAAAGTTGAAGATAATTTTAGAAAGCAGAGGTAAAAAATAATGTGAAAGGTGCAAAGTGGAAGCGAAAGTTAATGTGAAAGGAATAATGATGATGTTTCTTTAATACTCCCCTCGTCCCTTTTAAATGTGTTACTGTGTAAATCCAACTTATTAAAGAAACATCATCATTGCACATATCATATCAATTTTTTCCTCTACTCTACACTTTTCACATCTACTTTTACCTCTACTTTCCAAAATTATCCTCCACTTTTACCCATTAACTCTTTACCCACTAACTTTTCAAAAGGGCAAAATGATAATTGTACAAACTTTTACCCATTAACTTTTCAAACCACACACTTATTTAGGGACAGCCCAAAATGGAAAGTTAAGGATTCGGGGGAGGCGCTGTACGGTAGGTGTTGTGCGCCATGTTATGCGGCAAAACTACGTCGTTTTGCTCATTTTTTTTTGTACATCCAAGGACCCTGTTTGAGGAGTTCAATTTTAGGAGATTTAGGCTCTTTTGGGGGTAGGGTATAGTGGGTTTAGGTACTTGGATTTAGGCACTTTGGGTTTAGGCATTTCGGGTTTAGGGTTTAGGCACTTTGTAGTGGGTTTTTCATCCTCCAAACAAGGCCCTTGGAAGCTTTAGAAGTGTGCACAAAAATCAAGCAAAACAACGTAGTTTTGCCGCACAACACGGCGCACAACACGCACCGTATAGCACCCACCCCAGATCCGAAAGTTAAACACTTAAAAAGGGACGGAGGGAGTAAGTTGGATTTACGAAACAAGACACTTAAAAAGGGATGGAGGGAGTAGGGCTACAAACGAGCCAAATCGAGCCAAGTTTTAGAGTGTTCACATTCAATAAGTTTTTAAGCGAACTCGAGAATTCCACGAAAATTTGACACCCGAGTTCGAGCCGAGCTTCCGTAGGTTTGAGTCAAACTCGAACTTGTTCACGAGCCTTAAAAAGTCAAAAATATTAGATACTTATACTCTTATACAGGTCTAGAACTACTAATAATAGTTTACATACATAAGTTCATACATATATGAAATTATAAAAACATATTAAAATATAAGTATATAGTACTTTTAAAGGTTTATACATGTACAAGTTATAAAATTTTCATTATGTACATGTAAAACTTTATACATATTAAATGTTAGTGTAAAAATTTATGAGATATATACATATACTCCAGGTTCGCAAGCCTAACCAAGTCGAATACTGTCAAATTCAAGTTTGGCTCATTTAACAATTGAGCCGAAAATTGAGTTCAAGTTCGGCTCGTTTAGTCTCTGAACCGAACCCGAACGGGCTTTTACCAAGTCGAGCCTTGAATAGCTCATCGAACAGCTCGGTACATTTGCAGCCCTAGGAGAGTATAAAAGAATGAAAAAAAAAAAAATTTGTTTTTTGACCAGAAATGGGTGTTACTGGTTCAAGTCATTCAGCCATGGATTACCAACTAGGACCAGGAATTTGGTGTTGCTACAAAGATCTTCCAAGTCAGTCACTGAGTTGAAACCATTGGCAATTTTCTTACAGCACATGATAACATATAACAAAAGCCATAGTGCTTCCTCTCTAAAC
This sequence comes from Vaccinium darrowii, assembly GCA_020921065.1. Taxonomy (NCBI): domain Eukaryota; kingdom Viridiplantae; phylum Streptophyta; class Magnoliopsida; order Ericales; family Ericaceae; genus Vaccinium; species Vaccinium darrowii. The sequence continues at coordinate 17,430,290 of CM037158.1, read as the reverse complement.
AAAACAAAATAACAAAAGAATCCTTGAGGAAAATTTCGCAACTCTTAAAATCTCAACTGCCTTTCCAGTCAGAATGGATGATAGAAATTAGAAACAAGCGGTAAGATACATTCTAAGAACCACGATACTAATTTTGAAGTCTAATAACAAACTACAACTAGGATAATTAATGGAAAATGGCCAACGCATTTTGAGCTAGGTGTATTCTGATCAACATTCAACTTCAAGATGCAGGTGGAGGTGCAGGAGCATTGGGTGGAGGAGGTGGCGGCATTGACATCTGAGGCATAGAAGGGAGCCTCCCTGCCAACTGCTGCGGCGGTGGCAGTGGTCGCCAAAGAGGTGGAGGAGCAGCCATTCCAGCTGGCGGTGGGGTCGGTCTCGAAAATGCTTGTGGAGGTGGGGGCGGCATGCTCTGGGGAGGTGGCCGGAACTGCTGAAGAGGCGGTGGTGGGAATGTTTGAGGAGGTTGCTGCGGCTGCCCCTGCCAAGGCTGTGGTGGCCCAGACATCTGCATGGGAGGGTAGACACCGCCACCTTGTTGAGGTGGTGGTCGGAATGCAATTGGTGGTGGAGGAACAGATCCATTTGCAAAAGGGCGTGGAGGAATTGGAGTACCCATAGTGCCATTGGCCCGAGGAGCACTGGAAAGCGTAGGAGGTCCACTTGCAAACAAGGTATGGGGCCTGCTTTTTTGGGCACCTGGATTGCTGGCAGCCAAAACTCGTTCTGCATTTTACCAAAGTAGCAAATAAGTAATGACCTGTAGAAATTCATTCATATGAATAACTCATCACGGGCACATATTAAAATGACAGACAATCTGGCTTCCTACCCTTTAGACCCGTGCACTCCAAATATACCAAGCAACAAAATTCAAGAAAGATTAATAGGAGTTTCAGTTGCCAAGCAACCTGAGTTGCAGTAAATAGGTACTTCCAAAATCAGCATTGTGAACTCTAGGGGGGAAAAATAACTGCAATGCTGAATCAGCCTATGTTATGACAGAATACCTCTTTTGCACTTGCAAGTTGCAAGTGTGCAGAAAATAGTGAGAGAAACCATTACCTGCAGGGGTACCATGACGCTCGCCTTTGGTGTCTTTTTTGTATGCATATGATACTGTTATCTGCCGGTTGCAAAGATATTGACCATTCATGGCCTGCACAACAGAAGGTACTTTACTTCGAATCAAATCTACAATTCGACAAAATTAAACAGCATTCACTTTTATTCCCATCGAGTACATCGCATGGATTTCTACCTGACAATTTTTTACATATTATTAATAATAGCATTGGCTCACACAGAGAATGGACAACCAGGTTAGCGGTTCAGGAATCCTTATTATTGAGTTGAACAGAGGCAGACATTAGAAAATAATATAATACAATCACTCTGTCACTAAAGAAAGGCAATGATGTTGAAATCTAGTCTTCCTCTAGAACCCGTCATCCTATTACTATCACCGATTACAAAATTTTACTCAAATTTCAAGAGAATTAACAATGCTTCTATACTAGAATCTAAAACACAACATAAAAGAGATTGCAACCAAGTAGAAAATCTCACAGCAGTGATGACTCTATAAATGGAAATGGAAATCAAAATCAGAGAGAGAGAGAGAGAGAGAGAGAGCACGTATATACGCATATAAAATGCTGGTATGACTATTATCTATCAACAAAGGGACAGATTAGTAGAACGATAGAAAACAAGATAGTGCAACAATCAAAATGGCGAGCAGCATTACTGATCCATGCAAAGAGATCCCATGTTTTCATTGAAATCATAAGAATCCAAACTAAGCTAAGAGAGAAAAATTAAATAACATCCACAGCAACAAGATCAGCAGTGCGTAGTGATCCATGAAAAGAGATCCATGATTTGTCCTTTTAATGGGATGACAATCGATGTTGATGGAAACCTAACTCAAACATCCTACCTGGGATGCCAATATTTCTACCACCAAGCTATGGCAACTTTGTGTAATCATAAACAGCAGAAAACAACATCAGTTTCATAGACTGCCATCACCTTTAAACAAAACTAACCAATAACAATACTGCATTGTTACGCAAAGGTGGGAACGTAGATGAAGCATATAAAATAGAGCTTTCTGAAGAAAAATGACTGTTAAAAACAAGCGATGGTTGAACACTTGAACTACTGGCTCAAGCAGTATTTCATCAAACAGGTTATAAAGATAGGACCACTTTTTGCAGTTCGAATGCATTATAGGATACGCTCATCACTCTGGTCCAGATTCTCTTAAAAATCACAAGTACAACTCTGTACCAAACTATTTTTCCCAAAATAAATACCACAAATTCCAACAAAAACCACAAGTGATGGCTCTAGATTCAGTACGACTGTACGAGCAACATGATAACAAACAAGATCCATATGACATAAGATTGATCTCATAACCAGGTACAAGCCAAAGAGCAAAAGACAAGTACCTCTATTGCTGCATCAGAAGCCTCAAAAGAGTCATAGCTGATGAAACCAAAACCACGGGAGTTCCCAGTCTCAGGATCTCTCATTATCTGAAAGAGAAACAAAATAGTGAAACGTCTAAATCCAAAAGAAAATGAGCATCTGTAGGAATTTCTCCAACATCATTTATGCCCGTTTAAAGAATCGATATCACCTGGACCATGATAATTTCTGTACAAAGAACATGGTATACCACATGCTCGAAATACACAGTAAACACAAAAAACAACAGCAAACAGAAGGCAAAGGAGGACCGACCTTGGGGTTCGTAACAATGACTCCAAATGCACTGAAAGTATCATATAAAAGTTTCTCGTCCACATCCTGCAAAGAATATTAAAGTCAATTTCACATAGCGAAAGAACGGCATGGGCATAGCAGAGTAAGCAAGGACAATCTCCGTGTATAGTAGGTTCAAGAATCTCATTTCTTACAGGATCAAGGTTTCCTACAAAAAGGTTTGCTCCAACATCCAAGCTCTTTTTATCTTGGGATGCCTGAAACCAAAAACATCCATCGGATTAGCATCTAACTCGTGAATAGATCAAAATTTGAACCATAATCAACCTGATACCCCAGATGTAACAATAAAGACAGAAAACGTTATATAAGTAGGCTAACTAACCTTATTTACCCGAATAGGCTTTCCATAAAGTTTAATCATATTCAGAACTTTTATCGCCTGCATTGCAAAGGAAAACAGCACCACTGATAAATAATGCCGAAAAAAAGCAGGAAAGAGAGAGTGAAACCCAATATGAACCCTGATCCATGCAACAGTTAAGAGGATGTAGAGAGCACTGGTTGTGCCACAAACTATTAAAGTACAGCTTACATAATCAGCATCTTCTTCACTTCGGAACTCAACGAAGCCATATCCTTGATGAAGGTTGGTGACTCTATCCTTGGGAACATACACATTTACTGAAACAGAAAGCAAAACAATTACACTTAGGCACTGAAATTCATACGATCTCCTCAAGGGAATTCTTGCGAATACAAATGCATAAAAAAACAAAAAAGAAGGATGGGGAAAACCTCAAAATAAATTCAAATAAATAATAGTCCATGCCAATGTTTCTTTACTTCTTGTGTGAATGAGAACAATCTATTAGTGATATTATACTACTCCATCAGGGTTTAAAGAGATTCAGATCTTGGAATTTCCACAACAACGGTATAAATGCGGGAAAAAGATGAAGACTGGAAAATAATCCACGTCTCGGAGAATCTGAATTATGCCTTTTCGGTTTCCCTTTCATACTGGAAATATGATATCATTATTCTTACCCGGTAAAATTGCATTTTCGCCTTCAATATAATGAGTTTGGAAGATTCATCCTTTCTTTGGAGTGTTTAGAAATAGTTACCCGCTTTTGACAATCTATATTCTACACAGAAACATACCAATGTCCATGCTGCAACAAAAAAGTTTCTCTCTTGGAACCACTTACATCTATAAAGTTTCTATGGAGTAAAAACCAATTTCTAAAGAAAAAATGAACTCCAATTGCAGATAAGATAGCCAAGTAACTGCAAAGTTCAAAATTATTGGATTGAATTGCATGCAAATGCAGTCAAAACTAGAAATAGATGATATTACATATTATTACAGAACACGATAAAAAATATGCATTACGTACATCTTGGCAAGAAGAACTGGTATAGATTGAAATTTGTGCTGGTCTGATGAATGTTATCATTGTAATAATAAGAAAGGGAGCATGTAGAAGAGAGCAAGAATATGAAAGCATAATGTGTTTAGAACAATGAGGAAAAACAAATGCACAAGAAAATTTAACTTTAAGAACCTGTAAAAATGTGGTCTCATTGTCATATAACCAAATGGTGAGATAGTGATTGCATTGCATGTTTCTTTCCTTCACTTCACACTCTATTTACTTAAGTTAAAAAAAACATTTTCATAATAGTAGAAAAACAATAACCCACCAACTGGGCCTGCTTGAACAAACAACTCCCAGAGTAACTCTTCAGTTACCTGCAAGGAGAAAGAGAACAAGCATTAGCTACACTAAAAGCGCACCCAGTACAAAAACTTCCAGGGAATTATTCAGTGCCATGTAAATTGCTCGAGCTCAAAGCATAAGAAGGCTAATTCAAGTTTAAGAATATCCACTTCACACAAATGATGCCCAGTATCACGTCTTTCCCCTCCCAGAACTCTAAATTATCAAGGACAACATAAATAATGTCCTTTAGGGAAAGAAAAATTTGGGCTCCCCAAGAGAACCTAGAAATTGATGGATGTGTAACAGACGAAAGACGAAAGAGAGAAAGACAGCAATGGGCCACCTTGTAAAAGGTAAGGCCAAATTCCAATAGTAAACCAAGTTCGAATTGAAATATCCTAATAGTGATGACCATAGTTGGCAAATCAAGAACTGAATGGTGGATCGAAGTTACCTTTTCCTCAATTGTGAATCATAATGGCACTGCTCGAGTAAACAAAAGAAAAAGAGTATGTTACATATAAAAAGATATGTTTCAAGTGCTAAGTCCATGAGTAATGGGTAACACACTTGCCTATAAAAACGATACGTGAATCCAATCCCCAATAAAATATGTGATAGCAAGTTATATTCCCTATCATCCCATGATTTATGAGAGTTCATAAGTGTAAAAATCACAGGAAACAAGACCACAAGATACATCACTAAGGAGAGACTTGGATCCAGTCCATAAAGGGAGTAAGAAGGAACAAGATTAAGGAAGTATTTTCACATATTGAAGTTGTTTAGTGCTGGATTCTATTATTAAGAGGTGGATTTTATTAGTAGTCATGATTTAGTAATTAAATCAGTTAGTTTCTTATTCCAGATAAGGGAAGAAAAGAATTCCTATTCCTAGGCTAGTTGGTTTAGAATATTAGTAGTTGCTAAATATGATTAGTTTATAAATTTTATGCCCTAGTCCTTATGGAAGTAGAAGAGTCTTTGCCTATAAATACGGTTAGTAATCTCATGGATTCATTAGATTTTATTAAAATGAGAATTTGAGATTCCTTGAGTGAGTGAAATTAACCTTTGCGAGGTGGAGTCTCTCTCTCTCTCTCTCATCTTTGCGTACAAGTTAATATTCTCGGGTACTATTCACAGTGCCGCGAAGAGCCATCAAAATAGTCCCGAATCCAAGGTTTTTCTTCCTAAAACCTTACTCTTTCATAACCTAACATAAACCCCTAAAGTCCCACATTCTTAACCCTCTTTTGCACCACACAGCCCACAAAATTGCCGTGAACAGCCAGCTACTGCTGCTGCCATAGTTTTGATAGAGTAGCCCCCTGCTTGTCCTTCATCAGATATATTTTGTCACATCACCAAAACGAGATAACACAATATGCGTGCATGTGAGTTCCAATAACATTTCTTAATGATGCAGTGAAACTAAATTTTCATACCCCCTTCCGCACAGAGTTGCAAGTATTAACCCATACTAGTCTCAGCAAAAGACCATTCAAAATCAAAACTTATGAGACAATAACTCAAATATTCCAAATGGTTTGAGATTTTCGTTCTTCTATTTTCATAGGATGGGTGAATAATAACATATTTCAAAATATTCATGTAGTTCTAACCCCTAATACTCCCCAAGTCCCAACAAAGGACCCACAATAATCCTTGAACACCTCGCTTGATGAATTTGAAAACAATCCTTTTAGAAATGAAACATGCAGATAAAGTGAATTGCTTGTTTGGCATATCAAACCAAATCATACGATACGCATCACGAATAGTATGGTGCTACAGTGACTCATGCATCCAGCAATCAAAGGTGTGATCCAATTTTATTTTGACAATTTCATCACATTTTATCACATTAAGTCTTCTTTAGCTTCCATCTCTGGGGACACTGTTTAAATTATTCAGGTGGAGTTCATAAAAATCTCCATTGGAAATTGTATTCATCTTCGAAATTAGATAAGTACAATTCTGATCAAAGCTAGCAACTTGTGCAAGCATTTTACGATTAAGAAGCACCCCTCTCTTGTACCAAGAGTGTATCTACTATAACTATGCATAACCACATTTTTGCAAACATGAACCACATGAAACTAGAAGAAAAATGAATATTAGCACTCCTGTCAAAAAATCTTAGTCCATTATTCCATTTTTGGATCTCCCATAACCGTTGTTCATTTTGAATAGTCAAAAGGAAAAATTTGAACCGATACCTTTTTTTGCCTTCATCTCCATATTTGAACTGAGTGGGAAAAGTGGAGGGGGAAAATCCAATCAAGACCAAAAAATGATCAGAGCATTTCAAAAAGGAGGGTAATTTTGAAAATTCATGTATTAGAGTAATGATTTTGCCCGCTTAAAATGTTGGATTCCGAAGAGGGACGAAAAGCTTTGGGATGAAGGGAGTATAAATTAAATGTGTGCCACAACTATGTTTCCCTTTCAGCAATATTCTTGAGCTTTGTGTGGTCCTCTCCTCTGACCTAAGAGGCAAGTGGAAGATTTGTTGCTAAAATGAAATTGCACCAAGGGATCACGAGTCATACACTCGTACTTAGTTTGAGGAGTGACTTCTGCTAAGTCATAATTACCATAGCAGAGCTGTGGAACGGCTTCCATCAGCAGCAAAATCCTAGTATTCTTACCTTCAATCAGGCTAATTAGGAAATTCCTTTACAAAATGAAGAAATATCCTCATCCTGCATTCGACCTATTTTAAGTTCAGTTCTCTGATAATGCTTAAAGTGTTACTATGTCACTAATAACATCAATATAGCAACTCCTATCCAAAAACGGGTATAGGTTTTCTTTTGTGTGTGTATGAGTAGTGGCATATGTTTAAGTAAAACATTTATGAAAAACTTGTGATACTAAAATCTAGAAAAACATTCACAGCGTTCTAAGGAATAGATTCAGCCCCAGATCCAAAGACCCCCCCTAACTATTCACATTATGTTTCTGTTTCATATTTATGGCTAAGATAAACAAGAGGGCTGTTTTTTCACTAGAGGAAAATAGGTTTAAATCGCAATATCGGGAAAAAAAATGTTACCATGTCTGCCTAAACAACTTGGTTAAATCTTAATTTTGCAGAGACCTTAGGAGGCGATATTAAATATTTCACCAAAACCTTGGAAGCTTATTGAATTAGAACATTTTCTTAAAACATTTTTGTTTCCAGAGCTTTGGCCCGCCGAATGTTTTAAAAGGCCTGAGCCGCATTGAAGCACCAAGGGCCCCTGGAGCCTAAGCGATGAAGCGGGAAGCGAGGCGAGCGCAAGGTTGTCCAATTTGAGGGATGTAATAAGAGATCCATCTGTCCAATTGTCTTTTGGTTTTTAGTTTTCCCAAGTTCTGTTCTAATCCTAAAATTTGGAAGAATAGCCATTTTGTTTGGGTTTTTTACTTGTTCATGTATTTTATGGGTAGTTAAAATATAATTTGGTGTTATGGGTAGGCAAAATGTCTAGCAACTACGGTAGATGCACTAAGTGGATATTTCAGCACGCGCTTCATGCGCCTTGCGAGACCCCGAGGTGCGCATTTTAATGCACCTCAACTGCAATTCGCAACCCTCGCCTTGCTTCAGCATAATGAAGCGCAGTACCTGCGCCTCACTTCACTTTGGGCTTAGGCGTGCTTCTATAAAACCCTGGGCTAGTCCGTCCAAGTGGAACCCAAAAAAATTCTGTGAGAGAGCCTGCAGAGTTTCTTTTTCTTTAATCACACCCGTGGAGTTTCAATCTACTAGCTAACTTTCTTGTGCAACCGATTCACAGAGAGCCTGCAGAGTTTCTTTTTCTTTAATGACACCAGTGGAGTTTCAATGTAGCTAAATTTCTTGTGCAACCGATTTCAATCCAGTGGCATCAGTATTCACACAAAGCATTCTACGGGAGCAGTCAATAAACCCCAATATAAAAAGTAAAAATTAATCATATTTCTAGCCATGAAATTGGCAACAATCGAGTTAGCCCACTTCATAATATCGCGAATCACACAGACTACCGCCAATGGCGTTTCAGAGCTTCAACTCCAATGATTCAAAAAACAAGGAAAAATAAAGAGAACCAACCATAGTTCGACACGTTTTAGAGAGGCTTTGTTCTAAACCCTAGTTTAAACCTTGCTTATGAATACACTGGATAGCAAGTATATAGGCAACATTATATAACACGAAAGAAAACGGTTTGATGGTGAAACAAAATACAGAGAACGAGGACTGTATAAAATTGAGAAAGGAAGAAGAAGAAGAAGAAGAAGAAGAAGAAGAAGAAGAAGAAAAAGAAGAAGAAAGAGAAACCTGAGGATCGAGATTGCCGACGTAAGAGGTGGCATCTTGGTTTCTCTCGGCGGAGTGTTGGCCGATAAGGTTTGCTCCGACGCCAGGAGCTATTCGAGTCGTCATAGCCTCTCTCACTCCTCTTTCTTCCTCTTCCTCTTCTCTCTACCTCCTCGTCGCGTTCATCATCATCGTCATATCTCGCAATATATAAAACCCAACCGCGGCTTGCATCGTTATTCTATTCTGCCAGTCATCCTACCTGTCTTGCTAAAAAAACATTTGTGAAATTAAAACTAAAATTAGGGGAAAAAACGCCAACTAAATTTTTACGGAAATCAAATTCTATCTCAAAAGGGCATCTATAATTTCCATTAAGATAAGTTACTCTTTTTTAATTACTATTATAAATCACTCCTTTAGACACTTAGTATATCATACAGTTTTATAAGATTTTAGAAGTTTAGGCAATTTCATATGATTTTGAAAGTTTAGGCAATTTCATTAGGGTACCCTAGGGTTTAGGTTTATGCACTTTTATAGGATATCCTAGGGTTTAGATTTAGGTTGCGATTTCCTATCATAGGATTTTAGTGGTTTAGACACTTTCATAGAGTACCCTAGAGTTTTAGGCACTTTCATTAGGGTACTCTAGGATTAAAGTTTAGACATTTTCATAAGGTACCTTAGGATTTTAAAAAAAAATTAAAATGAAAAATAAAAATGAGAGAGAGTCTTACACATTGGAGCTGGGCGGGTGTGACAAAAAATGAGTGCGCAATGCTTCTTTTGGAGCCGGGCGAGTATTGGGTCACAAAAGGTGACCGGCCTGTAAAATCCTCCAAAAAAATAGTTTTTTTCTAAAAACTGTGACGGGTCATTCTCTCACAATACATCACATAAAAAATCGTGAAAAGCATACCCGAGAGTGCTACTTTTCTCCCCCTGCTTTTTGACCAAACGACGCCGTTTTGCTCATTTTCTTGGTACAACCCCAAAGCGGCAAAGCTTATAAGGCCCTGCTTAGAGATTTAAATTCTCAAAGTGCCTAAACCTTCAACTCAAGTGCATAAAACCAACTATACCCTACCCCAAAGAGCCTAAATCCTCTAAAATTGAACCCCAAAATTAACTATCCAAATAGGGGCCTTGGAAGCTTTAGAGGTGTACCAAGAAAATGAGTCAAACGACGCCATTTGGGCGAGAAGCAGGAAGAAAAGTAGGGGGAGAAAAGCAGGACCCTCATTTCCATGAAAGGCCAGTTTATTCTAAAAATATCCTTAGCGGAACACCCCCTTAGTGGTCTAATAGGCTCTTGGCCCAACCTACTTATTTTAAATGAGCCCAATCCATTGGTTGGAAATATATCCTTCCCCAGGTCCTCTGATGAACGAAAATACCCCATCTGTTAGCTCCGTCTTCGTCGCCACTCTAGAAATCGCAACTCTCTCTCTCTCTCTCTCTCTCTCTCTCTCTCTCTCTCTCTCTCTCTCTCTCTCTCTACTCTCACACCCAATTTGTGATTCAGCCTCTCAACACCAGCCTCGCCAGCGGCAACACGACAATCAATTCAACCATTTTTGTTGTTCACAAGCTATCGGAGCTTCGATTGGGCATCACCTGATTCTCTGCCACTCCTTCAGCAATTCCCCCTTCAAAATAGGAAAACCCATTACTCAAGTGGCAGTGTAGCTATAAGGGCCAAGAACTCAGATTTAGGCTTTGTTCGAATAGGCTTTAAAAACCTTTTCAAAAATGATCCCTTCAACACTTTTAGAAAACAGACTTTTCCAAGTTTTATAAGCCTGGCCCACTTTTAAAAGTGTGCTCTCTCTCCCCCCAAGTTTAGACGATACATAGGGGAGGGGGGGACAGAGAGAGAGAGAGAGAGCGTCCCATCAGCACCACGACACCGGCTACCACCGCAAACCAACCCCAGCGCTTCCCCACCCTCGTTGACTGCCACACCAATGGCGACCACCAGCATTCAAGGGCCATTATCTCTATTAAGGACGAAGGTATCTCTGTCTGTCTGTCTGTCTCTCTCTCTCAACTGAGTTGCTGCAAAAAAAAACCTTACCAATATGGCGACCACCAGCATTCAGGGGCCATTATCTCTATTAATTAGAGTTTCAATTTGAGAGAAACTCCAATATGAGTTGCTGGAAATGAAAAACCCCTACTTTTTTTATTAGGGTCTCTTTATAGCTGTTTATCACAAGTTGCACAGAGAGGGAGAGATTTTTCTCAAACATGTGATTCGCGGAGAGAGAGAGAGAGAGAGAGAGAGAGAGAGAGATTTGCAAAGCTGTGTGCTGTTCTGGGAGAAAAGTTGTGGCAATGGAAGAAAAGATGGAAGAAAAGAAGAGGATGGGTGGTTGGGAAGAGTTATGAAGGAGAGAAGGAAAAAAGAAAAAAGAAAAAAGAAAAGAAACATCAGAAAATGGGACCCACAGAGGTACTTGCAATTTAGATCAAATCCCAAAAAATCTCTCAGAAACAAAAAATTACCCTTCAACCTACTATCTGAACAAAGCCTTAATTTCTCTCCAATACACCTAATGTGCTAACAAATGAGGTTGCTGACTTGTGTACAAAATACTTATGTGCACCTTTTCTTCCTCAATTGGTTTGGGCAACCAATGCCAAAACTTGAATCAAATTGAAGCTTCTACATGTGAAGCTTCAATTGTTTAAGTTGAATAATGTCATAAAACTTCTTTGTGGCCTTGGAAATTTTCTACTATTATTCAATGAATTTCTGCTGAGTTGTACCCAAACCCATGATTTTCAATAGATTTAAAGGACCAATATTTTGAAGACCTATTGCTAACTATTAGGATTACGAAAAAATGAAGTGATATTTATGAGCTCATGTAACTAACAACCACTCGATATACATTACAAATGAATCGGCTTTGCTTTGTTGACATTGAGGAAGATTTTTGCATGTCTGATCGATTTGTGGAAGGGGTTATGTAGGAATGGGATTTCGAGTTCCCAAAATGTAATTGTAGTGTTGTTATGGTTGCATGATTCTGAAATTGAGGTACAAATGATTTCTACTGGTTATCTAGTTATCTCTACAATTTTATTTTTATGATTTTTTTTTCATTTCGTGTCTTGTTCTTGCTGTTTTTACTATTTGTGGCTTTGGTTTATAAACATCATTGATCTCCTAGAATGCTGTCTTTTTCATTTTCATGGCTACTCTGTCCTTTTCTTTTCCTTTTTCTTTTTTTTTTTTGTGTTGGCATGAAGCAGAGGTCAGATTACAAGAAACTACCATATATATCGACTTTGTGGCATGATACAGAGTATAGATCTACACATATTTGGTAATCTATTGATGTTATTGACATGAAACAGAGGTCAGATTACAACAGACTACCATATATGTCTGTTTTGCTGTCATAATATAGAGTACCGATCTACACATATTTGGTAATCTGTTGCTGTTATTGGCATGAAACAGAGGCCAGATTGTAATAGACTACCATGCATATATGTCCGCTTTGCCGGCTTGATGCAGAGTAAAAATCTACACATATTTGGTAATCTGTTGTTGTTATGAGCATGAAACAGATGTCAGATTGCAACAGATTACCATAGATGTTTGCTTTATATATAGCACTATGTCAAGATGCCAACTAATGCTTGAGCCCAAGAGGGTGCACAATACCCTCCTACTGCTTTAACTCACAAATTCTCAACTTACCTCCTAGCCTATTGAAGTTTTTTTTTTTTTTCAAAAGAAAAGAAAACACTTTTTTTTTTAATTTTAACATAAACCTATTAGGCTTATTTTAGCACTATTCCTTACTTAAATATTGAATTGAACCGTTTTTTTAAGTGTTTAAGAACTTTAAGGCTCTTCTCATACAGTGATCTTGTGCACACAAAAAAAAACTGATAATAATATCTTTACTAATCATTTCTCTACATATTCCTTAAGAAAATAACTAAGAAGTGTATTTATGCTAATCAATTCTCTATATATTCCCTTAAAAAATCAATAGATAAGGGTATCTATGCTATCAATTCTTTGTATATTAAAAGAAATCAATAATTAATGGTACATGTGCTAATCGGGAAAAAAATACGGAAAATACATATTTTGTGTTAACATATAATGTTATATACATAACTAGATCTTAAAAAAATGAAAAATTCATTTTGTGATACTTCCATGTCCACCCCCCCAACCCAATTTGGGGTACACCATATCCTCCTACCTTTGAACCATCGGATCTTGCCAAAACCATCTCAGCCCTTGATTAAAATCTACTCCCTCCGTCCCTTTTTAAGTGATCCATACGAAAATACGTGCAATTTCAAATCCCTAAAAAACATATTTCTCTATATAACCTGTTAATTTGTTTTATACCAAATTAAAGTGCTCATTGAGTACTTTAATTTGGTGCAAAAGAAATTTAAAAACGATATGCGAAAGTACATTTTTAAACGTCCGCAAAAATACACGTTTCCCAAGTGGATCACTTAGAAAGGGACGGAGGGAGTATTATTTTACTTGACACTCCTTGAACTGGTTACCCTTTCAGTTAAAAAAAAAACTAACCGGATGACTTAACCCTGGTCAAGGCAATTGTTTCCTCTGCCCCCCGTGCTTGTGACCTTCGATTGTTTGGCGAAAGTTAATTCCCCAAGCGTAGGGTTTAGGCCGGCGGTAGCATCAAAACTGGTAAGACCGGGTCGAATCCATAGAGACCAAATGCACTGAGCATGATGATTGTATCGCGAGTGAGGGTTTTAGCCTTAAAGCGGCAAACTTGTGATTTGAAGTTTGTTTGGTGGAATTCTCTCGACTTCAAGAACGACGCGGAGTTTAAATTCAATTAATTAAACTAAGGCAAAGTCTAAGGGTATTTAACGACCATGACTCGGGTTAATCCATCCCCTCTTGATAACCGGCTCGGGGCATCGTTAAATGCCCCCAAACGGAAGATTTAGAGTTTAATACTTTTATTAAAAAAATGTGTTTACCAAAGATTAGGGGTTTTCGATACATTTTGCAAACGGATGGGTTGACATCGCCCAAAGCATCCCACGTGCCAAGTGGTGAATCCCTTGGCTACGTGGGATCAAAGGGGTTAACAAACCCATGCTTTGGTACATAAAAATGAAGCTCCAAATATTTGATAAACAAGAGATGTATGCCTTATACATGAGATTGATGGATTAAACCCAAGTCATAGAGTGTTAATCACTCAATGACTAAGTGTATTAAAACTACTCACCCATTACACTAGTGATTAAGCCTAAGAATTTGAAGAAAACTAAAAACATGCTTTATAAACTTAAAAACTGATTTTTATGATTAATCCTATGCTAGCCTACAACTTTAAACCTTGAGAAATTGACAAACAAGAACTAAAAACAAGAGTTTTCAAAGGATTAAGCTAGAAAAACACAAAAACTAAATACTTGATAGAATTGAAAATAAACTAGATATTTAGAACGATCTAAACACGAGAAACAACTTTAATAAATGTGAAATTAACAGAAGTTGAAGACTTACATGAGTATTCTAGAGAGAGAGACCTTAAACTGTCTCCAATGGAGGAGAGAGGGGAGAGCAAATAACTTAGAAAAAAGATAAAAGATAAAGTGTGAGAGAAGGAGAGAGGAGAGTCCATTTTAATCCTCTTACTTCTCTCTCTAATAAATATCCATCAAGCTCTCATATTATACACAAACTTGCCATAAAAGGCAAGTGCAAAAAGTGAACAAAAAATGCTCCCTGGGTGAATATGGATCGATCCACCCTATACCTGGATCGATCCAGATGTGACTGGTGCAGAAATAGGCTTGGATCGATCCACTGGTGCTCTGGATCTATCCAAAGTGGACTGTTGGGCATTTTATGTGATGTGGATCGATCCACAATGACCTTGGATCGATCCAGATTGGTTCGTGGATTTTTTTCTGGAATTGGATCGATCCACCTTCTAGTTTGGATCAATCCAACTTCTTTTCGGCTTGAATTTCACTCCTTTGATCAAATGCATCGTGTGACCCTCAGGGGAGATGATCCTTAGTCTCGTGAGTGCTTGTTCACTCTCGGATCCCACCGGAAGTCTTGGTGAGCATGAGGCACGACTTTCAACCCAAGGCATGACTTGTGACTTTTCGCATTCCCGGGCCTTAGCCGAATCGTCGTTCCTTCGCTCTTGAGGCCCGGTGTTGGCATGTCATGGGGCACGTGGCCCTCAGTTACTTGGAACGGTTCCCAATGCGCTCAAAATGCGCTTATCTGTGATTTTAACCTGTAACTAACAAAAATGACACTACGCGCATATCAAACATATAAGGCGCGAAATCGCGTGTGTGTTGTTGGAAAATATGTTTACTTTTTGTGATAAAACCGAAATTATGAATGCAATAAAATCATAATGCAAAACCTGAAAATCGATGAAATGAAATGATGATCAAAGCGAGCGTATAACACTTTGTACTTAAGACAGATTTGCCCCCGCTACGGTGCTTACGGTTTGCATGGACGTCTATCCCCCAGCACTACTTGATCAAACTCCCCACAGAAGCAGCACTATAATCGATGGGTCTGTTGAACCAGACTTGTGTCTGTACTCTCTCCAATGAAAAGACTCTGACTCAAAGAAAGTGTAGAAAAATCACCTCTTGAAATGAATGAAAGATGCCATATATATAGGCAAACTAGTGACTCTACGAATAGTCACTAGGGTGAAGAGACACATCTGTTCATGAAAGGATGTGTCTGTCCACAGTGAACAGGTGCCACTAAAAAGACACAACTCTAAATCAATTCAATTTTCATTCACTTTAAATAAAATATTATATTCAAAATATTTTTTCCAACAATCCCCCACATGAATGAAATTGACTCAATAACAAATGCAAAAACAATGCAAACAACAGAGAGAGTACATGTGGAAATTTCCTACATGGGGTTAGGTAGCTTTTGGCTTTGAACCTCGCCTTGTGAATAACTATCGGACTTACTAGCTAACCAGTGAATGCAATGTCTTGAAATGTTCAGTCGTTTGTGTAAGCCAAGACAATAGTCAACACACAGAATCTTTCCGAACACAGTTGGTTCTTACGGTTGTGCCCATTTTGGCCCTGGAACACGCGATTGGTTTCAGAGAGTGTTTTTTAAAGAATTCAGCCTTAAAATTCTCATAGAAGCGGCCCACTTCACACTCACATAGGTGATCTCTTATTAAGAGTATTTTGCAATATATCCCACTTGGATTTACCAAGATATAAGAATCATTAAAAGTTAAAACTTAACCTAAATCGTTGCAGCCATCACTGTTTCACCATAGGAATGAGTTGGAGAGATATATCTCCTCAGTGATACTCCTAAGTCTCATATAACTCGGTTGTCCCGTTGAACCTAGATCTTGGGATCTCCAGTCAGTTAGGTTGGGTTGCTGTTATAGAGACTTTTAATTGGTAAGCTTTAAATCCATTCCCCTCGATGATCATTTGTTCTCTGGTCAAAACCATTTGGTTAACGGATCCGTGTTTCATTATTGACCTTCAATGGTGCTAATTTCAATTGAGAACAAAGCGTTGTATGGTATTGTTTCTGCAATTACCACGTCAGGACTTACCATACTATCATGTGTCTTTCTAACGTTGAGTGTCAAACTTATAAACACCAATCAAAGAATGATTTGCAAATTTTTGGCACAAAATTAAATTACTCGTATGAGTAATTTTCAAAAAGCATGTATGAGTTACTTGCAAAACCGAGTTATTTGCAAGGAGCACCACTTCCCCCACAGTTATGTGAATATGAACATATGTGACTTTGTTATTGTGGCCGTATGTTTGAATGTATGGAAGAGACCGTTCTTGAAATGTTGCATTCATAGATGTGTCTGTGTTTTAAAACCATTTCAAAGAGGTTTGGCAGTTAGATAACTGCAATGGTTGAGAACAATTGTGTCACTTGACAATAGACACATTGCTTGGCTTGTTTGGGGGTGCGAAGCCAAAATGTGTGTGGAGAGGTGTGACTTTTGGGGTTAAGTCAAGAGGTATGGATGCCTTAGGTCCCGGAAAAAAAATAAATAAATTACACATTTTAAGGGACCCTCTTATTTTGGTACCCTTTTATTATGGCTTCAAGTGAGTAATCAAGAGGTGTGACTCTTAGGTTCAAAATAAGAATTGTGACTTTCGGGTTGTAATTTATTTTTCCGAACTGAACTGGGCATGGAATTCATTCATGAGGAGGTTCAAAGGATTTTATTTTTTGTGATAAAAAAAAAATAGGGTATATTTCTTGTGGTCATTTAATTTTGTCCAGAGAGTATTTTGACCTACGTTTTATTGTCTATTGAAATGGTTCGTGCAATCAGTTTTATGGGTTGTAGACACCCCAATTTTGATTATCCATGAATTCTAAGCAGGAGTCTGGATGCGTCCCCAATGATGAAAATTGTTAACGACGTCGTGAAATTCATTTTATTTAGTTAATGCTTCGATTAATTAGATTTGTCCATTTTCTCAAGCCTTTAAGCCCACTTGAACATTTTCAAGCCCAATAACTTGTCATAAACCCACATATAAACCAAAGCCCAAGAGAAGCCCACAATAAGCCCAAACAAAGCCCAAGATTCGGCCTTGAATCCAAAAGTGTTGGCCAGCAACTTTATCCTCTTAAAAAGTGTTGGCTAGCAACTTTATCCTTTTAAAAAGTGGTGGCCAGAAACTTTATCTTATTAAAAAGTGGTGGCCAGCTACTTTGGTTGAGATAAACATGGTGGCCACCATCTTTTTTCCGGAAAACGACCAACTCCTGCCGATTAGGCATGGGCTGAATACGGTGCTTTTAATGACTTTTCCCAACCATTTCCTGCTGAAAAAAAGTGAGGAAGCTTCTCTTAGGCCTATAAATAGGACCCTAACTCAAGGAGAAAGACACAACAAAAGGATCCACATCAAACCTCTCTAAAAAGCCATCAAAAAGCCTTCTAATATCCTAAGCCTTGTCATTGTGCCCTTCTTTTCCAGTACATTTCTCTTCTAAATTAGCCACAAAATTCCCATAAGCCTTAATCCATAGTACCCAAAGTCTTGTCATTGTGCCCTTCTAACGAATGCAATGTTCTAGAACTTTCAAGGTTTCTCGCAGAGGTCTCGGGTGCCCACATGGGTGGATTGAAAATTCTCCCCAACATTAACCATTTGATTGGTCATATTTGTTTGTCCTATATTGGATAAATAAATAATTATGATTGTTTGGAAATTGGAGGATTTACTCCCCGTCATGCCGCACCGGGTCGGATGGCTTCATGTTTCGAGAGGTTTTCAGTAATTCCCTCCCAAAGGGTTTTTAATGAAACCTGTGTTGGAATTGGTTCAAAAACCAATAACTGGCAAACTAACAAAAAAAAACTCTTGTTGCAACGCTTAATAGCAGTGGCATCAGAACTCAGAAGGGAAAAATAGTACAACTGTAGGAAGGAGTCTTAGCCAAACAGATGCCATTGTCTGAATTAGTGTAAATGGAAGCAACCCATCATTTCCAAAGTCCAAATGGTCAAGTTAATGGCTAGGCCTATTGATTTGGAAATGAAATCCACGTGTTGGATTTAATGCAAGGACAAACTTGTCGTGAATCATTTGTTTTAAGTCAGGTAATGGGTTGATTAAAAGGGCCATCTTTACTTGGAATAGCTTGGCATCCAAATATTAATTTGAAAGGGTACATAAATGCATGTTGCATTTAGCATAAAATCATGAGAATTTGAGTATAGAGATACTCAATATTGGACGACCGATGTGGGGGTTGTTCTTGCCAACGTCTCT
Organism: Vaccinium darrowii; assembly: GCA_020921065.1. NCBI lineage: Eukaryota > Viridiplantae > Streptophyta > Magnoliopsida > Ericales > Ericaceae > Vaccinium > Vaccinium darrowii. The sequence goes on along the minus strand of CM037158.1, from coordinate 17,411,705 downwards.
TGAAACATAAGGGATGAAGAGAGAGTTTTGACATTTGCTTGTATCATGTCATCAACTACGGAAGTTATTTTGATAAATTCTAAATTAATTTCAAAATTGTGGGGGAAGCAATATGGATAATTTTATAATTTCCACAGAGTTCCACTATTGGAGATGTTCAACTATACTTCAAGAATAAAATATTGTGATATGAGTATCCAATTAAAGCTTTAGAATCCAATGGTGGATTTAATTTTACAATTAGAGTGCCAGAGAGATTTGGAAACCCTCACGTGTATGTAGCATGGTCAACAATGGATTCTGATCAACTCGTTGCGTTAGACAAATGCTAATAAGTGGAGTGGCTAAGCCATCGCTTAGAGGATGTTCCAATGTGGTTCAATTCTGTGCCGAGATTCATAATACGATGGCCATCGGTAGTTGAATAGGCATAGAAGACCACGAAGAACTGTAAGTCTCGATTTTGTAGACATGCATTGTTAAACATTTATTTTCGCCAAAAAAATGAGTTAACGAAACAAATGTAGTGACAATTTTGGGGTGGTCACAAGTATTTTTGAGTAAAATACAAGTATGAGTAAATAGTTGTGACATTGATACCTGTCCGGACTTAAAACAATCATGTCAAACTATAGGTGATTATGTGAATATTCTAGATTATCTTTTTTTTTTGTGTATGCGTGCATATTAAATACGGTTGTCAAATTCTTCTCAATCGTGCTTGTGCTATACCATTTGATTGTCATCGGTATGTGAACATGATGATGACCATGGATGTGTAGGGGTTATTTTGCATGCATCTGGCCATCTTCCATGATGAAAGTGTTTTTGTAGTTGTGCCAAGAATCATCTTTCTAGATAAGTTCTTAAATATGTCCATAAATGGGGTCTCTCCTTTACTGTGAACATGGACACCAATTCTTATATTCACAGTGTGTATCGCCCTTGCGGGATTTTTATTTTATTGTTTAGAAACTATTCTATTAATTACCATCGGTGTCAACGGGGTGACTGTTGGTAAACCCAGATAACTCTTGGACGGTTACTTCGTAAAGAGTATAACTCTTGATCGTCTGGCTTTGTCTGTAACTGTTGAGACTTTTGGACTGTTTTGCTACTTTGTATAACTAAAAATTTTATTAAAAGAAATTAGAAAGAGGATTAAGAACTCAAGAACTCCTTTACTGATTTCTTGAAAAGAATAAGTTATGTCAAATATTTTGTATTCAATGTGATTTGATTAGTAAATGCACAGACACCCACCACGGTCGAGTACTATTTACTAATAGTTGTGATACAAATTGTTTTGAATTCGTGTTTGTTGCGCTAGTAAACTATTCAATGGTTGTCTGGAGGTTTCTTTGTGCCAGCACATGTGATCTTTGGGCCTAAACCAAAAGGTGTAATATTTGAATTTCAAATAAGAAGTTGTGGCTTTTGAATTTATATCCAAAGATGTGAGTGTTGGGATTGAACCAACAAGTGTGACCATTCGGAACAGTCATGGTATTTTGAACGTGAGGTGTGTGACCCATTGGATTAAACCAAATGATGCGTAGAATTTATCATAATCATAACTACCTGGCACAATAGAAGGTTTTGCTTTATTCACTTGAATATGAACTGGTTAATTGATATCATGTTTGGATATGCCCACTTTGGTTGTCCAAACCATTCCCCATGGCAGTTCTTCAGTTTGGTTTCCCATGTAATGCATGAGTCGATAATATAATTGTAATTACCATTTTTATATTTATAATTACTTTTTGGGAAATGAAACATTTCAAGCATTTGAATTTTGACATGTATGGAATTGTGTGGGCTCATTTGAAATGCATAACCAAACTAAATGATTTCGTTATTGGATCTTATGAATGACAAATATGAACATATGTGACTTTGTAATTGTGACTGTACGTTTGAATGTATGGAAGAGACCGTTCTTGAAATGTTGCATTCATATATGTGTCTGTGTTTTAACCATTTCAAGGAGGTTTGGCAGTTAGTTAACTGCAATGGTTGGGAACAATTGTGTCACTTGACAATAGACACATTGCTTGTAGTGCTGCTTCTGTGGGGAGTTTGATCAAGGAGTGCTGGGAGATAGACGTCCATGCAAACCGTAAGCACCGTAGCGGGGGCGAATCTATCTTAAGTACAGAGTGTTATACGCTCGCCTAGATCATCATTTCATTTCATCGATTTTCAGGTTTTGCATTCTGATTTTATTGCATTCATGATTTCGGTTTTATCACAAAAAGTAGACATATTTTCCAACATGTGTGTGGACTAAATGAGCTAGATACGCCCCTGATATCTACAATATTGGGGGCTTATCACCCCGTAAGTAGATACAAAGTCGAATAATCTCCCTCTCCCTCAAAGGCTCAAATCGAAACTATGGTTCTCTCTCTCTCTCTCTCCCCCCTCCCCAAAATGGATCAGAAAATCGCCTCTCCCTTTCCCTCTCCCTCTCCCTCTCATTTTATCTATGTCACCTGAACTAGGGTTCTCTCTCTCTCTCTCTCTCTCTCTCTCTCTCTCTCTCTCTCTGCGGAAGGAAAAAAGGCGAGCAATGAAGCCAGGCGACGATTTGATTTGACCAAAACCCAGCCGACATCGCTGAGAAGATCTACTTCAACTGGTATGTGCAATTTCATCCCCTTGTTAGTACCTCATTGACATGATTTTTGGTAAAATCGGATTACTGGTACGTGCAATTTGATGTGCTTCAACTGGTTATGTGCAACAGGGTTTTGTTTGTGAAAAAAATTAAATAACTCTGCTGATTACTTAATGTTAGAAGTCTGTTGCACCCAATTTTGTGCATTTCCCTAGGAAAAAAATTGCCAATATTCCATTTTTCCTAGGCTGTTGCAGATGCCTGAGTAGCAATGGAGCTTAACTTGAGCGCTTTCATACTATACAAGCACACAAAACAAACAGTAAATCAATCTAAAACCGGGAATTCCAAAGGACTTTGATGTGGTGGGATTTTTTTTTATTTGATCAACCAATGTGGTGGGATGACTCCATGTATTATGGTTGTGTGATTTTTTCTATTACAAGTCAATTAGCAATTAATCTTAGTGTTCGTAGTTAGAAAGTGTAAACGAGTACTATTAGGCACTTTGTAGTATTCTTTTGTACAGTAGACTGACGTTGTAAAGAAAGTAGGTGTTTCATGATTCCTTCTAATCTAAGCATGTTGTATGTTATGTGAATTCACGTTTACTATGTGGGTGGTTGGATTTAAATCCTTGCAAAGGAGATGGTTTATGAATTGCATTCTATCTTGGTTTAGTTGATTCTTTAACGGTAATTGATTTATATTTAACTTTTATTTTCCTCTCCTATAAAGCTTATGGCATGAATTGAATCTTGCACAATTCTGTGTAATTTTTCTAGGTGGGAATGCATAAAAAATACTCGATAATAGAAGCAATCTCGACAGTTTTGTATGCTTGGTTAAGATTTGGACTAGATTCGTCAAGAAGTTTGCGAAGGTAATGTTTTAATTATGCAACCAATTACGGACACTTGATAATAGGAGCAGTCTGTACAGTTTTGTATGCTTGGTTACTAGATTTGTTAGTAAGTGCCTTTCAAGACGAGCATGGGGAAGTTAATGTTTTAATTATGCACGCTTGGTTACGACTCCTGCCCTTCCTCTATAAAGTATCACCTCCCTCATAAGTTTCTAGAGAAAAAGTGGGAACAAACTCCCTCTCTTTACTACCACATTTGTCACATTTCAAACTTTGGCCTTCCCGAGTTCGAAAGGTGTCGGGTGTTGAGGTTGAGGTTCTTTTTCTCAAGTTATAGCAAGGGCTATGAGCATCTTGATTTTGGTGGACATAAATCTGGTCTACTCGTTTAGTCGAATTTGCCTCGTGGGGATTAGAGGCCCCCTTAGTTGGAAGTACCCTCTCAAATAAACTTGTTTGATGCTCTAGGATACGAGTTACACTTTCAAAAAAAAGCTTCTTTGAAGTTCTAGGATACTAGCTACGTCAATAGCTAGTATTTGAGAGGAGCCACCGTCCCTCACACAGTTTTTACCTCCTCCTTTCTTTCTCCTTCCATTGTAAAAACAACTGCCACCCCCTCCTTGTCGTACCCTCTGATCCGTTCAAAATGGCTTAACACATCCTTAATTTGAACATCACCCCAAAAAGACAGAGAAGGAATTGTCCGAACGGTAGGCCCTACTTATGCGCTTGGCATGACACGATCCAAGTACAATACCTACATTACAAGAAGCGTATGTTCAATGGCATAACAACAATATGAGCAATCAATATAACCAATCAAGGCTTTAAAAATTAAAGCATATTCAATAAGCATCATACCATCAGGAGGAATAAGTAGCCATTTGATTGTACACGCATATTAGTCCGATAGTCCCGGATACTTTGGCATAAAAATTGTAGAGTTATCTTTGCCCAATTCAAATCTCCATGGCCCCAACATCACTGACCAAGTGAACGAAGGATTTGTTAATAGCCGGTTTTGTGGTTGGGCATAAGAATGATCCAAGCATGTACAACGTGAATTTCCTCTTGAAATCCACACATGCCTCCTTTGCACCTTTTGAAAGCAAATATTCTCTGAGTTTAGTAAGTGGAATATACCCGTTCAAGACTCCAAGGCCTTTACAAAGTTCAAATAATCCTTCCTCCGTTCTCATCCCATCACATTTGCCTTCCACATTTATGCCCAAACACTCATGGACATGAGACTCTCTAACAAGGAATGTCCGACCGTGGACCGTAAGTGAAGACAAATCAGGATCATATTAATTTACTAACCAGTTACATAACCCATGGTTGAGCATCTTACATTTAAGCTCCAATAACCCACCCAATCCAATAACTCTAACGACATCGCGTTGTTCACCCAATCCAATAACTCTAACGACATCTCGTTGTTCCTTTATAAAAAAAATTACAACTTCAGTAATTTGGTTTAAGGAAATTCGCATCTGAACCTTTCTCTATAAAATCAACAATGGACACCAAATACAGGTTAGCGTTATTATACCATGCGCAGTTAAATATAACTCTACATTACCAATAGTATGTACTTTGTACTCACATTCCTAGGTTTTGGGGGACGTTGACCTTTAAGCTTCACAAGTTTTTCTTTTGCCAAGTCCACCTCATCAATGTACTGTTTGTTCTCCTCAGCCGGGAGGCCCTTCCATTGCTTACCAATTTCCACCTTTGTCTGCAATAAGTACAAAATTATGAATGGGAGCCATGTCAACCAATTATTAATTTCAATCACAACAAAGCATGTGAGAATATAATCAACTTCACTTCATTTGTCATGGTGGTACCGAGATTTTTATATTTTTCGTACTTTCCTTTCCTACAACGGTAAACAACATATATGAGACATGGCAGAAAAAAAATATGTAACTAAGCAAGACAAGGAACAAGGAATATGAATTCATGGGACATAAATGAACGATAACAAAAGTGGGCACAAAGAATACGAATATATGAAGAAACCCGTCGGTGCTGAACATTTCATCGGTCTGTCCTCAAGTACAGTGTCATGGTGTTCATCCATGCTGAAAAAATAAACAATACCTATTGCAAATCGGAGATCATCGGATAACGGTGACACTATGATCAGAAAAAATTTAGTACATCCTGAAAGTACTAATCCTAAGTTTGAACAAGGAAAGGATTAATAAAGTTTCTCAGATGCTAACGTGCAACGAGTTACGTGGCAAACTGAGTCATTAAATCATTTGTTTGTCTCAATTTCTCAAGGGTGATTGACTCTGTGATTTAACTCTACCAAAGCTGATGCATGATGCATCGGCATATCCTACTACTACAGTAAGTACATGAGGTTTCAAAAGTGAGAAAACCGTGCAATACACAAATGAGACTAACTTATGGTGAGGGACGAAATCAGACAAAATTACCATCAAAGACACACAGAAAGCTTACCCAAAACTGTGTCTTAAGTTGCCTGGAGTGTTACCAAGCGAATGAATGCAGCACCTTGAAGCCATTAAAAAATAAAGAGAAAAACATAAACAAACACATTCTCCTTCCTGTTTTTCTTTAGAAAAGCCCTAATTTTCAAGCACCCTAATTTGAGAACTGTGGTTTCATCGAAAAATTAGGATAAAGTGATTTGCATTAAAATCAACGAAATCTAACAAACATTCACAAATTAGGGAAGATTAAAGGGAAAATCAGTGTTATATATTTAAACCAACAAAGTCTAAGGAACAAACATAAATAAGCAAAGATTAAAAGGGAAAATCAGTGGTTTCCAAGATCCAGATGATAAGTTGACTTTGATAGTGGGGATAGCAATGTGTTGGCTACGCAACAGGCGTTGTTGCGACTCTGATGCAGGCAAACTTCGCCACCGATCGAATGGATCCTCCATCTCCCATGGTTGTCACTAGAAATCCTGTCAATTATGGAGTGAGGTTTGGTTTTAGGAAAGGGAGGGTATGCTCGGGTTAGTAGATAGGTGTGGCGATGCTGGGTAGTGCCGCGAATGGTGAGTGTAGTGGATATTGACGACGGAGGGTGGAAGGGAGACTAAAAAGGAAATCCCAGTGGTGGAGATGGACATGAGTGGGGTGAATGGTGGAGAGGAAATGGGTGTGGTGGCGATGATTTAGGCGAACGGCTAAGAGGAGATGGATATGCTGGTGTCGTCGGTGGTGGATTGGGGGAAAATCTAGGGAAGTGGATGGAAGAGGAATGGGGTGAGGAGGAAAGTAGGTTGGAGATTTGAAAATAACGTCGAAAATTTTTGGGAACAGAGTAAGGTCAGTGGGTTACAGAATTTTCGGGAGAAAGTTAGTCTACCGAATCCCGCCGGGGGGGGGGGGGGGGAGAGTGAAGTGGGGTTTGAGTTTTTGGGTGGGAATTTAGTGTCCTCAAGTCACAAAATTATTTTTAACAAATTAAATACTTAGTCGCCAATGATATATGGAGAATGGTTGATCTAAACCGTGAACATGTTACGTCTTTAGATTTCCATTATCGACACATAATTTGGAGATCATCTGATTTTGGTAAGAATGTCATTACAACATGTTTAATATATCCTAAGACAAATAATTCTAATCATGTAGCAAATAGGGCCCACATTATCCCACACCTTATGCCTTCTTTTCGATCGGAATCGTCTATTCTATAGTGTATGCCTTCTTTCCGATTAGAACATCTATTCTATACAGTGTATGTAGTAGATCCTTTGTTCCAAGAATCAAGTTGATTGAGTATCAGTACATACTTGATCGTCCAAAAATACTCATTTTAATATTTTACTTATGTACCGATCAAGGACGTTTCTAAAACCGATCGAGCCAATATTTAATAACAATGATATAATCAATAAGTAAAATAAAATCAACGGTCCCGATCATCAGCATAGTGTCGAAGACACATGACATCAATACAGTCAAGTATAGCACAAGACTTAGTTCGTTATAACTTATATACAACCTATGGAATTCAAAGGTCGTTACCAAGTCCTTTTTGGCAAAGCTCGATCCGAATCATTAACATATAATATCTCACTGATTCCATCATTGTCACCAAAATCGGAGATCATCAGATAACCACAGCATTGTGATCAGAACGGAATCTTGTTATCAATTTTATACAACGTAAGGATTTCAAATGTCATTATCAAGTCGTTTGTTGCAAAGATCGATCCAAACCGTTACAATTTAACATCTCACTAATTCCACATTCTTTTTCCTTTATCCTGACTTCAGGTTCTCCATCCAGCTTGAGTTTTTTCTCAATCAGAGGCCTGATCTTCAGGACTAGAGCCTTGGCTTTGATTTCGAGCTTGGCCAGCTTTAAAGCATTTCTCTTTGCGCAGCTTGTGAACCTCTTTCGAAGTCTTTTGGACACCCCAGATGGAATTTCGAAAGGCTTTCCTTTCAGATTTTCTATTTTATTATGAAGTTTAACAACCTGGTCATGTGCTATCTCATAGTCATGAAGGTCTTGGTTGAAAACATGAGCAGCACTGTTGTTCTTCATCCACATTCGAAGGAGAGGAAACTGGCTTAGAAAAGAATGGAGGAAAGAGCCAGTTAACTTAGAAACAGAACATTGAATGGTTTTACAAGCCCATAAGAAATTTTTGCAAGGGATGTCTTCTTCAAGAATCCCTATATCCAAAAATGCAAAAGCAGCCAATACTTCTTTGGCTCTAACAGAATCAGATTGTGGGTAAAGTGAGTAAGAATAATCAGCTTGAAAGATAGTGGGATCGAAGTTGATACTCTTCAATTCCTGAAACCAATCTGGATTGTCAGGAAGGGTTCGAAGGGAAAGGTTGGAAGGATCAACAAATTTTCCTTCAAAATGAGGCCTTCGAACCTCATTTAACCAATAAATATATTGGCTTTTGGCTTTTTGTTTAAGTTCACCATGGCCAGCGAAGCCAGATTTTTCATCTTCACATACTTTGAAGAATGAAGGAGTAAGGCAGGTGGCAATGAGACTGTCGAGTACCATTATATTAGGGTCACGCCTAATGAGAGGGGATAAATATCTGCTCATAGCCAATGAGCGGTATTTACTCCAACCCTTGTAACCAGCAGGGTCATCCATTTTTACCACCACTATCTCAGATGGTAAACCCCATAGAAAGGGTTTAAAAGAAGGAGAGGTTGGAGGGTTCCATGGATCAATAGATTCAGAATCTTCTACTTGAACCAAAACAAAAGAGCGATCCCTTCGAATTTCACCAACAATTGGTGTAACAGTATTTCTAGTATTGGGAGGGATTGGGTCTTGAATAACCAAATGTTCGAAGGCATTTTGAGTATCAGAAATGTTGGCCATGGTTAAGTTGAGCTTGAGATAAAAGGCAAGATTAGAACGTAAATTGGTGATTCATTTTACCAGTGGTTGAGTGCCTTTTATAACTTAAAATCTGAATTTGAAATGATTCAAATCTTGTAAATAGAACGTGGGTGTTAACTACCCATTTTCCATAAACCTCTCACAGGGTCCGTAAGAATCGATTGCAACTGCATCATTGGAAGTGGTGAGAACTGCCAATAACTTCTGCTTTGGAAGTTTACAGGAATCCGAAGCGTTGTAAGGCACATTCACACTTATTCAATTTCCTTGAACAAAGATGTTAATGTGGGGGGTATGTTTACATATAAAATTAACAAATCCAATAGTTAATTGACACGTAATTGAAAATGCCAAACGTTGGCAATTACCTGTTTATAAAGATACACTGGATTAAAGGAATATAAATGATTAAATACGATGTCGTATTGTGTTCAAAGATGAAAAGCAGTTATTGGCAGTTACAAGCCATTGCTGACGTAAAGGATGGTTTTGAAGCCCTGATATTAACTGTTAAACATATAAACTCCACGTGTGGACTTGGGAAACAAGGCAAATTGACAGTTATAACACGTGGAATACTTATCGAAAGGCAGTTATTCACCTTAATGTTTAATCATTTGAGTTTGTTTAAACAACTTCACAGATTCAAAATCAAAGCTTCTGGAGGAAGAATTAGAAGGATTCAAATTCAGACGTGGAGGAGGAAACAACTGCCAACTCGAAGAATGGAAGTTAGAGTTCGAAGCAAGCCAATGTTCAAATTCATTGAGCGGGAAGTTCAAATGGCAAGCAGCGTCTATAAATAGAAGAAATTGAAGAGTGAAAAGGCCCCGGACAAATCTTCAACAAACAGCTATCAAAAAACTGATGCTTGGTTTGTTCATTGGCAAAGTAGTTTAGGATCTCGAACTCAGTTCGAAGTAGTTTAGGAAGTAGATTAGGAAGTAAGTTAGGATTAATCTCGGTTGTTCTTGTAACAATCACCCGTTCAAAGTTCTTGTATCTGAAGTTGGAGACAATTTCGAAGTAAGTTTACCTTTGATTTATTAATCGAAGTATCTTGTTTCTTTTCGTTCTTCGATTTCCTAAGTTTGTTGGTTTACATTTCTTCACTTGTTGAAAAAATCCTCTTAATTGAGGTAATTGAACCAATAAAACACAATCGCCTGATTAGATTTGGTTTTTCCAAAGTTAATCTGAGGGAGGAGATTGAAACTCTCTCTGGCACGCTCGCACACAATTATTTCCATTGCAAAGAAGTAAAAAGAACCAAAACAGGTACACACACAAAAAGCAAAAGAGAGAGAGAGAGAGAGAGATGTTAGGTGTCACTCCCAATGTTTTGTATCCGTAATATCTTTTACCTTGAAACTTCCAAAAATGTTCCATTTCACTCGTTGGTGAGCATAAATCATTCGATTGTTGACTTCTGAAACCAAGATGCATGGAATAATTTTTTTAAAAAAAAAATTCACATTATGGATGGAAAAACATGGCATGTACCTATAGGTACACACACACAAAAACAAAAGAGAGAGATGTTAGGTGTCGCTCCCAATGTTTTGTTATCCATAGAGAGATGTTAGGTGTCGCTCCCAATGTTTTGTTATCCATAATATCTTTTACCTTGAAACTTCCAAAACTGTTCCATTTCACTCATTGGTGAGTATAAATCATTCGATTGTTGACTTCTGAAACCAAGGTGCATGGAATTTTTTTTTTTTTAAATTTCACATTATGGATAAAAAAAACATGGCATGTACCTATAGGTACACACACACAAAAAAGAGAGAGAGAGAGAGGTGTCGCTCTCAATGTTGTGTTATTCGTAATATCTTTTACCTTGAAACTTCCAAAACAAAATCAAGAAATTTTCTTGTGAAGCACAACTATTAGGTTAAAGCGATCTTATCGGATTGACCTAATTATATGGGCGAGAGTATAATGAACTTAAGAGTGTTCATATAACAAATAAAATCATTTGAGAAATCATTCCTTGTAGGGAAAATTATCAAAATGGTCCCTGTAGTTTCACCCGAGTCTCAATTTAGTCCCTCTAGTTTCAATTGCACTCCAACAAACCCTATAGTTTCAATTTTGGTCCAATTGATAACGTCTGTTTACAAAGTTGACGGAAAATTCAATTTGGGCTTTTTTTAGGGGTAAACATGACTTTTCGCCCACCCTTCTTCTTCCTTCCTTGAAGCAAAAATAGAGTAAAACACCAGAGACAAAAAAAAAAAAAATAATCCATTTTGTAAAAAAAAACTCTCTCTCTCTCTCTCTCTCTCTCTCTCTCTCTCTCTCTCTCTCTCTCTCTCTCTATATATATATATATATATATATATATATATATATATATATATATATATATATATATATATATATATCCTACCATGTTACCTCCAAATGCCTCACCTCTATTACCTCCCTCCATTACTGAGTTACCATCCACTAACACATTAATTCCACACACCAAACTCTGACCATTCAAAGGAAAAAAAACTCTGTGAAGTGAAGTGAATAACCAAGCTTCTCGCCGCCGAAGGCCACCTATTGGTTTTCCATCTCACCATCGGCCACAAACTCATCATCAAATCCCACCGATTGGTTTTCTTGAATGAAACAGCAAACAACGAAGCTCTGCGAAACAAAGCCTATCTATCATGGGTCTCTCTCCATTCGTCCAATCCAAGCCGGCTGATTTTGCCGGAGTGATATTTGATGGGCATGTCGCCGTAAATACATTGATGGGAACTTCCTGATCTACACAGTACATACAGATTTCATTGAAGTTTTGGAATTTTAGAATTATTTATTTACGGCGTATTTAAATTTTCAATTTATGGGTTCTGAGATTTGGGGTTTTCCATTAGAAGATCTCAACAACTAATTTGTCTAGGCCAGGAGATGAAAAAATAGAGAGAGATTTGTGGTGTTGATGGAAGCTATTTTGACTAGTGAGAGATGGGCTTCATTTGTAGAGCTTCATCCTCCACATTTGGTAAGGCGAGTAAAGATGGATGTCGTCAATGTTTGGTCACCGGTGATGGTCTTGTGAGACTCGGCCACAACTTTCAGAAACCGGAGATTCCACTTCGCGGTAGCCACTAGATCTACACCGAGACTCACTGCCGCCTCCTCCGTTATCTCGCTGAGGCTTCTTGTTGAGCCGCCGTCGGAGACACCGCCACCGCCACTAACCACCGCCGACATTTTTGGCGTTGAGAAAGAGAGGGAGAGAGGTTTTTTTTACAAAATGGATTTTTTTTTTTTTTGGTCTCTAGTGTTTTGCTCCATTTTTGCTCCAAGGAAATACACAACAAATTGGGGAAGAAGAATGGTGGGCAAAAAGTCATGTTTACCCTTAAAAAAAGCCCCAAATTGAATTTTCTGTCAACTTTGCAAACGGACGTTATCAATTGGACCAAAATCGACCAAAATTGAAACTACAAGGTTCGTTGGAGTGCAATTGAAACTAGAGGGACTAAATCGAGACTCGGGTGAAACTACGGGGACCATTTCGATAATTTTCCCTTCCTTTTAAAATGAAGATACTATTTAAAAGGGGAGAGGATTAAGGGCACTTGTCATGTTAATAACTCTTCTCACGCAAAATAATTTTGTGTTACTATATAGATCAAATAAGAGTGCTGATTTCGGGGCTCCCCTTTTTTACGAAGGCACTCCAAAATCTAATGAAGTTACAAAACTACCCTTTTCAATATATGAAAATTACCAGAAGCACTCCACCCAAAAATTATATCTTCATTTACATAGGCACTCCAAGTGGAAAAATAAACCAAAACCATGGAAAGTGCTAGGATTACGAAGTAAAACCACGGAATGATGCTGGGGAAAAAGAATTGTAATTTAGAGTTGTTGAATGGAAATCGGTCACCCATTTACCAAAGCTCCCCATTTATTTTTCACCCATTTTTGTTCCAATCGAAGTCGGTCATTTACAGATATTGAATCTTCAAAAACCCTTCGACCTAGTGCGTTTCCTCCTCGATCCACCTGATTATCGGTATTTTTATTATAATCCCTAGATTTTTTTTACTATTTTTTTTTATTATAATCCCTAGATTTCGGTTGTTCAACATTGGAATCTCTACCCAAATTCCCTTACCCATATACAGTTCATTCATTTGAGAATGTTCTTTTAATCTAATTTTTCTCTTAACTACTATAAAAACAGACAGTTATTCGTTTTTGCTAAATCATTGTTTCGGAAGAGAGAATGGGAAGGACTACCTACCAAGCCGCGATGAAAGAGAGCTCAAGGCGGGGCGAAGGTGTGGCGATGTTTGGCAGCTAGCTTCTTCGACTTCTGTAGATGTGTATCAAGAGAGGAGGTAGTGGAGAATAGTAAAGGTTTTTTGGGGAGTGCCTTAAGTAAATCATAAAACTTGCAAAAGGGTAGTTTTGGAAAACCATTGTAGCCTGGAGTGCTTGTATCAAAATTGGGAGTGCGAATATCAATTTCCATCAGATAATAGTATATCACAATCTTGATATCTTCAGCAAAGAAAAAAGGAAAATTTTCAAAAAAAAGTTCCTAAACTTTCACTTCAATGCTTCATAAACGCCAAGGCTTAAAAGAAATAAGTATAAAAAAGTAGTTTTAATTTTCAAAGAATTCATCAGTTAAACCCTTTTTAGATATTATTGTTTTTGATACCGTGCATCTCTCATTCTTCCTCAGTTTCAACTCTCTCACCTAGCCACCCACCAAAACGTCCTTCGTTACATTAACCCACAAAACGTCTCTCCCTTTGTATGTGTGTGTTCAAAAGAAAAAATAGCATAGTGTTAGACTAATCACCACACGCACACAACAGAATACGAAAGCAGTAAAGGAAATCAATACAGGAATTTACGTGGTTCCCCAAGATCGGGTACCTCCACGGGAGCGATGAGCGAGTCTATATATTATGATCAAAATCGGCTAGGATTTTTACAATAGAGAGTATATATAGCCCTACTTGCTCCACTCCGCTTCGCTCGGTGCGCTGCGCTCCCCTCACTCCGCTCCGTTCCGCTCCAGCATCTTGCCTTTCATTAGAACTCCTTGGTACCTCTCCATATGAGCCACAAGTTCCAACACATAGATGTACGTTGATGAAGAATGTAATCCTTTCTTGATGAGAATCCATTGGTGAGGACGAGAGCACTTCCTTTCATCAGATTCAATCCATGACAAAACCTAAATCTAAATTGCAATATATGTAGATAGAAGAGTGTAAATAATTATATTTAGTTTGAATAGAGAGGATGATGGAGAGGACTCATGCAGTGTGAAAGTAAAAAATGGTTAGATAAATAAAATTTCAGTTTTTGCCTAGGCATTTTAACTTAGACTCTTTAGAGCAAAAGCAGGAGGTACTCCATATGGAGTTTTGAGACAAAATAGAGAAGAAAAGTGAGAAAATTGTACTCTATCAGATTGGACAAAACACTGTACCACATGCATATTTCTACAGTACCTAAGTAAATTTACCTAGGCACTGTACACCCTCCATCCATTTTTTTATCGTTTTTCTCTCCTTCCCCTACAACCAAAAGCCCAGCTATGGCGGTAGGGATGACCAGCGACGGCGACAGCGAAGACTGCTGTCACGACCTTGACCCGTCCCTATAGGCTTGATCATAACAAAGTGCCAGTGAAGTCATCACTTAGGCCACAACATAGCATTAAACATTAGATAATCAAATGACCAAAAAGGGACTCACAGAATTAAGCAGTGGAACTCAAGCCTGTATTAACATTCAAAAACCATAACGAGTCTTTACAACAAGATCTCAACTTAAAGTAGTACATCTCAGAGCTGTGGTTATTTTATAAGTTTAGCAAACCACTACAGATATTTACAAGTCAAAAGTCTTGCCAAGCACAACACCCTACTCCTCGTTGCCTGAAAGGTGGGGAAAAACATTTACATAAGCTAAAGCTCGTATGAGTGATTATCACACAGGCCACACACTTCCCATGGACTATAAAGAAAACTTGCCTTTAAAGTGATACAATTCAAACTTCAAATATTCCAAAAGGAATTCACAATTCACAATATAATTTATAATGCACATCCCACTCAAATTTACAACGCTTCACCAGGCGTCCCCGGTGCGGATAAGCTAGACGTCTATTGCATTATCCCACAGCATACACAAACACATCTTGCTAGCCTTTTAGCACTGTTCCCTAGCAAGCTGGGACGTAAGGGATGCTATTAATAGATAATAAAAGAGTCCACCTTTCATTTCAAGTCCATGGAGTTCACATTATTGAGTAAATTACTTAAATAAAACATAGCTTTCACATTTGATGGCAAAACACGTTTAAATCCGCATAACTTGTGTATTAATCACTCACCTCGGTCCATTGTCCACTCGAATATCCTAAAACAATCGAACAATGAAAACATGATTAAACAATGCTAAACGAGTATAAACATGCCCCTAATTCAGTCCTAGAAGTAAGCGAAGTTAACCCAAAGCTATCCAAAAATTGCTCAAACTAAACATGGGTACCGGTATTAAAAAGTCAGTAGCCAAGAAATTGATTGGGTACTGGTATTAATGAAACTCAATACCAGTAATAACCGGAGAAAGATTCTAAAAAATTCCATCTTGTTTTCCCTTTTTTCGTTCTAACACTCCAAACCCAGTAAAGATGTCAAGTTTCCACCTTAAAACTTCATAAACCCATTGAGCTATCAAAGATCAATTAAGTTAAGCATTATAATCAACTACTCACAAACAATTCAGGGATCAAATCCGGAATTCGTGAGCTCTACTCTACTTAAACCGGAACCCAAATCCCATAATTCAATCAGGTGTAGCTACCCGAACAATACAAATTTTAACTTCAAAGTGTGAATTAAACATGAAATCCATAAAGTCAACTAGAGTAAGGCAAGTAATTACCCAATTACAACGTCAATTCCAGTGAACTACTAGAGCCCCTCCTAATTTTCTTTTTTTTTTCCCCCCTCGCTGCCAACCCTCTTTTTCGATGTCCAGCGGTGGTGATAAGATCAGGGGAAAAGTGAAGAACTTTCCTAGTGTAATATACTAAGGAGAAATTATAAGGTGTAGCCATGTCATGGCTCACCTATGTTATATACCAACCTAAGCACGTAGTACAAGGACACATGTGAACAATTAGACACACACAATTAAGCCAACATAATTAATCTAATAATTTATGTGATTAGCTAAAGTCCGACGTATAATCAATTTATAAACGCAATTAAGAACCAAGGGTATTACAACTATTATGACGACCATCGACGGTACCATCAGAAGAGGTAACGATTGAAACTGCAAATCGTGTGATTCAATGTTGTAGCTTTTGATTTCGCACCATCTGAGAGGATTCCGACACGATTTTGACCAGATGCCGACAATTATCGACGGTGATTGGACTTTGGATCTATGGCAACAGTGATCGGCGATGAGGTAAGAATCGACAGGCCATGATCAGCAGCGTGGTAAGGATGGACGACGAAGTGTGTGTGGTCTGTTTGTTTTGTGATAATTTTTTTTAATAAATACTAATATTTTAATAAAAGATAGGTAAAATAGATAGGTGTTGTTGGAGTATTGAGAGTGATGTGGTAGCTAAATACACTGTACATAAGCATTTTTGGCTCAAAATATAGCTTAGCTGCTGCTGTTGCTCTTACATGCTCCAACGACTCGCTAAGAGAGGGGTATGTTGTATTGGTTTTAAAACTCAGGGAGGACAGAGTAATTTCTAGGATCTTAGGGCATCCTCATTTGGCTCCCCTTTTTAACTCAAAAGTTAAAATGGGGAGCCAAACCTTCCCCCCCCAAAACCCCCAATATCAGCCTCTCTATACTCCCTCTTCAAATTATTTTTGCTACAGTACCGCACCAAATTTGATGCGGTACTGTTCACGCACCAGTTAGTTTTTTTTTTTTAATTTTCGGTTGCTTCTTGCTGCGTACAGGAGGGGGGGACACGTGGCGACGTGTGTGTGGCTGTAGGGGAGAAATGTCAATGGCTGTGGGGTCCAATTTTTTTTTCTCCTGACCGAATACACATCTCCCCAGGTGGGGAGATTTAGCTTTTAGGGAGAATTTTTTTTTTTTTTGTATAGATTTGAGGAGAATAGTTTAACATAGTAAAGTTAAAATAGAGAGTCTGATTTTGTGAGTTTTTGATAAAGTAACTTGTTAATTTATAAAAGGTGTTTTTGAAGTTAAATTTGGTGAAAATTTTGGTACTCCATATAAGAATGCTCTTATGGGTCGTAGTGTAGTGTTTTGGCTAAATAACTAAATCAGATTTTTTTTTTTGTCTTTATTCAAAATTTGTTTGATTTTTTTTTTTTTTTTTTGATCAGCAAATTCCAAACTCAAACCTCCGGGGATGTTGCTGAGATTGCCCAAAATATTTGGCCAAAAAACTGATTCCGTGAAATCGGGCAGCTGTCAGGCATTCGTTCCACAGTCGACAGGCCAAATACGGATTCCGGGAAATCGGGCAGGTATCAGGCATTCGTTCCACAGTCGACCGAGTAAGCTTCCTTTTCTCTCACACCGGAAAGAAATGGCTGCTCTTGCTTCTTCTGCTTCTGCAGCATCTGCAGCATCTTTGTTAAATTCTGTGTACTCACTGACCCAACTCCACTCCCAAATTCATCTCCCACACTCCCCTCTCTCCTTGCTTTCGCCAACCACCAAACTCAACTCCCACTCGTCGGTAATCACCTATCTCCCTCCTCACTGCGGTTTACGGTCCTGATTTCTCAACTTTTGGGATTCATGTTTGTGCAGATTTTCAGGTCTCCTTGGCCTTCCCGTCGTAAAGTTAAAGAGCTTGTGCCTCTTTCTCACACTGCCGTTTCTGTACCACCCCAAGGTAAAATATCTCTCTCTCTCTCTCTCTCTCTCTAGAAATGAGTTAATAGTGTCTACTCAATCAAGCCAAAAAGTAGCATCAGTGCCCTTGTTGGTGTCATTTTGTTTTTTTGATTTAGTGTTTCAAGTTTGAGAAGTTGAGACTGTCATTTTGAAAGCAAAGAAACGGACTTCACCAATTCCATTTACAGGTTCATTCGATCCAGACCTTCGGTCTGTGCTTGAACTTGCCACAGACTCCGAACTGTACGAACTTGAACGGATTCTATTTGGTACAAGGTGATTGTAATTCGTTTATATTTTGTGCTTTGTTAGTAATTCAAATTCATTTCTTTTATTTCAAATGTTGTTAGTACCAGATTTTGTTGTCATGTTCAGTTACTTCAGTCCACTGTTGAAGTCAATAACAAAACAAGCGGATGTTGATTACTTCATGATCGAAGAAGACCCTGATGAGAGGGATGATTTCATAGCTACTCTCGAATCTCGATTTTTTTTCCTGGCGGCAGATGCTCGGTCCACTTTAAGGTTGTTGAATTATTTGTTGTTTTTATTGGTTTTTGGATAACCTACTGCTTCTTTCGTAACTAATTTTAGCATTATGCTTACATAGTTTAACATTATGCTTACTTGTACTAACATTTTCTACGAGGCGAAGTTGGGTACTGACCCTTAATGAGCGATATTTTTCCTTACTGAAGTTGATCATAAAGTTATTAAGTACTGATTTCATACCAAGTTTCATGCCAAGTAGAAAATAAGTATGCCTTCCTCTGATGCTTGTAAATTTCCTTGACATTTCTTATGTTCATCTGGTATTTTTTGTAGGGGTTGGAGACCATCGTATAGGAATGTGTTGCTCGGAGTTAGGGAAAAGTTGAACATACCTTGTTCAAGAAAATTGTCAACTGAAGACCTAGAGGCAGAGATTTTTCTTCATCTGTTGCAGGAATATTCAAGGTACTTATCCCCATCAAATGATACAAAAGTTACATCTACCATGATGATTGTTAACTTTAAGTCGTTGTTGAGATGCATGGATAGGGTGGTGCTTCTTGAGTGGTTACACCAGTAAGTGAGATATTTGTTGATGACTTTGTATGTGATAAGAACGATCATGTAATGTAGATGTAGAGGCAACTTAAAAGAAAATTGGCCCAAGTCATTCTAGGATTTGAGTTACAGCAGGTAGAGCATTTGATGTTTGAGAAAGTGCAAAGTTAACTTAGTCCAGTTTCAGGGGTTGGGTGCGTGTGTGTTAAGAATTGAAGCTTGGACAACAGCTGGTAATGTTTAGATCTGTTTAATTGATTGTTAATAGTAGGGATCGAGCTATTTGTTGGGGACTCAATTGTTTAATTGGTGTCTCATGGAACAAAGTAATAGGTTGGGACTAAACCATGTGTGTGTCTGCATGTTGATATTTGTAGTTTCTCCATCTTTGACCCCATGGTATATGTAAGAATTAAAAGCATGCTATTAATTGTTAGTTGAGCCTCTGTCATTGTCTTTTCCCCTTTATACCCATATGAGCTGCTTTCATGTGCATTGCCTTGGCAGGTCGGTACCTGCAGATTCTTTTCTGTAATTCCTATCATCATTCATTTTTTCCATTTTCCCTTGCGGTACTTTCCAAGATACTCGGATGACTAGAAATATAAATGCCTTATATAGTGAGGAATCAGGAACCCTCCCTAGCTCGTGGGAAAGCTCTAAAATTTCTAACAATCATGGTAGTCTTGAAGTTGGACTCAGTCAGTGGAAGGTGCAGGCTTCTTCTGCTTTAAGAGTTGGAGCTGCAGAGCTTCGCACAGTTTTCTTAAAGGTACTCAATGATTTCACTATGACAACTTGGCGTTACTTATAGACTCTGTGTTTAACATAACTCTTGGTTCTAGGGTGGTGGGATTCTTGCATTGGGAAACTTGTACAACTTGGTAAGCAAATGATTTACTTGATTTGGTTTGGTTTCTTGTTTGTACTTTTATGCTAATGCAAGTTTCTCAACTGTGATAGTTAGGGAGGAAATTACTGGGGAGGATGTTCGTGGAAGCTGCCAATTATCAGATAAGGAATGACATTATCAGAAAGGTACGCGAAGGACACTATAGTTGTATACCGCATCGATGTAATAAATTATACCTTTGCTAAAATTGTGGTGATAAGCTGATCAACAATATTATGTCCCTGATGAAAATTTATTTCTGTTTGTTTTATTAACTATCCTGGAAACCAATTGAGTTTTAAGATGTCATTTGTCCTCAAATTGAAACGAATGTGAGAAGGCATTTTAGGTGTTTTCCTCTCTGCTATTTTTCCCCTCGAGAGCAAAATCTGTTATGAGCTAATGATTGATCAAAGAGAAGTGCTATATCAGTTAACAATTTGGAAATAAATGAAAAAGAAGTTAACAATTGGAAGGAAATGAAAAAGATGGCGTGATTGTTTTCTAGTTGTGGTAATACACAGTCATCTACTATTAATGAGGTCAAATTTGAATGGATATAATACCTTGTATGGAACTTGCACCAAATTTAGAATGAGAAATTGCGTCCTATCTGAATGATATGATAGCCAGTCCTATTAAGAGAAGCCATTTACATACCTATCCAGGTTACAAAGCAAGTATCTTATATCGGAGTTCACACACAGAACAAGCTGAAGATAGACAAGTTAATGCTTCTCATAATTAGGGAAGCTATTTGTAACCAGATTTAAGGTAGATGGACTAAACTTGATGTTGGAATGAGTATTAATTGTTTAGAGTTGGGAGAACTGGATCTTGTTTTAAACCGCTGACTCTCTGTTATGAAGGAAAGGTAGGGGCGCTTTTAACGCCAGTTTGCACCGTGCTATATAATTCTTGGTTTGAAGTGGAGTGTAAACTGTAAATGTAATGGGAGCTGTAGGATGGTTGATACAAAACTGGAGATGGAAAGGCAATGACATTGGGGTGTGAGATTTGAGAAAAGGAAGAGAAATTGTAGACTCCTGTACAGGGCATTGCTGTGTAAGTTGCTCTGAGTTCTTGGATTACGAGAATAAGTCAGTTGGATTCTCACTTTTCCTCTTCTTTTCTAAATAGAAATGATTGTCAGTAACCATCTTATTTCATGCTACACCTGAGGCAGTAGCCATGAAAGCCTATTAGTTAGCTCAAATACTCAATTGACTGCATTGGAATCTTGGATTCTCAATCACTCAAACCTCAAACTGCCTTCACATGTATATATGTGAATCTATAACAACCTCCCTCACACTGGACTAAACTGAAATGGGCAAGAAAATATGGACTACGGTGCCCACTCACAAGCATCATGGCAAACAGTCACAGGGATAGATTTTGCCTGAAAACTTCCTAGAACCAAAGTCCTAATACTATCTTAGACAGCTAAACAAAAAAAGAAAAGAAACAAGAACGGGTAAATTTTAGCAATCTCACTAGGGGACACCTATACTTCATTTGTGCCCTACTCACAGGGGCTTCTTTTTTTTTTTTTCGTTTCTCTGTCTATGGGTTTGAACAATGGTTGGCAGCTCGTTTTGAGATTCGCTGAGTTGAACTGAGGAAGTGGTCTAGTATTTGTTGAATGTATTTTTGCTTTTTGTAGGCTTAAAATGTTTAGTTTGTCGAAGCCTAAGAAGCATGGACACAGATACAGTATTGGGATACAGATACGGACACTTGGACACGTGATTTCTTTGAAAATTAGGACACAGACTGTTTTAGGACACGTCAAATGTAAAATGTATTTCTATTGCAGAGATATGTTATGAATTCATATAAGCGTTGGAGGCATTATTTCTATCAAATTACGAACAAGACTATGAAGATACAAATCAATTGTCCGTATATAAGTACACATGAACTATAGACCTTTTATATTTAACCTTTTAATGTGTCATTAGCATGTTCTAAGAGTGTCGCCCACGTGTACTAGAGAATCCACGGTGTGTCTAAGTAGAAGAAATACAATAAAAAAATTGGACAAGTGTTTAGGCATGTACAACATGTGTTCGGAGAGTGGAGTGGAGTGGAGTGGAGTGGAGTGTCCATGGCTGACACATGTCAGACATGGATATGTAAGGCCGGTAGACTTGACCGTGCTTCTTAGGTTGAAGCGTTTTATTTTCTATTGCTAACTACTCTCTCCTAGCCAATAGAAGTGTCGAAATATTCGATTGATATATTATTCTTCTCACAAGGAGGAATTATTTATAGGCTGAATACAAAGAAAAATAAGGACAGCAAATAAAATCCAACTATTCTACCTACCTAACTTGGTTTGATTACAATCTTCCTAATTGATTACACTATATATGCTACCATATACAATAATTGTTTCCAACACTCCCCCTCAAGCTGGAGCGTATACGTCATATACTCCAAGCTTGCGACATATAGAGTCAATGGAAGTCTTGGGAAGTGACTTCGTGAAAATATCAGCAAGTTGAGAGCCTGAAGGAACAAAAGGTGTGCTAATCTCTTTAGATTCCACTTTTGACCGAATGAAATGACAATCAACTTCAATGTGTTTGGTCCTCTTGTGGAATACTGGATTATTAGCAATATGGATCGCAGCCTGATTATCACAATATAGAGGAGTGGGACCGTGCATTGGAATCCCAAACTCTTGTAGAAGTGTACGCAACCAAGTCAACTCACAAGTGGTATGAGCCATTGCTCTATACTCCGCTTCAGCACTGGAACGTGCTACAACTCACTGTTTCTTACTTTTCCATGTCACAAGATTGCCACCTATAAAGGTGCAATAACCAGTGGTAGAACGACGATCAGTAGGAGAACTTGCCCAGTCAGCGTCCGTATATCCTTCGATACAAAGGTGTCCCGATGATTTGTAGAGAAGCCCACGTCCATGTGCATTTTTAAGATAGTTCAAGATGCGAATAACTACTTCCATATGAGGAACTCGAGGACAAGTCATAAATTGGCTGACAATACTGACTGCATAGGAGATATCGGGTCGAGTAATAGTGAGATAAATAAGTTTACCCACAAGTCTCCAATACATCTCAGGATTATCAACTAACTCACCATCTTTAGGCAAGAGTTTAAGATTAGTCTCCATGGGAGTAGCTATAGGTTTAGAACCCAAATAACATGCATCCTTCAAGAGATCGAGAGTGTATTTTCTTTGTCATAAACTGATGGTGTCAACAGAGATAACCCAGTAGCTTTCGAGAGCAAACCGAGGGTCCCCAGTTGGTTTCGAACCCTGTTGATGTCGGCAAAGCTCTCAGCAGGCGGAAGGGACTTCATCGGAAGTCAGAGAGAGTCGCCGGTAGTCGGACGGGCTTCGTCAGTGGTCGGTGAGAGTCGCTGGAGACAGATGAAGTCCAGATGGTGGCTGTCGAGGCTTGTAGATGGTAGATCGGTGGCTGTCAAGGCTTGTAGATGGTAGACGAAGTCCACATGTTGGTTTGCTGAGGATCACCGGAGTCCAGCGAGGTTCGTTGGAGTTAGGCAAGGGCTCGTCGCTGGTCGGCGAGCATGGTGGTGGTCGATAATGGAGAGTTTGGACACCTTGAGAGGGCTTGATGTGTTGACTGATTGGTGACGCTACTTTATTGTCGAGTAGCGAGAGAGATAAAGAGAGAGATATACAGTAGAGATCAATCAGCAGAAGAAGAAGAAGACCAGAGGTTTGACTGGTCAATTAGTCGAAAAAGAAAGTAACGAGAAAGGAAAGAAGATTAGGTTCCTGGAACCCGCTCTGATACCATGCGAACTCAGGTTCCTGGAACCCGCTCTGATACCATGTCGAAATATTCGATTGATATATTATTCTTCTCACAAGGAGGAATTATTTATAGGCTGAATACAAAGAAAATTAAGGAAAGCAAATAAAATCCAACTATTCTACCTACCTAATTTGGTTTGATTACAATCTTCCTAATTGATTACATTATACATGCTACCATATACAATAATTGTTTCCAACAAGAAGCTTACTTCTCATAGGAAGTTGAGTTTCACAATTTATGATTTGTTTGAAGATGTTTGCTTAATCCTTGAGAAGGTGAAGCCTCTATGTGTGTGTGTGGGTGTGTGTGTGTGTGTATTAATGTATCTTCACAAGGTTGCAGACTTGGTTTGTTTACCGTAAGTGGAAGTATTATATATCAAAAAAAGCACTAGAGAGGGTAGTGAATGCACAATGTTTACAAGGAAGCAAAAATATAAATCCTCTGATTAACATGGATATACAATTGCTAAGAAACCAACAAAATCATAAAGGGACTAAGAGAATGTCTCCCTCAACCAAAAATACAAGGATAAGAGCGGAGTGCCAGTAGGCCAATAACAAATCTCTCAACTTTCTCAAAAAACTCTGTTGTTTCTCTCATTACAAATGCACCACGAAAGACAGCGCGAAGCATTGTTAAGGCTACCTGGCTATGACATTTAACATGTTTCTTTTTATGCTTTGGTTTCTAGGGTGGACAATTTGCAGCTATTAACCTCGAGTCCAGAGTGGCATTGCTCACGGCGAAGCAGGTATTCTATCTTTTAAGTCCATTTATTTTGTTCCCTTTTTCTCGTAAGTTTTGGATACAAATCACTGCAATTGTGAGAAGTATATCTTGAATGCGTCACTCATGGTAGTGGATTATTGATATGCTTTCGAATTTTGAAGTGCAATTATTATATTCTAGGCATACGGTGCATACTAACCGTTAATTTTAACAATCTTGTTTTTCCTTTTGTTTTGGAAAGTGCTCCTAGAAAGCACCATAAAAAGGAAAGAGGAGAGAGACAAATAAAACAATTAATTTCATGGTTAGACATTTGAAAATGATGGCCTTTAGTCTTTACTGTAGTTGAATCATATTTTTTCATAAGCTTGCATACTACAAAATGCTTCCTTGTACAATTTTTGGGTTTGGATTAAATTCATGGACGAAAAGGCTCATTAATTCAGTTGGGGAATACAAGCCTAGAAAATATGTGTACTGCCTTGGATATGCAATGCAGTGGACCTTGTTCGTTTTGGGTTTCAAAACTGGTTTTCTCATTTATTACTCAATCATTACCTACATTTCTCTCCAATTATTACCCATATTTTTAATATTCTAATTTCTCTCTCTATCTCTCTCCAATTATTACCCCTATTTTTAGTTATTACCCTCATTTCTCCCTCTAATCATTACCTCAAAAACCAAAACCCAAACCAAACAAGGACTTAGTATCCTGGATGTCTGATTGCTCTTTTCAGCTTCTATATCAGGATTTGATAAGACCATGTCTTTGTGTACAGGGTGTGGCAGGCGCTGCAGCACGATACCTGGGGCTTAGGAGCATGATGGCGTTTCTTGGCCCAATGTATTGCCTCCTCTGCACTCCACTCCCTTTTTTTTTTTTGGTGACATTATATCCATTTCTTGAAGACACTTCCGTGCATATCTTTTTTTTATTATTACCATTTGTCACGAATCTCAAGTTTTTCCAAGATGGCCCATTACTTACTATGTTATCCATGCCATCCCTCAGTATGCAACCGGCCTTGCAGTGGAGAGATGCAGACATTTGTACAAAAAGATAAGCTAAATGCAAATGAAGAACAAATGCAAATAAAAAGAATTGAATGCAAGATCTTTCAAAAGCGCGCTGATATCATGTTGAATCACCTAACGATTTATATAAAATTATTCTACACTTCCTACACTGAAAATTTAGGAGAGATTCTTGTCCAATGAAAAGTGAATCTTGGTCATTGGTAGTAACTCATTTTTTCTGTTAGTCTAACACCTCTTCAGGAGGAGAATACCATCTAGGAAGAGATTTTGTCATCCTGCTCTCAGGAGTCATTGTTCCTAGTACCTTCTCCAACTCAGGGAGGTACGATTATACTGAGGGGGAGAATGAAACATCTAGTTCAACAACATGCTACTTTGTTTCGAGTCCAAGTTTCGGCTCGAAATGTCCTTCAGTAATGTATTGTTTGTTGTAAGTTATATTGTAACCAGCCGCGCCAGCTGACCTACTAACTTTTAGCCTAACCACGTGGCTCAAAAGGTTAACAGTTATACAGTAGCTCTCGACGTGGCCCATTATATGCCATACCAATTCCCACATCTGACCGATGTGGGACTATCCCAAAGATGGGTTCTCACATGTATATTTAGTTACAATTAATGATGTGGATAGTCGTAGTCTTGATACCCAAACTGTTAGTTTATTGAGGAAAAGCCCGTGTTCCGGCATATAGGATTTAGAAGGGAATCACATACCATAACAATGGTGAGTGGTTCTTCTGTTTTGGTGGTTGCTCATGGCTTGGGTGACACCAATCACAAGGAAGCAAACAATTTCACATACAAAAAAAGAAAAAGAAAAAGAGAGAGATTAGTTGACAAGAAAGAGCTGTAATTTGAAAAAGGCCATATACGAGACAAAGAAAATGCATGGAAAGACATATCTCAGAAAACCATGAATGCAGGCAAATTAAATCCAAGGGTTGAAAAAAAATATAGGAAATTCAAAACCTTCCTTTCCTTATTATATAGATGTTTCCCTGGGAAGGAATATACCTGTTCTTTGCTTTCTCAGCATGTTGGGAATATAAATACTTGAAATGTCTTCAAACCTCACCACCTACATTGTAATTGAAATAGAAATAGTTGCTTTGCTTGCATATGGTGTAATGCCTGTTCATAGTTTGGGCGACAACAACTGTGAGTTGTGATGCTGCTTTTTTGCTTACATGGTTTTGCTTGATGGATCGCTTCAGTCACAATGAGGCGAAATTGTATCTTGTGCGGGTTTGCAGCATCTCACAGCATTATGTCATCTCTGATTTTTGTTTGATTGGCATCTTGTGCAGGCTTTGGGGAATATTTCTTGCAGATGTTGTCATCCAAATGCTTGGGACTGATTACGCTAGAATTCTGCGAGCAATTTATGCATTTGCACAGGTAATAGTAGGTCCTGCTGCCCTTATCAATGAAAGAGAAAAAGGACATTGGCAAAGCGAGAAAAAAAAAAAAAGGGGAAACCATAATTACCCCATTTTGTCATTTTGTGTTGTCATTAATCACTATCTTTACCATGTGCAGTAACAGCAATGCCTATCTACATTTTGGCTTTGTCATGTTTGCCAAGATTTTTTTTGGAACTCCGCAAAACTAAGTCAAGGGTTTTTTTGTCGTCGTAATTTTTTATAATAAAGTCGAAAAGTGGAAGACTATTTGTACAAAGTAGAATTTGAAAATCCTTCCCTAAGAAAAACTACACATATATGCGTGTCAAGGACCATGCATTTTTGGCATATTACCTGATGTTTGGTCCTGGCAAGATAACTGGTGTCACCTTGATCTTATTGTTAATGCTGATTGTTAGAGCTTTGGTTAATTATAATCTCGAAAACTAGTATACAAGCTTGGGCGGCTTCTTGGAGGATTTTGGAAAAGACTCTCTTGATTGATCACCCCGTTGTTTGTGCCTTAAGTGCACCGTGTTTAGTAGAGAGAGAGAGAGTGTTTTGGTTGGGGCAGGAGAGGGGGAAATAGGGAGAGAATGTCAAATGTAGCTGTGGTCCTTAGTTAATAGAAGCAAGTTGCTTTATTAACACGAAGTGTTGGACTATGATGAAGGAAGTGATGGATGTGCAGGGGGAGGTTATGGCTGTCCCTGTTGTTCTGGATAGTTGGTTCACTTTACTGAATCTATGGTATTAACACTGTTAAAATAGCGTGCTCTTAGTTGTCTCCTGATGCATTGTAATCATTCAAAACTATGAATGTGGAGTAACGTAGCTTTTGGTATTTCGACATATCTGTTTATGAACTGGGTAACTGATATCATGTTTTAAATGTGAGGATCTGTTACTTCAAATAATGAAGCTACTAGATTTCCTATTGTTTGTCACCATGTCGTTAAGTGCATAATAAGTTACTTCATTTTTATTAGCATTGTTTACATCAGTCTCTATTCTAGTTTGGGGTATATGTGTTGCTCAGCAGACATAAGACACCACAAAAGAATGCATCTTGTCAGTTTTTTTTCACTACATGTTCTTTGTTTTTGGTTCAGATCCGGATCACCCGCACATACAAGGTACCATCTGACATCA
Organism: Vaccinium darrowii; assembly: GCA_020921065.1. NCBI lineage: Eukaryota > Viridiplantae > Streptophyta > Magnoliopsida > Ericales > Ericaceae > Vaccinium > Vaccinium darrowii. The sequence goes on along the minus strand of CM037158.1, from coordinate 17,383,849 downwards.
GCTAAGTAGATCTGCCTCTTAGACGTATTAGTCTAAACTTTCAAGCTTCATTTGGTTCTTGAGCTCTACAATTGTTGAGGTACTTTTCTAATGCTTCAAATTAGTTTTGAATAGAGTAGCTTGATGGTTGTCAATGATCCTTTGGTCATTGATGTATATATTTATATATCCCTCTATGTTCTGTCACCAAACTCCATGCATCACAGATTCATTGTTAATGTACAAGGCAGCACATTTTTTCATGTAAATAACTTCAGAGCCGTCTCGGTGCAAAATGTTGGAATGACACTTTCTTTTTCTGCTTCTCTGAGTTTGTCACCGGAGCTCCCATTGGACACTACACTTTGAGTACAATCAATCAACTTGTCCTTGGCCTTGAGCACATTTTTAGTATTTTTTTTTTGGTGCTACACTCACATTGGTCGACATAATGTCTACCTCCATTATGAATAATTTTTCCTCTGAAAATGCTAAGGGTACCGAACCAAAGGGGTACCGAAAATGTACAACGGCTTGCAGGGCCCACTTTTAGGTCCCACACGAATAATTCATACTGTTCATTAATCTTAAAATATTCTTCGAGTGTCCCTATAAAAATTCAACTCAATTGGATATGCATAAGTGGGTAATCCAGTATTCGAAATTTCTCATGCACAATTTAGGATCCTGAATTCGGAATGAATACCTGAAGTTTGGATCAACCACAGCTCCAATTGAGTTGATTTTTTTTTTTTTTTTGCGGAGTCATTCAGAAAATTATTTTAAAATGATTGAACAGTTCGCATTATTTGTGTGGGACCCAAAAGTGGGCTATGCAAGCCGTTGTACATTTTCGGTACCCTTTTAATTCGGTACCCATAGTAGGGTCCTTATTCCTCTGCCGACCACTAATGCCAAGTTTGCATCTATATTGTGAGCTGTAAAGTAAAACCACAAACACCATATCAGCACCACCAGCTGCACCTTAGTCATCCGCGTTATGGATATATGTACTGCTCCACATTGATGCCATTTAATAATTTTTACCTTGCTGGTGATAAGTAGTGTTAACTCTGTGTTGGTATTGGTGCCAATCTTGTGTAGCTACTCCAGAATTAAATGTGCCAATGAACAGGGCTTGTACTTTTTTTTGTTAATTAATTTCAATTATTGTTTGTGGAATAAAATCCCTTCTAAGAAGCATTATGATATTATAAGCCTGCTTTTTCAAGTTCAATAATATGGCAATAGAAGTTTGGTAGCAAGTTCAGCCGTTAGTGCCAAAATGGCGGACTTCCTACATTGTCAGAAAGTTGAAAATCATGAAAGATGCTCCAGTTTGGTGTCATTTTGGCCAAGACTATTGGATTAAACTAAAGCTCATCTTTCATTGCAAATCATCAATTGCAATAGCTGCCGCATGCTTGGAGGACTTGGAGTTGGAGTTGGAGTTGGAGTTGGAGTTGCATGTTATTTTCATTGTAATAGCTGCCGAGTGCTTTCTTTGCTGTCAACGTATTTGGAACATGCATCTTTTAAAGTTCATGATAAAAAAAACTTCACAAATCTGCCCCTTTTCTTTTCGGTGCTTTGTCCAAAATGTTCTCTCTACCTATTCGCAAGAGATAAACCACTCTCCAGGCATTCTGGTTTCGACTGTTTAAAGTTTTGTCCATTTTACGAAAACGCAAGCCATACCATCTACGAGTGTCATACTTTGTGCGTTGTCATCTAAACTGGTGCCAACCGAAACGAAGTAGAGGCATACCTGAAAGCTGCCAATGTCAGTGAAGCTACTGACAAGGAAAATCAGTATTTCTTTTCCATGTGAATTATACTGGTATGTATGGAACTGGGAAGTTAGTTTTTCAAATGGTCAGGGATCAAAAAAAAAAAAAAAAGCTTTTCAAATGGTCAATGTGGATATATGTAAATGTGTATTCATTTCCTTCTCATTTCCTAAATAAGTGAAGAAAGGAGACAAAAAGCTTTTGCCTCATTTCCTTCCCCAGCTCTTTTAATCTTTCCATAACACTAACTTTTGAGAACACCCCGTGTGTAAAAAATTCTTTCCACAGAAGCGTTCTGTATTTCTAAAAAAGGGATCATAAATGAAAGAAAATGGACTAATTAAGACAGGAAATATACCACGTAATGAAAATTGGAGACAAAAATGATATAAAAGGATTGTCGATGAAAGAAGAAATGCCCCCTAGGTTTTTATATTAGCGTATAGATCTTAGTCGTCGATTGCACTCGCTGGTCACAAAACTGGAAGCCAGGGGACAAGGGTTCCGCCACCTGTTGCGTAAAAGGTTTGCTATGTCCGATGTGAAATGAAGAGAATTTAGGTCAAAAGGGAAATTTTTACTTATATCCCAAGCACCTCGAGCGATTTTATCACATACTCCCTCAATTTCATTTTTGCAATTTAACTCTCTACTTCCTTGTAAAGTGAAAATATTCCACAATAGCTGTAATCCTTGTATAATTAAAAAAGTCATAAGAACATTATTAATTTAGCTTCGGAAAAATCTCAAATGTATATCACCGAGCTTAAATTATTCCGAAGAAAGTATGTCGGATAACAAACACTTACTAATGTGATAAAATTCGAACAAAAACTAGAATGTAGCTCATAAATAATCCAAAAAGAGTTCATAAAAATTAAAAAAAAAATGGTTAATTTTCATGAGTACAAAATTAGCTCATAGGAGTATAATTCAAATGCATAAATTTACAATTACAAAGCGAAAACTGATATAATTTTCATTTGTCCTCCTAAGTGATTTTTCCTTTTTTTTTTTTCACACTTCCTTTTTTAGAATAAAATTTGTTTCGTTCATGCACGATTTGTTCTTTGACTGTAAAGAAAAAGTCGGAACAAAGTAATTTTAGTTGAACAAATGGAGAGATTTGGAGTAATTTTCGTTCAGTGCACGATTCTGTGGATTAGCCAAAATGAGGGGAAAACGAATGAATTATAGTAAAAGTGAATAAAAGAATTTAAGGACGTTTTTATCTTTTCGCTCTCACAGGTAACTCTTTATTTGATAAGAAGAGAAAATCTTGACAATAGTTTTTTAAAATAAGGGGTGCCAAGAGTAATTTTATGAATTGCAAAAAGTATCAGTATATTTATCGAAAATCCCAAGGGAGGCCAATGTAATTCACCCTTCAAAATATATCGGAAACAGGATGAAGAAACAAGAATTTTACTCCTGATCTAAAAATAAAAATAAAGAGGAATTTTACAGACCAATCTTAACCACGTGAATTTGCTCAATTTTTTATGATAAAAAAAATTATTGCAAAAAATATATTTATTGCAGAGGCAAAGGGAAGCAGAACACAAGTGCTAAACTGAAAGTCACCTTAAAAGTAGGGGTCTACACGGTCCGGATCGGATCGGATTGGCATGAATCCAATCCTGATCAGCGAGTCACAGTTTAGAAAATACAATCCGTGTCTGGACCAAAAGTCTCACGGTTCGGTTCCAATCTGATCCGAGAGTCACGGATCAGTTCCGGATTTATCCACGGATTACATGTCATACGTAAACAAGCAACAAACAGTTTCATCAAAATAAAATCCTGAAAAATCCAAGGTAGAAAACAAAGAGACTTTAGATGGAGCATGTGATAACACAACGAGGGCCTAAACAAGCAGCAGTGGAAAGCATGTAGCTTAGTTCAGTTACATAGTGGAATAGAAACAAAGACCGTTTAATAGCAAAAAAAAAAAACTGTGAACACCTACTAAATTTAGTGAACAACTACTGAAATTGATTAAAGTCTAATACAAATGCACGGCAGTGGAATTAATACATCAAATGGGGTAACAATTTACCTCCTAGATTTTATAAGAGATAACATTATAACCCTATATCAAATTGACAATATTTATGAAAGTGGTAAAATTATTTATACATACATATATATTTATTTTTTTAAAATTACATGTAATAAAAATCTCACGGTCCGGATCGGTTAATCCACGGTTTCAAAATCAAAATCCATGTCCGGACCGCGAGTCAGGGTTTATCATTTTTTGGATCTGTGTCCGGACCATTAATCCACGGTTAAAATCCAAAACGTGCGGATCAATTAGGTCCGGACCGGATTCACGGTTCTCCCGGTTTTTTTTGTGCAGCCCTACTTAAAAGATGCCAAAATACAATGGTTATCGGCGCCCACAAGTTCGTAGAGATCAATTTGGCATTCTACACAAATGATTTAAATTGTTTATTTATTTTAAATAAGTCTTTTAATTTCATTTGATGAAATGAACTCAATCGAACAACTATAAATTCTTAATCTAATCGTTTAACTTTCTTTTTTCTGGAATAATTCAGAATTCAATCTTTAGCATGATAATTATTCATGTTGGTTGTTTTACTAATTACTATATATTAATTGTTAAAGGGTTTTTTTTTATTGTCAGCCCAATGGGTAGGTTGACAATAAGCACACATAAAAAAATAAAAAATAAAACACACCACTATATACTTATCACGTGTTTCTATATATTTTTCATACTTTTGTATACATTTTTTACACATTTCAATACACTTTTTAAACTTTAATGTCAGCCCATTGGGCTGACTTTTAGAATTTGCCTGTTTAAAATTAATAAGCAATTTTACTCCATTTTTTTAAATAGAAAAAAAGATAGGGGCAACCATCGTAGCATCTCCCTTGGATATGATCATAGGGGCATCCAACCCTTTGTGGAATGTTCAATTCGAGACATGTAATAGATGGACAAATGGTCTTCCACGTTAGTCCTGCAGTTGGCGGAACTCGAACATTATCGAATTGTGTAAGGACTTGAACTTGTCGGATCGTGTATGAGATGCACAAGCACTTACAGTTTTTTTACTTCTAGGTCTAGAAAAAAAGACATCTAATTACCATTAAGGTAAGTTATTTTTTTTAATTACTATTAAGATAAGTCACTCTTTTTTAAACTTTAGATTTAGAGTGCAGTTTACAATTATACTCGTATAATTTTGGCAGATTGGACACTTTTTTTTTTATCAGCGTGAATTAAACACTTTCATAAAGTACTTTAGATTTTAGGCACTTTCACGCTTGCCATCTGGTCCTTCATCGGTACACTAATTGAAATCTGGAAGTGGGGCCTCCACAACTGTAGTCAAAGGAAAGAAAAGCCTCTTCTTCAAACAAAAGAAAGAGATTTTCAGAAAAAGAAACGAAGATTAGAGAGGATGCCGGCCATGAAGTATCGATACGCCATGGTTTGTTCTTCGAATCAGAACCGAAGCATGGAGGCTCATTCTCTCCTCAAGAGAGAGGGCTTCGACGTGTCTTCCTACGGTACCGGAGCCCACGTTAAGCTCCCTGGTCCTTCCCTCAGAGAACCCAACGTCTACGACTTCGGCACTCCCTACAAGCACATGTTCGACGACCTCAGGCGCAAAGACCCTGAACTGTATCTCTCTCTCTCTCTCTCGGTGGTTAGACGGACATACGCTTAAATCGAAAATTGTGCTGAAATTTGTATTCTTGTGAAGAAAAAGATATGACTTTTGTAACTTACTTTTTGATTCCGTAAAAGGGCATGTAAACCAGACTCAACAAAATCCATATTTAGCCTAATTGCTCATGATCTAATAACAAATTTGCTCAATTCTTCACTGAAATGTTTATTAGATTTTTTGGGGGTAAATAATGTTATAAGAATTTGAGCTGTATTTATTTAGTTCAAGTGGACACTGGAAATAGTAGATTGATGCTTTATATTTGGTGCCTCTAAGAATTTCCTGCTCACTTCGCATTTTCAATTAGGTATATAGTTAACACTTTAATGCACCATGAGTTCTTAACATTGTGCTACAGTTACAAACGCAACGGAATATTGCCAATGCTTAAGAGGAATTTAGCTGTCAAACTTGCACCACAGCGTTGGCAAGAGAATGCTGCTGACGGTACCTTTGATGTGGTCTTCACTTTTGAAGAAAAAGTTTTCGACATGGTTGTTGAAGGTTGGTTTGTTCCCAGTTACTAATCCTGAATTCGCATCTCATTGTTTCCACTTAGACATGAAGGATATGAATGTATTAATGTTGCGGTACATACATCATCAGGTTGCTGTTAGGAAGTTCAAGTCACAAGAAAGTAACGGTCCTTTGTTGAGTTCTTTTGTTTGGCTTATCAAATACTTGTTGAGTGTTTCCTGTTTAACAGTTGTTTGCTAGAGCCATTTTTTGAACATAGTATGAGAAACCATACTCCAAACCGTGAAATTTGGTTTGCTGGTTATAATAAGTACAACATTAACCAAATTGTTATCAATAGAAGAACACGATAAATGCTTGACTAGTGGAGACGTGCAAAAATTAGGCGCACTTCGACTAATCCTAGGGGGCCAATCCCACCGTTAAAAAATAATTTAAGTGTAAATAATATTTTCTTCAAGGTTGTAAATGGTAAATAAGCTTTCTGGGTCTCAACTTTGATCTCCATTAACCACATTTCAATATGCCTTTCATACTGATGTAGTGTAAGATCATCACAATGTATCTATACAAGACCAACTAATATGAATGTGTCTTGGTTCTGTTATTTTCTTTTTAACTGCAAAAAAAAAAAGAATAAAAAAAAAGGTTAGATGTAGGAGCAGTTGCTATACTCATAATTCATTGACTATAGTTAAGTTCTTGGCAGTTACCATTTCTACCAGATGGGTTACAATGATCCTTGAATTAGTTCTGAAAGCTAGAGACATTGGAATATGATATTCTGTTAGATTATATTTTCTTGGCAGTTCCATTACTACCAAACTCTCTGATCCTACGAAAGATCCTCAGGTGGTCGTTAATTTTGAAATTGAATCGGTTTGGGTAGCATTTGGGAGATTTATATGTGCAATAAACTAAAGTCTGAGTCTAGGTTTCTAGGATAACCCAACGCAGCAGTTCATTCTACTCCATGGTTCTATTGGATTCTGTATATTAGAGGACAAAGTGCATCTTGGGAATCGCTCGTCCCTAGTGCATTGTGTGATTCGTTGTCATTTTCCATTTTATTAACTTTTAGGATCGGTGAGATTTCAAGTCAAATAGACATCGGTTTTCATTGAGTAGTGCATGCAGTGAAAGGTATTCGTATTATTAGTTTGAATTTCCAAAAATTTGGGTGATTGAAGTCGTCAACAATTAACTACTGATCCAAAATCTAAATTTTTGGTTTCAGCTGTGAATCAACATCTAAATATGAGATTATTAGAATTGTTTCGGGTTCAGTGCAATAATTCATTGGGTATTATATGTTACTTGTATGCATTGGTTTGAACTTTGGCATCTTGTTGTGTATGTTGTTTCATACCTGTTATGATGTCCTATTACAGTCCATTGTGGTTCCCTCTCCAATTAAAATAACCATTTCATTCCTAGACTTTAATGGTTCATCTTGTGCTATTGTTGCTCCTTCTCGAACTCTTCAAATCTTGACTTCGTTCATAATTTAGATGGGGTTCCTGTGGTCTTGTGTCAGTAGTTCTAGTTTGCATGGTTTAATAGGCTCTGATGACTTTGTGTGGTCATATTGACCACCTGAAAATTCGGCTTCTGTCAAAAGCTGTTACAGTTTGCAGCTCTATTAACACTTCTGTTTCTTGATATTGCATCTTTGTTTCTGTTTCATGTTTGGATTTCTAGCAGTCCATTAGTGGATAATCTGCCCCTACTTACCATGTGATGTGCCCTTTGTAGCTCGTTTAGCTATCTTCTTGAGTAGTTTTTCATTTAGACCTATGCTTCTTGGTTCTTTGTAAAACAACCTTTTTATCACAGCTTTTGCCATCTTTTGTTTGAAAAGAGATTTTGAATTTCACCTCCATTGACCGGAGTAATTGACCCTGTTGGTGGTGTTATTAGAGAGGGAGGGAGAGAGAGAGAGGGAGGGGGAAATGACACTTCTTTGTGTGTATTGAACATGACCGCTTTAAGGTGTGAGAGAGAGAGAGAGAGAGAGAGAGGATAAGTGTGTGGGGTAATTAAAACCCAATACACTCATCTTATATATAATTTAACGAGGCAAAAGATGTATTTTTCCACTGTTGGATTGAGTAATCGACCCTGTAATAGTTTAACGATACAAGAGGTACAATGACACTTCTTTGTGTGTATTGAACAGGACCGCTTTAAGGTAATTGTCTTAATATTGATATTTTAAGACAATTAGAACCTTATAGGTATTATAAATACTTATGCTCTTAATTTTATTGGCTATGATTCATTAAAGAGTGAGATCCTCTTTAGGGACAATAGTCTTGGTGAGTTGAGTCATAGGATTATATGTATGATAGATATTAGTTATTAATGGAATCCACGTTCCAATAGGCATTGACGCTACCCCCTTGAGTAAGCTTATAAGTTTAGACTATGCCAAACCCTACAGGTGGACATTTGGGTCTAACATATCAATGGAAGGTCTCGTGGTACTATTTTATAAGATGTTGATTAAATATAATTGTCAATAATTTAATTTAATCAACAAGTATCTCTAATCTTAACATGGGTAGATATTTATGTAGTTAACAACATGGAGGTCGAAACATAATTGAGTTAAGGATGGGAATGCAATTATAATTTTGCAGTGGGGTGAATTATAATTTGTGAAATTAAATTCATTCGTGGAAGCATTAAGGTTTTTTATTTGCACAAGAAGCCCAGACTTATTTCTCCTTAGGTCCTTGCCCTAGCCCTTGCCCTCTAAATATATCTTTATGTTCTCCAGGTCTTACACACCCATTCAGGAAAAAAAAAACAAAGTGGGTTGTGAGAGAGAGAACAAGGAGACCACGCTTGGCTACATGATCGAGATATAGGAGAATACAGCAGAAGATCATAAGGTATTGTTGAGCAGAGTTTGTTGGGTATAGTAATTGGGTCTGTCGAGTTCAACAAAGAAACAAGTCAACCAGCGTTTGTGTCGCGGGGAAAAACCCTAATTCCGCCATGTAGTGTTTTCTGTTTTTTTTTTTTTTTTTTGGGTCTAATATTTACGCGTTATTACTGTGTTCTGGGATTCGGTTCCCTACAAATATGACCCATGGCGAGGTACTCTTCTTCTGCACTAGATTGTGCAACAACCAATTGTTTCTTGCTTTTCCAAGTAACAAGATTACCACTGAGAAAGGTACAATACCCTATGGAGATGTTCAGTTAGATGATACTACTACCTAAGCTGAGTCAGTCAGTGCCTCAACACGCAAATGATCGTTAGCTCGGTAAAACAAACCACATCTAGGATGAGCCTTATGATACTTGACAATTCTAAATACGGCTTGCCAATGTGGGAGACAGTTTTGGCATAAATTGGCTCACCAAATTTCAAGGAGAAATGATGTTGCTAAAAGTTAGTTTCCATGGCTATAAGATAATATTCTCTATATTGTTGATTTAGTTTCTGTAGCTATAAGATAATATTCTCGTTATCGTTCCTAACAAACAAGAATCATGTTACTTCTCAAGGAGGGTGTTGGTTCATGGACATAGCTAATTAATAGTCAGATAAGTACGAAAATTTTGACTTTTGTTGACATTCATGTTTCAAAACAGAACATTGGTTCATGCAGTTTACCAGTGAATCGAAAGCTCAAGAAATGGAGGCATAAGCTTTTCAGTATTGGAGTATTATAATTGTGTGCTGAATGCATAGGTTATGTGCATGTCTGTCTTGTAGTTGAAATGGATAAGAAAGAGTTTTCAAATTATTTCAGAACTTTGGTCACCGTAAAAGGTTCTAAAATTTTAGCGTGGTCAGATATTTTCATTGGAAGTCACGGTACTGTTACACGGTCTTGGGTAGAACTCAACCCCAAAAGCTAGCTCATGAAGTGAGGGTGCCCTCACGCTTATATATTTCATATTACTTTGGTAACCAGGCGATGTGAGACTTCGCTTCACACCCTCCCTCACGCGTAGTGTGCTCACTCATTAAAAGGGTTCATGTGGATTTGTACCTACTAAGATAAGAGGGGAAACTAGGCATTATTGTGTTATTGTGAATATACTGATGTTAGAGATTACTAGCGTAGAGAGCTATTTGGGAGTACATTTGTCTATACGAGAGATACTCTTTATGATTATGCTGATGGATGTGATGGGCTTCTCACCAATCACTGTGAACTTTACTGGTCAGTTATTTCTGTCATCTGAGATTTGAACACAAGCCTGAGGGGAAGAACCAGTGTTTTGGGGAGTTTTCTGTTTCGTCTAATGTTTTTAGCAGGGCAGGGTTATCTTCTCCCTTTCTTTTCTTAAAGAGCTTTCCTCTCCCATATTCTTTTCTTATACTCGTTTAAAGATCTCGAAAACCGATGAACTTGGAAGGTGTGATCTTCACATTTGCAAGGCATAATCTGTTTTGACTCCCTCTGGCAATCTGGAAATGCGTTCTCCTCCAGACTTACATGGATTCTGGTGATTAGTAATTGTCCTAACTCTTCCTATTAGTGTTAATCCTATGGTCAGTCTCTTTTGCTGTTTCTTGGTTTCAATTTTCAATTTGCATCTACTCCCCATAGGTCCAATGCATTGTTCTTGTAGCTGTTGTTTGCCATTTCAAGTCTGTGAGGAGTCATGCTCGTAAACAGCATGTGAAACAAAATGTGCTTCCTAATATAGAAGGGGTCCCATAATTTATCCAGAAGTATTGGGATCCTGAGTCGCAAGATCTTTGTCTTCATTGTGGTGTCTTTCGAATCAAAACGGGAATGTGCTCCTTAGGTCAGTAAAAATATTTCTTTTTCGGCCAATTGATTGGGACATAAGGCTCGGTTTGGTTTGGTTTGGTTTGGTAAGTTACTTCATTGATAACCAAAAAAATTACCAAGATTTTTTTTTGCTCGGCAAAAGTTAGTATTGTTAGTGAGATTTGAACCCCTATCAAATGCATGGGAGTATATGGTGCATTTCCAATGTGATATTACTCCACTTGCAACAAAGGACCAAGATCACCGGGGCATGGGCCTGGGTTAAAACAAACAGACCAAAACCACCTAGCATCTAGATAGCACAAACTCAACTAGAGAAGAAACATCAACACCACCGGTAGCTCCTTACTAATCATTAATACCAGCGACAACTATTGTGAAGCAAAACTTTACGAGAAATGTTCCAAGCCAGACACAAAGTCTTATTAGTGGAAGATGTCTTAATGTTCCTCCAGGGGCTTAGGCGATATCCTATTCTGTTAGTATTTATTATTTTTTAGCAGCATCTGTTACTATTTTATGCCCCACAGCTTCCACCCCCTCATTGTTAATCTGAAAAATCCTGTAATTTCTCTCTCCATACATGGTATGAGGTAGTATGAAGTATGCTGCTGCCCTTCAAGGCTTCACCTTTCTTATTCAGCTCAATCCATCAAAATTCCTGAGCTAGACCAAGAGGTACTCTATAGACATTCGTTTTTCCTCATCAATTGGCCCTATAATAGGGAAGAGTGGGGACAAGCAAAGAACAAGTGATCATGGCAGTTGGAAGAACATACCATAGCAAAACATTAAATTTCAAATGACACCTTCTTCAATCATTCCTTTGTGCGTTCTTCTTTGTCCTTGTTCACTTCTTCCGTCTTTATTGGACCAATATTTCCTTCGTTTCCCTATTTCTCTCTTTCTAAACCTTTTTAATTTGCATCTTGTATCCATAACTGTTGGGATTTTAGGTTGACTTTAACCATATGCAGGATCTATTTTATTTATCACATGAAAGAACACATCTCTAGAGATTAGTGACGTGATTTTTGGTTGTGTGATCCAACTGAGATGTTCTAGGTTTCCTAACGCCATGCTTATCCATTGAGCATTTTCATGAACTTGGTGCAAGGACCAATCCAAAAAAAAAAAAAAACTTGGTTCAAGGAGTTTGGATTCAGTGAGGAAATCCCAGGAAATTTGTGCATATTGCCCCCTACTTCCTTGCGCTACCAATATGGCTCTCTCTCTCTCACTCTCTCTCTCTCTCACACACACACACACACAGAGGCGCACGCACACACGCACGTGATGATTGTTTCAAGCATTCTCACTAGTGATGAAGTAACTGCTACAATGGGACTTCCCGAGGTAAGATTATTGCACCTTGTGATTGCTTGGAGTAGGTGTTTCCTTGTGTTTTTTGACAGCATTCTTTCAGTCCTTTTGCAAAGAATTTTGTCTCCTCCGTAGTTTAAATTCTTAAATATTACTTTGATAACCAATCATGGAACATTGTGTAGATGTCCACAATAGGGATCATGTCCTCATGAAACCAGTGTTGATTATCAACTTGGAAGTAAAAGATAACCACGAGGAAGCGGCTATAGGAGCTCGACTCACTCTTGCTTTGTGCCAAGAGGTATGTGCCTGTGTCACTTGTAAAAAATTATATTCTCTGATTAAATTTTATTGATGTTTTTGTGTGCAATTTCTGTGAGCAGCTCGAAGCAACTGAATTTTGGGAGGATTCAATTGATGAGATTGTGGCTAATTTTGAGAAGCAGCATCGGAGGAAGCTCTTGTATAGCGTCTCCTTCTATTGAGGATGCCATATCTGCAGTGGTAAAGTAGGAAGCACTTTTCCTCACTTTAAGCCGCGTAGTCTTTGTAACTCACCTTTGTTACAAGATTAACTGGTTGGTTGCTAGGATGGGTATTAAGTTCCTGAGAATATCTCTACAACAAAGTGCATTTGTCCAGAGTAGAAACTATGTTCTTCATGCTTTCTGAAGATCGGATTTCTAGTCTCAGATGATGTTCTGGATTTAGGCTTTGGTTGTTTGTATAATATGATGCCTTTGACAATGTTTAGATATCTCTTGGGCAAAAAAAGCAGAACAAAAAGTTAGATTTGGGATGTGGGTGGCAGGAAATTCATTACTTGCAAAGTTCTTGAAGAATTACAGTGTCCTCACTTTTGTTTAAATTCCGCTACAAAGTTATTTTGATTTGTGGTGTTTTGTGGCACAGTAATGTCTCCATTAAATGCCAGTATATAAAAACAAATTTACTTTTATTTAGATGCCGATGCTATGTCGCAGTGCATGTACAGAACAGAACAGATTGTAGCTTACAGAACATAATGTAAATTTTTTTAAAATAAGACAGTTTAGTTGAAGTATTTCTTAGTAAAAGATGTCATAAGGACTTGCAAGAGATCCTTTGGTAATGCGAATATATACTAGAATCGAAGTTATCAATTTCGAACCAGTCAGTACACCGTTTTCTCTACTGGAATAAAAAGTACAGGTATCGGAATATTTCTAGCTACCAATTAAAGATTTACAGCAATTATATTATATGTTTCTTTATATATGCACAATGATTCATGTATAATCGTAAAAAACTTGAAGTAGAAAATAAAACAAGTTCTTGCATTTTCATGTTCCTCAACATTAATCCTAAAAAGAAATAAAATATTTCAAATGGATTTCAAAACTAAACCATCCATCACCCACATTATATGAAGAATAAGTTCGTAGATAGTTCTGACAATTGAATTCTACTAAAATTGTTAATTGTAGTTCTATTTTAAAATAAAAAATAAAAGCAAGAGAATTTTAATTAGATATTCTGTATCATTAATATCATTATGATACCATCCTACAGAGTTTGAATACTTATGATTTCATCCTGAAACTAGATAATCGGACCATTATGCCCTTATGAATTTGGCCTGCGCATGCGGCTACCTTAACAATTTTAACCATGTTTATCATGTGAAATCACTAAAGTGGTGAAATAATAGTAAACCATATTCACTGTGTAAATAATCATCTTTTAAAAGATATGTGAACATGGTTGATTAATTTACCATTTTCTCACCAAAGTGGTAAAACATAAACCATATTCACTACTCCATTTAACTTCCCTTTATGAATTTGGCCCGCGCATGCGGCTCCCTAAACAATTTAACCATAATTTTTCTTTATGTTTTCATCCTAAATTCCATCCTAAATTGTTTATGTTTCATCCTAAAAATCTTTGCCTACAGGGTAAAGATTTTTGGGATGAAAACATAAAAAATGTTTCCATCCTAAATTTCATCCTAAATTGTTTATGTTTTCATCCTAAAATTCTTTGCCTGTAGGGTAAAGATTTTTGGGATGAAAACATAAAAAATGTTTCCATCCTAAATTGTTTTTGTTTTCATTCTAAAATTTTTTTCCTAGTGTAAAGATTTTTGAGATGAAAACATAAAAAATGTTTCCATCCTAATTGTTTAAGGGAGCCGTTGCGCGGGCCAAATTCATAAAGGGAAGTTAAATAAAAGTGAGGAAAAATGGTAAATTAATCAACCATATTCACATGTCCTTTAAAAGAGGGTTATTTATACAGTGAATATGGTTTATTGATTTACCACTTCGGTGATTTTACATAATAAACATAAGTATTCTAATTATAGATAAAGTGCCTTTTGGGTATTATTTAAAAAGCAGGATATAATCATAAGTATTCAAATTCGGTAGGATGGAATCATAATGATATTATTGATAAAAGATGTCTAATTAACTCTAAAAACAAACCAGCTGCACTGAATAATTGTTTTTTAAAGGACAATCTCCACCCTCCAACTTGGACCGTTATTGATTGGTAATTTTAGGATTGAGCATGGACCGGATTGGTCCGGTTTTATAGTAAACCAAGAACCAAACCATTACTTACGGATTATGAATTTAGAGAACCAAACCAACTCATAAAATTAATACAACAAAACCAATCTAAACCATTGAAATACGGTTTGGTTTTGGTTTTGAACCACTGTTCATTTGAAATTGAGGTAGCATATTCATAAACTATATACTCTGTTTGATATTGAGATATCATCTTAATGCTAATTCCTTACTGGTGTGGAAGGATCAAGAGACTTTAGAGAGAGAGATTTGAGTGTTTGGGTTCCCCTGCCCCCCCCCCCCCCCCCCCCCCCCCCCCCCAATTCTTGCCATGTTCCTTAAGTCCTCCTCTGATCTCTCTTCCTTCATCCTCATCTCTCCGTCCCCCATCTGCTCTGATTCTCTCCCATCTGCTCTGATTCTCTCTCCTCTCTTCTCCTCTCGGCTCCTTCCAATCAAGTCATTCCACCCTCCTTCACAAGTGTCTGATGGGTCCGTCCTCCATGCTAGTTCTTTGCGGCTTTTTCTTTTGCTTTGTTTTTTATGCATTTTTCTTTGTTTTGTAGTTGTAATCTCTTCTCCCTTCAGGCCTATGAGCTGTGTAACTTGTACTTTATTTCTTATCAATATTGCATTAATAAATTAAACAACCCTTATATTAAAATTATGTCTATTAAAATCACTAAAAACTCACGAACGTCAACAAACAAATTAAGAGTATAATATTAATAATTGGTGAAGGAATATGATGTTGACATGCAGCATTAGATTGGGAAATTAATTGAGTATTGGAAAATATTTATTCAACGTATCAAAATTTATGTATAATAGGTGCGGTTCGGAACCATAACCATTCACGTAAATCCACAGACCAAACCATTTAATACAGTTTTTTTTTTTTTTTTTTGCTAACCAAAGAATTTATTAATCTTTGAAAACGAATTACAAAGATTAAAGGGACCCGAGACTGAAAACGCCACGAGCCCAAGGGGAAAAACCAATAAAGAGGATGGTAAGATACCAACCAGAATAAGAACCCAAAACCCGAAAAAACACACCTGAGACACCCCCTAAAACAAAGAAACTACTCAAGTGCTTCTACGTCTATGCCAAAACAACAACACGCAAAACCAGGAACCTCAAAAACAACCAAAAAATCGAGAAACCCCTAAACATCGATAACAAACACCATCGAGATCCCAGCATCAAACAATCGGCAAATCAGAACAACACAGAACTGGATGAATCACCCTCCAAAATGTCGAGCTTTAACTTCCGCTTTAATTTCCTATTCAGAGATTTCGATACAGTTTCTAATTTAATACAGTTTAAAACCGAGACCAAAACAGTTTCTAATTTTTTAAAACCTAGACCAAAACAGTTTCTAATACAGTTTCTAATTTTTTAAAACCGAGACCAAAACCACATCACTAAAAAACCGAACCAAACCATGCGGTTTGAACTGAATTCGCAGATTGACATTATTTTGCTCACCGCTAAGTAATTTCCCCACCTGGACTGTTTATTCTGTTGGATAGTATTGTTCGCCCAGAACATTGGTCCAATTTGGTTAACCTGATGATTGATTCTAATTGTTGGTCAAATCCGGTTCATTAATCCAGCCCAACCGATAAGAACGTTCAACTGGGATACCAACCGTTGGTTTGTCTCAACCTTCGGCCCAGTACAAGGGAATCACTGAAGCCTCAGAATCAAAGTCGTCCTTTTTGAATTGGTTCATGAACATACAGTTAAAGACACCAAACCCAAAGCGCACAACAGGACCGAGATTGATTGGGATACCGATGGATGAACAGCTGACATAATACCTCTCCATGTATCGAATTGCATTGAAATCAACATCGAGCAGGCAGCAATACAAGGCCAACATATACGTACAACTTTTAAGTCACTCGGACATATGAACCACCGAAATGTGAAATACAATCAACAAGAATAAGAAAATAAGATTCTTATTTTTGCCTTTTGAACAAAGAACCTCCCTAAACATAGTTCATGATCTCCCTCTTCCCCTACTGGTGTTTCGACTTTCAAGCTAACATCACGGAGAAAACATATATCCACCAAAACTAATGTTTCTTTTTTCATTCTTGGCCTGATACAAAATATGAAAAGTCACAGAAAACAGCGTTAGGGAGTAAATTGCACAGCGAAATGCACCAGTAAAATAGACAACTAAATAGAACTACAAACTGTCGTGAGCCCACAATCCTCTGCAAAACAATTCAATATGGCAAAAGCTTAAAGAAACAATTAAACATAAGAAAGTTTAGCTGCTAGTGCATTGGCAGATAATTATGATAACTAGCCATCATAATCAGCCTCAGCGAATTTGTTTTCTGGATAAAAGATGGCCACAACTTGATTCCCATCGAACTTCCTTCCATTTAACCCTTGGTGAGCCTTTGTGGCACTTTCAACATCTGCATACTCCAAGAACACCTAGAAGGCAATAAATTTTGTTAGCAATTGCACTTCAATAATGCAAATAGCCTCTAGCCAGATTTGTAGGCCGACCCCAAAAGCAACCATATACAAGGAGCTCTCTCTCTTGATGGATAAAAAAAATTCAAAAGACAAACAAGGAAACCTTGGTTGCTGCCGGGTTACCATTTCTTCCGTTTATTGGTTTTTGCTCCGCCCACCGGACTTCATTGTTGGGTGTGTTCGGCATTGGCCTAACGGTTTTGGGTAGTGGAGGCTGGTGATGGTTGGATGGGTGTTTCTTTGGTGGCAGCAGGGTGGCGGCGGTTGGTCGGTGGGTGGCGGCTGGATTTGAGATGGCTTCTAGGGTTTGTTTGGACTACATTGTTTTATTCGGTGTGCCTATTTTGGGCTTAGGCCATTAGCCTTAGGTGTGTTTGGCTAGGCCCTTTCTTATTGTTTTTTATCTTAAGTGTTCTGGGCCTGGCCATTGGGTGTTGACGGGCTTGTCCCATAGGGTTTTTTAATTTCTTCAACCCTAGGTTGGAGTCCCCTCCCCCATCTTGATGTACCCTTTGCCAAGATTTTGCTACTAAATGTTTTTGCCGATCAAAAAAGAAAAAGTTGATACCCGTACCAGAAGTTCTCATGTTACTAAGTATAACAGAATTTTTTTACCCTCAACAGTGCAAGGAAACAAGTTAAAAGGTATTCAAGATCACTGACCTTTCCAACTCCTGGAGTTGGTTCACCATTTGGATTAGGGCGCGGAATGATCACGGTCACCAAGTTACCTGCAAATGACAAATGAAAACTGGATCAAATTTTTATCAAAATAGATACAACCCACAGTATCAGGTGAACATAGAAAGAAGGTTGTGGAGTCTTCAGTCTGTATGTTAGGCCTGATTCTGTATAGCACAATAGGCTGTAAAACAGAAAGATAGAACACAAAGCAAATCAATATACGAGAAAGAAGATGGGAGGCTAAAAGGGCGAAAGAAGCAATTAAAACATTCATGAGACATCTTGAGGTCACCCAGAGAACTTACCAAATCTTCCGCCCTCTGTTCTCATGTCCTCTACTATCTCTTCATAAACTTCACCATCTTTGAGGTCATCCACATTAACAATTTGGGTTAAGCACAAAACCTTGGTGGCCAATGCAGCAGGTTGATACATGAGCCTCTGCAAAAGAAAATCGCAGTCAGAAGTGAACCAAAGAAACCCATATCCCACATGCAACATTAAACAGCACAACAGATATTTGCAGACTGAGAATTTGATTCAAGACTGCAAAATACAGGTAGCCTGTACAAAAACGAGTTAAGCATTCACTTCATGGGAAAGTTCGCCACAAGTTGGAAAAAAAAAATTTGTTCTTCTCACCTGTAATGCTATTTGTTGTTGGGCATGCAACAACACATTCTCTTGTTCTGGTTTAGGTTGGGTAGTGCCCTGGTTAGCACGCCGAACAGTAAGAGTTTTGTCACCCATTTTTATTCCATTCAGTGCAGCACAAGCAATATCTGTAACTGCAAGATCCTGGTAAACACAGAATGCATAGCCTTTCGAGTTTCCGGTTTCTCTGTCCTTCACAAGATCGAAACCCCGAAGAGGCCCAAAAGACTCGAGGAGCTCCCTGATCTGTCCTTCGGTGAAATAGTAAGGAAGTCCACCCACAAAAATGCGGTCAGGACCCTCAAGCCCACCGGCAGATCCTGGTGTTAGCCCAACAGCACCTAGGTTCAGATTTGGATTCGGTTGGCTCGGCCCTAGTGTAGCAGCCAGTGAGGGGTTATAATCACTGGGTCTCCTCACTTTAACTGGTGTTCCCTGGAGACAAGAATAGAAAGACAATGTCGAAGCTCCCTGGATATAAGAATTGTAAGGCATATAGGTCGATAAAACACGCAACGTTAAACTTGCGAACAGAAGAAATACTAATTCCACAAGAACATTGACAAGGTGTGCCTGTATACAAGATCCCAATCCATGGGGAAAAGAGTTATGAAGCACGTGACAGGTACGCGTTTAATACTAGTAATATGCGGATACATCAATATAAAAAAAAAAAAAAAGGGTAAGGGTATGATGGGGTGCAGCCATAAAAATTGTATTTCTTTACTTTAGATGTATATGTAACATGTAGTGATTGTTCACAAAATAAAGGAACTAGTTAAATGCCTTTTTCAGATATGAAAAACAACAATTTAATGTCAAACCGACAAACTTATGGTACAGATAAGAGTACAATGTTAATATACTCCTAAACAGCTAATAGACCAAGATCTTAATTCTACAAGCATGGTAGGCCTAGAAAGTCTACTGAAATTAGATTAATTGCTGTATGAAATGTGATACTCCCTCTGTCCCAAATTTCTTGTCCACTTTTCAGCATGTGTGCCATTTGTAGATTTACAGTTTTCAAACTATAATGTTTTCCATAATTTTGAAAACTTCGTTTTATAGAAATAATTAAGATCTATCCAAATAGATCCATATTGCATATGAAAAAACATTGGCTGTGTTTGGTTAGATAGTTCAGTTTAGTTTTGATGATGTCAGCAGGTGTAATCAGTGGAGAGAGATAGAGAGAGAAATGAGGGAAATGATGATGTCATCAAAACTAAAACTAAAACTAAACAAGGAAACGAACAAGGCCATTATACATGTACGAATATAAACAATTGTTTGAGATGTCCAGAATGGTAAGAGTGGACAAGAAATTTGGGTTGGATGGGATATGGATTGGGTTTATAATGGGGTATATCTGGGGTACGGCTTGCTTATACCTTGGGATACATATGGGTACAGCAAAGACTACACAGAATTTTTGGCATGTGTGCTACCTGGTGCGCATAGGCAAAGTCAGGACTTGTTTATAAACTCCCCAACCACATGTGCAGGGAGAATAGAGACAAATAAAGAAATCCATATCAAAATGGTACTAGTAAATTTTTATAACTTCAAGCCACATCTGAGCTTTTGAGCCAGGAAAATATTCAAGCACCTCGAAAATAATGCCATCCAAGGCCATGGCATTGCTGGCTTCCTCGACAGATCTCATCTCCACAAAAGCAAACTTCTTCTCGTGGTTTATGTAGACATTAACAACAGCATCTCCTGAACATCACAACAAGGAGTAAGTAGCTATACATATAAAAAGCATGAAACTTTCGTCATGCATAAAATATGCAATCATGTATTGACTAACCTGGACCAGCAGTGTTTCCTCCAATTGCAGACATAACATGGCTGAAAAAGGTCGCCACAGACTGCATAAAAGGTAATTAACATTCAGTCAATTGAACATATTATACGCCATATAAATTGGAAAATGCTAAAGAATGTGCAAAGTGTCCGTTGATATCCTGTATAACTTATTGAAATCTGCAAATGTATACTTCCATCCGTAAAATGTGTGATCGCAAAACCTATAATCACTAAGCAAATTTTGGATTCACATACATCAATTTTGAAACCTAACACATAAAAAATAGGCTAGAGATGACATCTGTAATGTCAAAAAGGTAATAAAATTGGGATACGATTTGAAATACAATGAAATAGGGCACTTTGAGGTTTCTCTGAGGCAAGGCATCGAAGGGAGCCACTATGAAGAATGTTCAGGCAGTTGAAAGAAGCATCAAGCACTTAATGTCATTGATCATGAGTTGGACATGGCAATTCAACTCTATGAGATCCTACATATCATTGCTCCTCTGTTGGCCAATGTTAAGAGGGGTCGGTTGCTGACGTGACTGGTTGGAGGTTCAAATCCTACTTCAGACGTGTTTTTTTTAATACAATCAGAAAAACGGTCACAAAGTCAAATATTTCGTTATCTGTTCATAACTTGTGCAGTTAACAACCAAGCTTGAGAAAAAATGTGACCTTCCAAGAAGCCTACTACTTCATGCTGTGCTTAATACACATTAAAAAACATGGTAAATCAGAGAACTAGTTATTAAACACAGCTTGCATTGACATCAACTATTCACAGCATGCTCATAGCAGAGTCAAAGAAATTTTTAAACATCTGTAAAAACAATGTATAAGTTGTAATAGAAAGGAACATAAGACCTGACCTGTTCATTTGCACTGGGAGGAAGCCCACCAACATATACACGCCGAGCATGCCTAGTAGCCTGCCATCGTAATGTTTCAATTAAAATATCAAATACCCAAATATAAAAGGAACTGAGGTAAAAATCATGAAGAAACCGAAGCATTAACAAGAACATCATAGCTTGACGATGCTAACCTGCTGAGTCATTGCCTGGACTGGCATAATTGGAAGGGCTCCAAATTGCTGCAGGAGGCAAGAAATATATTTGATAAGGAAGCATATTAGAAAGTTAATTCGGGGAAAAATAGAACTTAGAAGATCAAAGATAGCATGACAAATCATTCGACTGGCAAAAGAAAAATTACCTGACCAGAAGGTAAAGAGAACATGTTTGGAAACATTCCAGGAATAGCTGGGGGGGTGGCCCCAGTGATTTGACCTGCAAAGACTGATGAATTAGATTCCAGAATTGAACATGAATTGTCCTCATACTCTTCTACTATTATGCAAACACTATCTGACACGTCTCACTTAACTTAACAAGATTCAAGTGTCTTGCGGAAAATAAATCAATAGAGATAGAAGAAATATATCATATTTCAAGTACTGGAGGAAATATTTGTGAAACTACCAAAACAGGCAATAGTTTCCCGATGAAGACGAACAAGACCCATCAAACTGGTGCATCGATCCCTCCTTGTACATTAAAGCTACAGAAGTCGGCTCACACCCATTGTCAGCACAGTGGGGCTAGTAGCCCAACATTGCCTTCTTACAACAAACACAAGACATAGAAACAACAAACAAACACCAAAACACAAGAAAAAACCAAAAAACCTCTCAGTTTCTGTATTATTGCACCAAGTAAACATTATAAGAAAAGGAATACAGCATGTCTAGGGTCCATGGTTCTCAACGTGTAAAAATGAAAGACCAAACAAGTATAGCTTACCAAAATGACACCATGCAATTTGATAGGAACTTTCCACACTATACCAAAAACAAAAACAGAAAAACAGAAGTTATGAAAATATAGCCATAGTACCATAAGTGATGGAACAAGTACCTGCAACAGCTGCAGCTGCAGCACTAGCTATTATTGCCGATGCTGGAGGTGCCATGTCAAAGCCACTGATCCTTTTGCTGCAAGTATAAACCACTTGATCACTTACAAAGCTCAATCTACGATACTACAAAGTAACATGTAACAGTAATTTCCATTGACCAACAGGTAAACAGAACAAACAAGTCACTCCTGAATAAAAGTGCACCACAGTGAACCCTGAAAAACATAGTTCTGCTCAAAGCAAGGACCGAAAGGAAGGAAACACCTAAATCATCTATCAGGGTATCTTGTATGAAACTGCAGCTAGTATATCTTTTCAGTTTGTCATTCTTGCAAATCCCGTCACATATTTAAGACTGAATAAAGCACAGTTGCAGCATTGTGCTAGCAATTTGGTACTTAAATAAGTTCAGCACCACTGCTTTAAACGTATGTGAAGTTGCAAAGTGAACTCGTGATTCCAGATATTAAAAGCAAAAAGAATCTGAAAGTTCACCATGCTGCTCTGCAGTGCAAGTGGAGGTGTTCAAATAAGAGAGAAGAAACACAAAGTCTTCAGTAGTTCTCCCACTTATTTCTCATCATATACCACAGTAGGGACCATAGAAGCGTGTAAATTATCAACATAAGAATCCCATACAAGCAAAGAACACTTTTACACGAGATAAAACCAAAAGCTGCAACATATCCAGCTGCGGAACTTATTGGACTTGCCAAAACTAAATGAGAGATATAAAGCAAGCAAGCAACCAAGAGTTATCATTACTTAGTATTACACTTAACACAACCTAAATCAACATCTGCTTCAATGAACAACAATATATGAATTC
Source organism: Vaccinium darrowii (assembly GCA_020921065.1). Taxonomy (NCBI): domain Eukaryota; kingdom Viridiplantae; phylum Streptophyta; class Magnoliopsida; order Ericales; family Ericaceae; genus Vaccinium; species Vaccinium darrowii. The sequence goes on along the minus strand of CM037158.1, from coordinate 17,360,833 downwards.
AACTCACAGGTTTCGAAACCATCAGAGAAACCCATGTGAAACTCACTTAAAGACAAATTGCAACACTAACCTTTTTGACCGCGATCTTGATCTGTGCTCTGATCTACCACTGGAGCGAGATTCAGACCTATGACTGTGTCTGTCCTCTCTGTCCCCTTCATAATCTTTGGGCCTACAATCAAATTTAAAACAATCTCATCAGCACCTCAAAAGAACGCGTCTACAAAGAAGAAAATTGACAAAGATGGGATAATGCATTACTATCTAGACAGTTGGTACCCTGCAGCGTACAACAAACTAAGACCATCTTAGCATATAAACGATGAGAAAAAAGAAACACTCAGGTCATGATTATCAAAACTCCATGTCTTGCTTCAAGGAAATAACATTAGGAGGACAATATTCCAGTCCACTTTTTGCCTCTTTGATACTCTTAATTGTTGTATTAGCATAGGCAAATATATGAGGCTAAAGTTTACACTGAATACATTATCTACCTTACGTAATCCATACTTATTACAAGAATGGACCTGAAATTGAAACTGAGATTGAAATAGATGTGAAATAACAGAAACCGAGAAAAGAGTACCAGACCCACAGTACCTCTCATAGTCACGACTTCGGTGATGGTCATCATCATCCCTATCCCTGCCCCTTCCCCGTCTCTCACTCCTTTCCCTGTAGCGGTCTCGGTCTCGGTCTCGGTGACGATCACGGTCACGTCCTTCATCTCTATCCCTGTCCCGGGTCCTGTCCCTATCCCGGTCCCGAGTCCTGTCCCTATCTCTATCTCTCTCCTTGTCCTTGTCCTTGTCCATATCCCTTCCTCTCTCCCTATCTCGGTCCCTGTCTCTTTCCTTATCACGCCCTTTCTCTCTTTCTTTCTCCCTGCTCTTTGAAGACTCTCTTTCATAATCCCGAGAGTGCTGCCATAAATAACAAAGTTTAATCAACTTCCCAATCAGATAACACAATTGCCATTACTTACTAGAAAGACAGAAGACACATTTCATTCCATTATAGTAACAAGTACTACAGGAAGATAACAAACCAAGAACGAAATTCAAATATCCAGTGTGTGCTGACACAATGGAATCTAAAAGGCCACAGAATTGGCTCCGCAAACCGCAACAATATTTACATTATCAACATTCAATCAATCAGCACGTGCAATCCCATCTCTAACTGAGAACTTAAGTACAAGAAGACAATCACTTTGTTCTCTTCACATTTCTAAAAAAATTTCCAAAAAAGATTCTTTCTCCATCTCTCATCTCTCCAATCATTAATCACATTTCTCTCTCTACTCATACCCTCTCTCCAACCATTATTCTCATTTCTCTCTCTATCTTTCTCCAATTACTACACTTCTCTCTAATTATTACTTTTTCTAAAAACTCATCCAAACACTATCTCAAAAATATTTCTCAAAATATTCTTCTCAAAACACTCAACCAAACAAAGTGAATATAATGGGAGAAGAATATTCAATCCGTAAGATTTCATAAACATATAATCGGGGGACAATGCCGCTGCTAAAATCTAGCCAATTCTGCAACCTACTTATGCGAGGGAGAGTACCTTTGAAATCCTGAAAGGCAAGGCTGTCTATTTTAGATCTTTGTACTCAGGTTCACAGACCACCAACCCAATCTCGATGAAGAAAATCAAACTACAAGAAGCCACATCAACTACCTGACGTGAACAGCTGCTTTCTAGGAACAAATTCATGGGCACTTTCAATACTTTAGACTTCTATAACCATATTTCAAAAAGTAAGAAGCATTCGCAGCATCAACATCCAAAGAAAATGTTGACAAGCATGGGCAGACCTACACAGTGGCAAGCGGGGTCGACCGCTGGATTATAATTTCCTACAAACATGTACATATATGAGATATTTTCAACATTTTTGGCAATTTTGCCCCAGGATCATATACTTATTCTCTAGATCTTGCCCCAAGTAACATAAAATATTTACAACCTTGCCCAAATGATTCACCGAATCTCCCGGATCTTTTTCTTTTTTTGTGGTCCCACCATTTTAACACTCTCTCCCCATAGGCAAAAAGGCAGAGCATAGCCACACAACATTTTTTTTTTTTTTTGCTCTTCCGATTTTTTAACTCCTCTCTCTCCCTCTCCCTCTCCCTCTCCCTCTCTCTCTTGCCCCAAGTAACATCATATACCACTTTTTGTTTCTATGCATCAAATAGATATCTTTTGGTTTAGTATTTTAATGTACTCCCTCCGTCCCATTTTTTTAGTCCCAACAAAAATGTGCAATTTTCAAACAAAAAATAAAAGTACTTCAATTCATAATTTTTGGATTTTTCTCACCAAATTAAAGAATTAATAGATATCTTTAATTTGGTACGAAAAAACTTGAAAAATCATGTGCAGAAATACTTTAATTTTTTATCTGAAAATTTGCATGTACTTTCATAAGGGACCATTAAAATGGAATGAAGGGATTCTGGACCCTGATGATAAATCCTGCGTCCACACCCTGTTGACAGCTAGTTCCAAGTAAAGCCTGAGGGAGTACAACTAGATTATCACATATATAACTCTCACCCAAAACTCAACACAAACGGTTCTTTTAATATTTCCAAATGAATATAAACAAACTCTGTATTCAATAATACCTGAAGTTACAGAGTTTTTCATGCCACAGAGACAGATATTGCGAAACAACCAAACACGGGGGGAAAAAAATCCTAAATCCGTCGGAAACCTTAAAATCACAATTAGGGAACTCGTTGCGTTCCTTTTCTGACACGATCTCGTCGATTCATTGACAAAAATTAATTAACCTAAGCGTCGAATAGGCAAATTAGGGCACGAGCATATAAAGATAAACAGATACCTGGGACTTAGAATCGCTGTAGTCGTCGGCGCCGCCATGGTTGTTACCTAGAGGCTGAGGAGAAGAGCCATAGTTGTCGACATCTTCTCCGTTGCCCTCGTACCTTCCCTCGTACTCCGTCATCTTTGGTGCTTTCTTCTCTCTTGATCTCTCGAATTCTTTCCGTGCCGCTAGTTAACGGGTTAGATGGCTCAGAAATCGCGGAATTAGGGCTACAAGGTCGAATGAGAGCAAATTTATACGAGAATCCGGGAACTGTAGTGGCCAAAGCAATAGGGTTGGGTAGGGGTGAAAAAAAAAAATCGACAGGACCGAACCAACCGAAAAACTGAAAATTCGGTTCGATATTCGGTCAGCCCATCCTGGAAATCGAACCGAAAAAATCGAAATACATCTTAGTTTGATTTCAGTTTCCTGAAATTTTTGCCAGACCGAACCGAACCGAACCAAAATACCCTAAAATCATCTCGATTTGGACCAAATTACCCGAAACCACCCCTATCTCGGTTTCCTAAAATTGACCCCACAAAAAATAACAAATCACAACCGTCCATCTCAATTTTAACGCAGGACCGAAAAAATCGGAAAAAAAAAAAACGAAAAAACTGAACCACCCCAAACCGATCGGTCCATTGTTTTTTTCGGTCGAGATCGATTTCTAGAAAAAATCACCCCGAACCGATCGGTTCAGTCCCGAACACCCCGAAAACCGAACCGAATCGACCGATTTGCACCCCTAGGGTTAGGGGCCTTGGGGCTGTAAACGAACCGGACTTTTCACAAACTATTAAAGGCTCAGATAGATAATAACTCGTTCGAGTTTGATTTGTCTACTAAACGAATTTAATTTAAACCTCAATATTAGACTCGTTCTATAAATTATCTAAACCTGAACCTAAGTAGTTTCGGCTGATTAGGCTAGCGAACTTGGAGTCAAAATATAATTAATAATACTTTAGGAGTTTATTTGTAAATATTTTATAGTTGAGGGATTCCTATGTAATTTGTTATTCTTTTATTCTTAACTAGAGTACTATATTATGAATAGATAGATTTTACCACACCTGTCGTTTTCTCAGCCGCTTCTCATGGTGTTGCTTATCGGCTTCCTCCCCCTCCTCTCTGCCTCCCTTGGCCTCCTCCTCATTGACTCTCTCATTTACTTTGTCCAGATCCGATCGACCATATCTAGTTATTCCATTTAGTTGCTAGTTAGTTCTCAGTATCTTTTTCCTTGTGTTGTTTTTTCTTTTGATTTTTTGATTATTGTGGTAGATTTTTTTTTCCCCGTTTGATTTCTTGATTATTGTGGTAGATCTACATGTAACATTATTCTGAAGCATGTCTCTTTCCTCTCCCAGTTTGTATCCTAAATTGCTAACAAGCCTACTGAGCTAGATTCGAGCCTAAATTTGGCTCGGTTTAGTTGGTTTGAATTTAATGAGCCTTACTAAGCCGAGCCTGAGTTTTGAAATTTTTTCACAAGCCAAACTCGAGCTCACTTTTCTAGGCTCAAATCGAACCTGAGCCAAACTCAAGCCTGACTCATACCTTACTGAACTCATCCCGAATCTCATAGGGTTCGACTCTTTTACAGCCCTAAATAGGGTTATATTTTCAATCACAGCCGTCTAAAAGTGTTTTCAATGGTTTAGATTTACAGACACTTTCTTATCGTAAGGAACCGTTTGCAAATTCAGGCCATTGATTGCAAAGTTAGATGATTATGACGCGCATTGCAGGGTTCCTGAACTATTTTATATTGGGTTGAATTGATTCCATCGACTTCGACTACCTGTGTCTTTAGCACCAAATATTTTAAGGAAAAATATTAGATTGGACTAATTTTTTAGGAGCTTATTGGCATGTTTTTTTAGTTGTTATCTCTTAAGCGTTACAAGATTTGGGTTATGTTTTTACATCTTATTTTTTTGTCTTGATAAGATGGACCAGAAAAGTTTAAAATATAGATCCAAATTGAGAAATTAGAATGGAAAAATATAAAATATAGACCAAATTTGACCTAAATCTTGTACAATTGAGAGAGAATAACAAAAAAATACCATGCCAATAAGCTCCTAAAAAGAATCCCAAGTGATTTGCAAAGTGGTATTGTCTTGAGATTTAGGAGTTTGCTCTTACCTAAGGTCTTAGGTTTGATTTCCCATATCAATAAACTCTTGGAACCATTAAGGGTTATGCCCGATTTTATCTCTAAGACTCTGAAATTAATCAAGGTACTCGTAAGCTAGCCCGACCATCTGGCTATAGAAAAAAGGGTGGAAAAAAAATTTAGTCCACGACCCTTACCAAATTGACTATTCCTAAAACGCGGACCCAGTTCGATTAGCGCCACGACTCCAGTATAAAATGAGCATTTTACTCATTCAACAGCTAATCGTATCCCTCCCACTTTGACCCCTCAAATCCGTTTGACCCACTCTGATCTGCTACGCCCTCTTCTCCCTCCTCCCCGATCAGGTACGCTCTCTCTCTCTCTCTCTCTCTCTCTCTCTCTGGTTTTCTGCGAATTTATGTTTGGGAATGGGTTTTATAATAATGGTTGAATGGGCGAGAGAAACGCAAAATTTACCTGGGTCACTTTAAAGTTGCTCTACTTCTATTCTGCTTCCAAGTTCGATCAGGTTACACGTGGAAATGTAATCAATCTATTCTGTTTGTTTTTCTATTTTCCAAGATAGATTTTTTATTCAGTGTATATATGATCCATGTGTCGTTGCAGATTAGTTGAAGAAAGCAACTCTTTTCAACCCTTTCAATTAGGTACGCTTGTGGAACATTCAAAGGCAAGACGAACATTCTCTCTGGGTCTCCTGAATTTTTCCCATATTTTTCTGATTTTCGATTTCGCTTAGGATTTTTATGTAATCAGGCCGCTCTATTGAATTATTCTGTTTACAGATTTGAATCAATGAATTGGGTACAACGCAAGATCTATCTTTACAACGTCACCTTCGGGCTGTACATGTTAGACTGGTGGGAGCGTTGTCTCTTCAGTATCCTACGCTTTGTTTCTTTTACCTGTTTGAATCGATGGTTTCAGTTTACTAGCTAGGCTAGCTTAACAGATCTGCATAAATCACAAAACTATTCGAAACAATTTTATCTTTTCATTATTTTGATTGATATCGTTTTTCTCTTAAACTTAAGATTTATAAGTTCATATAGTATATAGTTTTAGATTAAAGATTAATTCTTTGAGTTGAGGTTTTGTTATCGTGAATTCTTAACGAACATAGACATTCTGGTGGTTGTATTGATGTGGTTCATATGCTACAATGGGGTTCGATCTGCCAATGAGTTTTACAAAAGGTGCGTCAACTGTCTTTGTGAACTCTGGCTTGAAATTTGTATGTGTAATCTTTTTACCTATTTTGTCATTGATATTTTCCTTACAATGAACCTGTGATTCCCTCTGATTGACCATATTTATTTAATCAGTTCCTGTGGGCTTCGTAGGATTTGTAACTAATCATTTAAATAATGGAGTTTTTTTTTTTCATTTAAATAATCATGTTTAACATTCTCGGATGCTACCTCAAATGCATGTTCATTATGGGTATCTTTTCATCCTCAAGCATTTGCATGGAATTAGTATTAAAAGCCACTTAGGTTGCACGGTTTGCACCTTCTGACTTGCATTTGCATGGTTTGCACTTTCTAACTTGCATCCTCGGTAACATTTCCGCACTGTCAAAGGCCATTTAGGGTGTTCTACTTCTATTTGATATTCTGAATACCAGGACATAAAAAGTTCCACAATATAGTAACAAATGAATGAGCTGACTGACTAATAAGCTCCTTGTAAGGAATATCTGACAGAAACCTCCAAGTTTGGAAAACGATGTTATTAGTCTTGTAACTGATGATGGCTTACCAGTTCCCTTCCTATATGGGCTAATAGCCTAATAGTTATGCGCTTTATATGGACTCACTGACTGTATTTTACAATGTCATAATTTCTCTTCTATGCATTGTTTAATAACCAGAGTTTCCAAATACTGGATTATCCACTTTTACACAGGTCTTTGTGTCTCACAGGAACTCTTTTGTTATGTGAAATGGCTAATAAGAAATTCAACTTCGATAGGATTCATGACCTCACACGATGAGAGCCTTATGTCTTCAATTCATTTTTTCCCTTTCCTGTTTCTGGATGGTAATTACTATAGTTTAGCAAACTTGAAACCTCAATGGTCCGAAGACCAACTATCAATCATTTCTCCCCCAACAATCCTATTGGTGTATAAAACTGTCGAAAAAGAGTGGAATCCTCCAAATTCATAAATACAAGGGCGAAAGATAGGAATCACATTTGGAAATAGCAGAAGTGAGACAGATTGCATCATCAAATATCACTTCCACTTCCTTTAGTAAAAGGTAAAAGAATAGTTGCTTCCAATTCCGTATCGCCATTGGCGTATTTATTATTTATTGTGCACAATTATCCTTAACTCTGCACATGACAAAGGTCTTGGAATTAGAAAAGCGATAATAGTGCAATATTTTAAATGAATAATGTCACTATAGATAGGGGGAAAACCTTCCAAACCGATGGGGTTACATTGTTGAGGAAACCAAGAGATTGAAGAATACAATGACCCTCCATCTACATGTAGATTAAGGTAGAAACTTAAACGAAACATCCGCGCCAACAAGTCATAGCCTAAGCCACCTTATGCTGGATTCATCTCAGCAAAGGGATGAGACATCCCAAATGGATATGTCTGAGCTCAGCCAATCAACACCAAAGCCAACCATTATACTTAGAACAAGCTCAAACCACTAGAAACACAGTAATTAATCACTTTCAAGCCCTTAACACCATCAAGAGTGCCATGATTGGCGTGATATAATCCATTGGTGATCCACAGGTGTTTTGCCGATGCGCAATGAGGAATAGAATTGCTACTTGAGAGGTACTTACTTATGAATAGAAACATATTGCCCACGGCCCACACAATGTTCAAGGCCTTTGTCCCTTCTGTTTACGTAGAGAAGAAAGTGTAGTTCATGTTCTTTGAAGTTGCGAGTTCTCTTGGAACGTATGATCATATAGTCGGATTTAATGGGTACTAAGGCATTGCACGTGAAAGATTTTTCGTACATTTCTATTTTGGAGCATCATTGTGCGTAATCTTTCATTGTGCCTATAATATTTCCTTGGTGTAAAATCCATTTCAACGTATCTTCGCCTCCCCATTCCTTTATCAAAGTCTAGTACTTATGGCGCAAGTCAGTCTCTTCAAGTGGAAGCAATTACAGGGGCTTCGGGTCTGAGGTAAGCCTTCCTGTATCATTGGTAGGCAAAGGGGTAAGCAAACATGGTTGTGTTTGTTTGTTAATAAGAAAATTGGTAAATAAGCGCAAAGAGTAAAGAAAACGTCACAAATTTGGAAGCTTATTCAAAGAAGAAGTAGACTAGTGAGTATGGAGTCAATCGCTGACTAAGGAATGACAGTTGATGAGGATGGTCTTGCAGGTAGAAAGGCAAATTAATACAATGAATTCAAAAGCATCAAATGAAGAGTCATAAAAAAGTGCTACTAAACAACGAATATCTCCGCTGTCTCATAAGAAAAGAACTCACTAGAACTGAGAAACCTTACTCAACTACCAGGCAAGGGTAGCGTCTCATTATTCGCAATAATCTTTTTCTTCTTTTGTAGAAGAATGCTGATAGGCTCAGCTGGCTAACTAATAGAAAGGTGAAACCTTTTCCCATCCCTTCTACTGTAAGAACAACAGGAAGAAGTGGGCCTCCTCCCTCTCTCATTTTTCTAGTGGGTGAATTAGACTATAGTGGTAGGGGCTTAGCTAATCCTGGTTGGATAGAAGTTTTATATTGGGCTCTCCGCAACCCTGAACTATTCCCTTTGTTATTCAGGCATCAAACTTAGCATGTTTTTGTGAAGCGAAGTCCCACATTGCTTGGGTACCAAAGTAATATGAAGTATATAAGCGTGAGGGCACCCTCACTTCATGAGTTAGCTTTCGGGGTTGAGTTCTACCCAAGACCATGTGACATGAAATCAAAGTTAGGCATTAGAGATGGGTAGGGTGCATGTCTCTCGCCTACACGCAACAGGTGCTGTTGAGTAAGCACACTGTGCATGAGGTATGGTGTGAAGTGAAGTCCCACATTGCCTGGGTACCGAAGTAATATGAAGTAAATAAGCGTGAGGACACCCTCACTTCATGAGCTAGCTTTTGGAGTTGAGTTCTACCCAAGACCGTGTGACAGTTTCATCTTCAACATACCAAAAAGGGCAAAGACTGGAGTAATTGGACTGGTCCATATTTTTTAAAAGCAACATACCTTGGTTGTGCATGATAGTCGCTGCATAAGAGTGAAAGTATACGGTTATAACTTTAATATAGACCGTTAATGAACTGTGTCTCCTATCTCAAATTGTTTTTGATAACTAGGTGTCCGGGCCAGCTTTCGTGCACCTCGACTAATCGTGGGAGACCAATCCCACCGTCCACTAGCGGGAGCCCCAACTAAAGCAAGGGCAAAGCTTTGTATGGACCAGTGATTTAAAAAGCGCGCTTAAGCGCGCGCCTAGGCGCAAGGCGAGGCGAGGCGAGGCGATGCTCTATCGCTTAACAGGTGTATGAATAAGCGCATAGCACTAAGGCGCAGCTTAAGCCCTGAAGCGTGGGCTTAAGCGCAGAAGCCCAAAGCGCCTGAGGCGCACGCTTTTTGTTTTTTTACCTTGATTTCATCTCAGCCCTTCATCTGGATGCAAAAAAAGATGGGCAATGCACACCAGATAAAATTTCGGTAAAGTCCCCACATATTTACGACAGAAAAGTATCCAGACAAGGCAGCCACCATTCTGATCGAGTAACCCTAAATCATTCGGCCTCCATTTCGAAGGGGTGACGCTGTGAAGAGTTCCAGGCAGCCAAGGCCAAGACACCATTTTGATCGACTTCTTCAAGTCTTTACCAGGTAAGAATTCTTCTTCTTCTTCTTCTTCTTCTTCTTCTTCTTCTTCTTCTTCTCCTCCTCCTCCCTTCTTCTTCTTCTTCTTCTTCTTTCTTCTTCTTCTTCTTTCTTCTTCTTCTTCTTTCTTCTTCCTTCTTCTTCTTCTTCTTCTTCTTCTTCTGCTCCCTTCTTCCGATCTCTCTCTCTCTCTCTCTTTTTTAAAAAAAAATCAGAAAAAACCCCAGACCTTTTTCCAAACAGTCGGTGCTCTGTTTTTGCTCACTATTTGTGCGAGTATTTTGCTCACTGTTTTTCTTACACGAAATTGGCCAGTTTTATAGCTTTTCAGTACATTTTCTTGCACGAAATTGGCCTAGAAAATCTAAAAAAGCTTTCCAGATTGGCCTCTGTTTCTGCTTTTTTTGATTTTCTAGTAGCACCGTATAGCTTTTCAGTCCATTGTCTTACACGAAATTGGCCTATGCACGACACTATGACAACCATGATCCTAGATTTAATCGCCGTTAATCATTTTGTTGCATTTCTAAAACTATTCCGTTGTTGACATGTTATGTCTTATGCTTTTTTGACATTTGAATGTTTTATAAGTGTTTGTTTGTGTTGAAAGTATTACCTATATTTGAATTCTACTAGTTTTAAAAAATGTGCGCCTCGCGGTCAAAAGGCGCGCGCCTCGCCTTGCGCCTTGCGCTTAAAGCTCCAGGGGGCCATGGCGCCTCAGTGCGCTTATCGCTATTTAAATCACTGGTATGGACTGGCCCTAAAGGAGTTGATAACTCCAACGATGTTTCGAACCTGAGACCTTGAGGGAGCAAATCCCTAAGTCCCAAGCCTTGACCACTAGGTCAACCCCTTGGGGTTCTCTTATCTCAATTTTTACCCTTCACGTGGGGTGTATTTGCCAGAGTTTCCTATTTCCTCTTGCTCGAAACATGAAAGGATAGTCAAAATTTTATGAAATGGTAAGTCATCCACGAGTTCTGAGGTATGGCTTGGTAGTAATTGGCACGACTCAATATCTAATCACATTGCTGGGGCATTTGTGTCCTGATAAAATATACATGGAGAGGAATACTCCCCAATCTTATTTTTGTCCGAAGATCAGCATGTCCTCATTAGGTAAAATTGATAATGAAATTGATCATTTGTATTTTTTCCAAAACCTGTACATTTTCTTCTCAAAGTGCTGCTACTTGCTTTGTCCAGTAATTTGATTTCTTCTCCTTTTCTTTGTGAAACTTAGACAATGATTTGATACCTTAGTCTCCCTGAAACCATTGAAATGAAGGTTTCATTTGGAGCTCCTTTCTGCTATGTTTAGTGTTTCATGGGAAAGGAGATCGAGTTCCTTTCAGTCAATCCACTAAATCCATTAGACTTAATTTGACGCTCTAGGATGTATGATCCTTTATTGCACTTTGTCTGGTGACAGCTTCCGCTTACGACTTAAGAGGTACTGTGAATGATGGACCAAAGCATGACTTGGGTAGCTGTCACCCATGATAACTTGAGCAATCTGAGGATTTAAAGCATAAAGGTAGTCACAAGGATATGATTTTTTTTGGTAACCACAAAGGGCTGATAAAAGGTTTTTCATTAAAGCCAAAAACCCCCCATGATTTCCAAAAAATACTAAATAACTTTCTTCAACTTTTTTTCCCTCAAAAGCAATGTGTTTTTTTCGTGAAGTAGAGTTCACGTGTATTTAGTATTAAATAATTGTTTATACATCTTATGGTATGGAATTACGAACTCGATACTTCTTTTTACATCTCTTTATAATGATTTATTTTCCCTCCATTTGTTTAGTGTTTGATAACCCAAAGAACGAAAAAAGAATTTCAAAACACAATCCTAGAGGGTGCAAAAGACACGATGGAAGAAACCAAATTTCTTCTATAACAAAAACGTAGATAACCACGTGAATCAAAGCTACTCATAGTCACCTGAAAATAGGCCAAAGCAATGTGATTGGCTAGATAAACTTACAAATAAAACTAAAAACATCCCAGCAAAACCTACAAAATGGAGAAAATGTAGGCATATAAGAAAATCGTGAGCCCTCATCAATCCGTTGCCTCGATATTTACGCCTAGTATTGTTAATCACGTCATAACTATAAGGATGTGAAAAGAGGCCCAGAATGCAAAGAAAAGAGGTAGCATCTCCAATGTTTCTGACCATTTTTAAGAGCCGAAGTCATTTTTTTGGGCTTGCTACAGTGTTTGGTCAAAATTTGGCGTAAGTGCTCCAATGGTTCTAAAGCATTATTTGTTCTAAAGCATTATCTCTTGGCCAAATTGTACCAAAGAATTTGGCAAAGCCATTCTTTGGCTCTATAAATGGCTCCCTGTTGGAGGAGAGAATTTTGGCTTGCCTAGAAATGGCTTCCCGTTGGAGGAGAGAATTTTGGTCTTAAAGCCAAAATTTGACTTTGGCTCTTCAAATGGCGACCCATTGAAGATGCTCAAGGATACAATGTAGTTAGGTTGTGAGACTGTACAACTGCTAAGGGGACCAGGTTTGGGTGTTGACATCACCGGGACCTAAGGTGGACCGAAAGCCCAACCTGGTTGGTAAGGGGTTGTCTAGTCGGTCATCAAAAAAAGCAGTTCTGCTAAGGGGAGTTGATGACAACTCCTTTTTCTTTCTTCTTTTGGATGCATCAATTCCCCATTTGATGCTTCTTCTATCTTCCTACATGCGGATTCAGATTCAGTTTGCTGTTCCATTAATGTTGACAAGGGCACGAGGCTTAGGATGACTCGGATCCTTACGATCTTACAAGTATCTAAGTTCATGCAATCTATTAGTTGCCGAAGTTTTCTTTGATGAATTGTGAACTGGATAAAATCAACTGTGAACTGAATAAAATCAACTGAAGGGGGAATTGTTCTACAGAACATACAATCTATTATTATTTGATCTCACATTGTAAAACCTTTCCCCTTTAATCCTTTCCTCACTATACCTTCCAACCTTCATTGAGCACCTGGAATTCGCTCCAATCGGCAACCTGTTGCGGAGTTTAGGGGTGTAATCGAGCCGAGCCGAGTCGAGCTACAAGATGTTCAGGCTCGGCTCGTCAAGGCTTGAGCTCGGCTCAAGTTGGCTCGGTAAAGGCGTTGCAAGCCGTAGGCAAAGTTTGGAGGGGAAGTAGTGCTCCAATTATAGAGTCTCTGTGGAGGAAATATTTTCATAAACAGTTGATGTGGGAGAACTTCCCAGCCTTTACTCCTTACCTTCCCTCTTCTTTGGCCTTTACTCCTTCCCTTCCCAAGTCCCACATCGCCTATTTAGGCTTCCCAAGACCATTCCTCTTCTATAAATACTTGTCTACGTCCCAAGCAATGGGCTTGTGCACTCATGGGCTGCCACATGTCACATGTGGAAGCATATATATATATATATATATATATATATATATGTACGCTGGCTCGCGAGCCCACTCGAGCCAAGCATTACATAGCTCGGGCTCGGCTCGTTTATGTAACGTGCCAAGAATATGGACTTGAGCTCGTTCGTTTATTTGACGAACCGAGCTTGAACGAGCTCTTAGCTAGCCGAACTGAGCCGAGCTCGCGAACGGCTCGGTTCGCTTACACCCCTAGAGGAGTTTATGGCCTTGTTCGGTTAGTAGGTTTAGTTTAGTTTAGTTTTGATGATGTAAACAGGTGTAATAAGTGGAGAGAGATAGAGAGAGAAATGAGGGAAATGATGATGTAAGCAAAACCAAAACAGGGCCAAAACCGGCCCAAAACTCCCAACCGAACACTGCCAATATGTCTTTCATGCCATGAGTAGGGGACGTGCTCTCTTTCTCAGCTGGTTAAAAGTTGAATAGCCAACCTTGGTATGTTCTACTACTAATTTCCCTCAGGTTCATTTGAGTGTAGGACACACTTTAAAGGTGTGTTCATAGGTCTCATGGTCGGGGCATCTTCGCAGCTTCCAAGTATTTTCAATTTTCATATCGTATGGCTTCCCATGACAGGTTTTTTTCCCTTTGATTTAGAAATATCCTGACTGGATGGTATGTCAGTTCAAACTCTCACATTCTGCGAATTCTACAATTCCAGTCAGTTTTCTGTATTCAAAGTTCCGATCGGTTTGTGGTTGCTTTTGCTTGGAATCCTTTTGTTTTCCATGAGTATTGGTATGGTAATTTGGTCAACTTAACCATTTTGCATTCTTTCACTTTACTGTCATGGAGAACTTTACAACCTTGAGATGTGAGAGTTTCACTTTCTTAGGAGTAAGGCAGTAGATCTGGTGAGAAGACATACGTACTCAAGGATGGTGAGCGTTATTAACTTGAAGTAGGATTTTGATTCAGAAAGTAGGATTCAGTGTGATCTGGCATGGCCATAGAAGTACTATTTTCCAAATTATTGGCATCATGAGTTTGAATTCATGCTTGAATGCATATGTCAAAAGATTTATCTGTGAACTTAATGTCAGCATTTAGCTATGTGGATTTCCGAACTGTGCACAGAGATAAAAAAAAATAAAAATAAAAAATGCACACACATCTGTACAAGTGGATAATTCATGTATTTGTATCTGTTTGGTATCTATCTTGTCATTTGATGTGGCTTTTTACAATGTAGAACTGAAAAAATAAAAAAAACAGATATAACTGGAAACTGTATATGCAGTGCGTTTTCATAACTGCATGGACTTTGTAGTTTGTTTGGAAATTACTTTGTCATGGTGCTCTCAAGCATGACTTGAAGTAATGAGGCTCTTTATTTCAGTTATCACAAGCTATCTAGTTATCGTTGGTTGTGATTTGGAGGCATATCTGTCAATGTAATATCAGCATTTTCTATGGGGGCTTTCGACAACCAGTTTTCTTCGGTAGTGGCACTGTAAAGAGTTGATTTCTCCTTTGTGTGGCTTTCCTTGTAAACACATAATCAATCAGGCAGTAAATCCTTATGTGCTACGATGACTACTTTAGAATGATGTTTGTTAGGATATTAGTTAATTACATCCTTGAAAACTAGTATATTCCGTTTCAGAATATTTGGTCAACAGGCTGATATTTTATGTTGATGTTATTAGTGTTATTGCTACTTTTCTTTTATTTCCCTCCTAGAGCTTGAAGGTTGTTTGGGTTCTACCCATTTGACCCCACTTTGTAGCAGACAAGTATTAGGTCAATTTAATATCGTAACCTCTCAAATTCTCAGTATTGTAAAGAATATTTGTGCTCTCGAGCTTGCCGCTTAGGGTGCCTTTATATGCTTTGAGTTCAAGATTTGTCATGGTACTCCTATGCAGTAGGACAACTGACGGATTTATTGCTCCCTTCTGCTTAACTGGTGTCTGATCTGGGGCTATTTTTTTCTTTTTTCAGGATTCTATGGTGATTTCAAGAGCCACATGAACTTGGAATCCTCGGGATAACTGTAGCTTATGATCTTCTCCCATGACTGTCTAGTTATATTTTGTCATCTGTAATGTAAACTTGCTAAAACTTCTCACTCTCTTGTAAAAGTTTTGTTTATTCTCTCTTTTGTTGAAATAGTTAAATCTATCTATTCATTCATGGTGTAGGAAATTTCCTATAAAAATTTGTTTCTATTGATTGTGGGTCGTCTAAGTTAAATCTATCTATAAGTTGGAATTACGAGACTATTAAAAAGGGACGGAGGGAGTAACTAACAACCTAGCAGCGAAGAAATTATAATGACACTTGTGTCATAGAGTATTACCATTAGTTGAGTCACTGGCTTTATAAAGCCCTAATAAAGGATGTGCCAATTTTAGAGGGGGACAAAAAATAATTTTTTTTGTTCAGTGGAAAGGGGTGTCGAGTCCTATACTAACCCGTCGGAACGGTCGGAAACCTAGCAATGCTGTAATAAACTCTGAGCATTCAATAAGACCACCTCTGCATAAGGTTGAGCTGTGTGTGGAAAGATTCATGTAGTTAAACCACAAGGCAGATTCTTCGACTTCTGTAAGTTTTATTGTCGACAAAGAGGAAAAGAAGGTTCTGGATGTGTTTATGTTTTCAATTGAGATTAAGTGAAGATACCGTTCAAAGCAACGATCGCACTTGTAAAGAAGGTTCAAGTTTTTTACTAGTAACTTTCTCAGTTGAAATTTTGTGAAGATATTCGACATTGTCTAGCTCGATATGGAGTCCATCTGGGCTAATATATGCCCTCCAACGGTTTAAGCGTTTTGCTGGTTTTGGTGGAATAGGATTTGCTAATGGGGATGTTCAAGTGAAAACCAAGGTACAATTAAGTGGTGGTCTTATTTGTGAGAGGAAGGAAGAATTCTGTTGATCCTTTGTTATTGAATTGTTTTATTCGATAGGAGGCGGTTCCGTTAACACAACGAATAACACAACATTTGACACAAATTCTTTTTTTTAAACCCCACACGAATGATCGGAGCCGCTCAATTTATCTAAAACATGGTTTTAAGATTATCTGTAAAAAATTAACTCATTTGGATATCGGTAAGGGCTTGATCAGTTCATTTAGTTGATTCCTGTCAGATTTTACTGGATAAATTTGAATGAACTGATCAAGCCTTTACCTATATCCAAACGAGTTGATTTTTTACAGGTAATCTTAAAAACATATTTTAAACAATTTGAACGGGTCCGATTATAAGCGTGGGGCTCCGATTATTGTTGTGTCAAATGTTGTGTTATTCGTTGTGTCCATGGAACCGCCCCGATATATATATATATATATATATATATATATATATATATATATATATATGAGTCCGGATCTAATCCGGGACTCCACCATCCGGGACTCCACCTTCCCGATATTTTTTTGAAAATCCGAGCCGTCCAATGTGTTCAAAAAGTGTTTTCTAGTGTCCACGCGAAAAATCTTCAAAAAAAAATACCGGGAAGGGCTTGATCCGAGCAGTTTTTCGCAAAATTGTAAATATACAGTTTTTGCGAAAAACTGCTTGGATCAAGCCCTTCCCGGTATTTTTTTTTGAAGATTTTTCGCTTGGACCCTAGAAAACACCTTTTGAACACATTGGACGGCTCGGATTTCCCAAAAACAATTTTTAAAAGCATCAAAACCCCAAAAAACCTCCCATCCGGGATCCTTGATTGGATAATTCCTATATATATATATATATATATATATATATATATATATATAGAGAGAGAGAGAGAGAGAGAGAGAGAGAGTAGGGGATATCCACGTTGTGTATTATTATCAAAGGTTAGGCTTGTCCTCAACGTTCCCCTTCCTTGACACCCATTAATGGATACAAATGGGGCAGTGTTTTTTTTTTTGGTTTTTGGTTATGTAGTAGGGGATATACGATCACTTATGTGCTATGGCTACGTGGTTACATGGTCACAAAGGAGGGCCAGTAGGAAATACCCATGGGATTGGCCGATTGGGTGAAGAGTGCCATCAATTAAGAGGCTTACTTCCGCATGCTCTCAGGTTCGACTCCATAGTTAACGAAAATTTTTGGGGAAGTAGGTTTGTTAAATGTGCTGATGAGCGGGTTGAACACCTGACCCGGATATAAAGATAGAAAAAGAGGGTGATTGGAGGAGCAATGTTATCCCTTGGGTTAGACAACAAGCAAATTTGATGCAATAATCTATAGCCCTCCAGAAAATATTGGAAAATTTTGGACTGAGCTAGAGAGCCCTATCTAAGACTAAGAGTCTAATAAGACGGCACGGCGGAGCCAGTATCGATGTGTCGTAGAGCCGAAAGACTATGGCTTGCTGGCTCAAGTTTAACATTGTAGTGTTCACTTAATTAAAATCTTGAATTTGACATATAACAACAATTCTCTAGTGATTACTTTCTCTCTCACATTTTTCCAAACTTCGATGATCACATTTATTAGGTGATCATATTTTGGATACCAAACGCAAGTACCATGACGTTGATGTTGAATAAATTTCGAAAGAAATGGTTTTCAACAACCGCGGATCCTACCGCCCCTAAAAGGCCACCATGGTTCCAAAGATTTGGAATGGGACTTTGTTCTTAGCAAGTACCACTTATCTTTTACTTTGGGCCCTGTTAGGTTGGTAATGTCGTAGTTTTAGAAAAGTAGGGACCATCTGAGATGAAAATATAATTTGGAGGACCCCATGACACTGCCTAAAATAATAATAGAGAGTTTGAAATACAAAAGGAAATGCATTGCAGTAAGTCAATGCAAATAATGACGAAGAGTGGAGACAGAGACATGCCGGCCTTTTGGTCATATCTCACTAGTTTTAGCCTCTCTTTACTCGATAGGGAGGTTCGCAGCATTGAAAAGTACTCTTCCGCCTCAATAGGGAGGTTCGTATTTTGGACGGTCTGGATGTGTATTGATTTTTTACTGGTAAAAATAAATTAAAATTGTCTAACGCATTCAAGCCGTTCAAAACATGATCAGATGGCCGAGGGGTGCACAGCACAGTGCAAAGCACCCAAAAGCATAGCACCCCCCGGATTCCATGAGACTTCTAATTTAGTTATATTTTTCACTCCTTCGACTTGTTTAATAAAACTATAAGAGATGTATCAAACAAGATTCGCATTATTTGAAAGTATTGCTGTCAATTAAAAGCTATGATTGATTGTCTATCCGCGTAGACTAGAACGCGGAATAAACAAATTGAGACCTAGGGGTTAATTATAAAAACACGTATCCAAAACCAATACATCACAATTAATTTGTCCTACATCACAATTAAATTGTCCACATAATATTGGAGTGTGAAAGCAAAAAGGTCCTTTACTAATATGAGATTCCATTATCTCTCCAGAAAAGTCATACCGACCCGTAAGTCGTCAATCTTTGGGTTTTGTTAATCATCGCCCAATAGGCGGTGCATAATATGTATATAATGGTGAATAATTAAGAATTTCAATGCATATTTTAAGGATATCAAAGCCTTTTAATGGATACCAAAACACTTTTATTAGATATCAAACCGCACTAAGAGTTATGGTTAGCATTTTCCTTCATTTTTTTAGCTCATCCTCTAGTCACATTATCGTTTAGCTTTTTGGGAATTTATTTTAGGCCTTGTCGAGACTATTATATAAAGCCATAATTTGACATTTTCTATAACCCATTATCATTTGCTGATGTCAATAAACAACAATGCCAATCAATAAATAACAACAAAAAACACAACCATTTGTCTCGAAACATTGGTTACACAAGCAAAAACAAAGAACTTAGACAAATACAAAATATCAAACAAAACAAACTTTACAAAAACATCCATGCCATCCAAAATTGCAAGCCCATTCACTACAAGGAGACAATCAGTAAAGATTTCCACACGTCACCAGTTCTTGCTCTTTGCCCATTCAAAGCTTCCAGCGTTGCAACAGCCTTCGCCATGAATGCAGAGCTCACAACAATCCTCTCCATGTGATGCGGAGTGAATGGCGTGCCTCAGCTGATCGAATTTGTTGGTTACGAGTAAATAAGTTAATGAATACATTTGTCGCTCTCACGAGACCTCAATTAGTCTGTCACGAAGAAGTTTCATTGATTTCATTACCTGTATCGTTATCATGTTGGTCTTCAATTATCATGTTATGCAATATAACACAGGTCTTCATGATGTAGTATAGATCTTCCTGATCCCAGAAGTGCGCCGGCCCTTTCACAATTGCAAAACGTGTTTGAAGTACGCCAAATGCCCTTTTGACATGCCTCTTACTTCCTCGCAAACAATTGTTTCTTCCTTCCCATCAGATGAGTAATGGTTTGGACAATAGTTGCCCATTTTGGGTAGACACCATCAGCAAGGTAGTACCCCATGTTGTATTGATGTCCATTGGTTTCAAAATTGGTAGGAGGGGCACAACCGGCACATAGATCATTAAAGAGAGGAGATTGATCAAGCACCTTGATATCGTTGAATGAACTAGGCATGCCAAAGAAAGCATGCCAAATCCATAAATCATGAGGCAACAACTTCATGAATGATGGTGGGTTTGTCGAAGTGTCCAGTGTAGAAGCCATGGTAAGCAATTAGACATTATCCCATCGGGAATCCACGTTGGCTTCCCTCATGTAGGGGCCTGGCAACATTTAGGCTTGGCATGGGGACGGAGCGGGGCTGGAGATTACTATCCCCGCCCCCGATCTCCGAATCCCTCCCCTGTCCCCACTCCAATCCCCATTGGGGATCATTTTCTTCCCTCCATCCCCGCCCCAAACGGAGAACAGAGATCCAAAACGGGGATTCAGGGAAATTTCAAAATGGCAATGGCGGTGGCAATGATCTACAAGTGTATGTAGTGGTGTGTAGGCGGCAGCTTCCGTCAACGTAAATAGCAGTGGTTTAGACTTTAGAGAGAGGCGATAGAAGTAAAAACAGAGAGAGAAGACGACAGAAGAAAAGGGATAAATGAATGGTAAACAAAAATGCTACAGCTATAGGAATAGTAAACGTTTTGATCGATTTTTGTCCTTGGGACTGTATACAGTGTTTGAAGAGAATCGGAGCCCTAGGATGGAACGTAGGGGATTCATCTCAACCCTACAATCTGAGTCTGTATGGGTTGGGGACTTGAACGCAAGTTGAAAATAAAAAAAATAAAAACATTTTTAGAAAAATAATTTTTTTTAATTCATTGTATTGTGGACTGAAAATATGTGTTGGGACGAAAGTAGTTGTTGAATTGTGATCGAGAAATTAAGAAAAACAAGGTGTTAGGGAGTTCTATTTTAGAATCCACCACTAGCGAGGGAGTGCCAAATTTTGGCACCTAAAGTTAGTTACCGACCTTTAACCACTTATTGGGGCTAAAAGTGGGAAATGGCTACAGTCATTATACAACCTTGTTAGACATGCTCTAAGGGGTGGTGAGGTGGTAAATAGTGATGGAAGGGTGTTTAGTGTAAGTATAAAAATCTAGTGGTCCTGAGTGTATTTAAGAGATAGTAATCACAAATTTAAAATAAAAATATTACTACTAAAAATATTGTATTAAAAAAATGGCAAAAATTGGGACCGTTGAGTTGTGCATTTTTTGTAAGGTGAGGAAATCAGTTGATGATTTATTACTCTTGTTTTAGAGTGCCAAAATCAATTTCCTATAATGAGTGGCATGCTCAGGATTTTCTTCTATTCCTCTTCTAAAGTAGTTGTAGATTTGACCTATTATTTTGTCTATTTTAGACATTTTATATTATTTGTTGTATTATTAGAGTTCACATTGTAATGTTGAATATTGTCTAGGTATTTCATACAGTCAATGAGTACACATATTATTATATGTACATATATATAATTTTATATGTATACATATTGGGCAAATTAATAGAAATTTATTTTTACGCAAATGTGGATTCATGCGTTCACTTAGGCCCCGCGGGTCCTCTCACTTGGTATACGTTAATGATTTGTTTATATAAGCAAAATTGGTTAGGGTTGGTAACGACAATTTTCGGAATCTTGATGACACAACTGTTAAAAATTAGGGAGTCATGGGAGTGTTTAAAATAGGGATGTGCGTGAACTTTTCAAAGATCATAAAGCGTAGGTGATTTTTGTACAAAACGTGAACGTAACCCAAATAGTTTGGGCTAACTTACGCGCACCGAGTATTTTTCTCCCTGATCCGGTCAAAGAGTTCAAACTCTACCCATACAAACAAATGTTATTCTTTAACCCAAAGGGTATCGTATGTAAAATTTGCTACAAGAGTACTTATTAACGCCTCCTTCCCAATTTATTTTTCCCCTTTTAAACTCTTGTTGTCCCAAATTGTTTGTCTGTTTGACTCTGGATAATTGTATGATTGATATTCCATTTTTACCATTACTTATTAAAATAAAGTAATTTTTCAAAAAAGTTGAAGGGCAAACCTTGAAAAATTGAACATCTCTAAATGCAATCATTGTGTCCTTTAAAAAAATTGAGTTTTAAAATTTGGACAAATAAATTAAGACGGATGATGTATAAATATTCTTGAGCTGTTTACCTTAAAAAGTAGGAAAAGTATAGGAAACGTGGGTGATGAAATGAGAGGATTTTGTTTGACTAACAGAAACTGTTTTTTTCAAAAACCGAGACAGGTCAATCTCTCACAATACATCACATAAAAAAACCGTAAAAAACTAGTTTTTTCAAAAAACCACCTTAGTGGAACACCCCCTAAAAGGAGTGGATTACTGGATTTGTACGATCTATTTATTATTACTATACTCGCCCCCTTAACGGGAGAGGGGAGCCTCTAGAGCGCATCATTCACTGCACCATGCATCTCCAAAATGATGTCGTTTTGGGAGCAAGTCGAGTATTTTGTTAAATATAGTCTTGTGGAACTCGTTTCGGGGTCTCATGCAAATGATCCTAGCCGTTAATAATATAAAATAATTATTCGAGTAGTCTGCAAGAAAATCAAGCCCATCGGATATTTGTACGTGATTGATCTAATTTATTCAATTTTTATTCAAAAAGAATTTAGGACCCTACAATCCGAAAGAATCTTGAAGAAAAGTGATACGATTGTGTGCCTGTTAACCCCTTGATTTGATCAGTAGGTCTCGTTGAAAAAAGCATTTAGGTAACATCGATAGGTATCAAAACACTAAAAGCATGAATTGTTTTGATACCTATCGACGTCCTACGAAGTTAATTTTTATTGAATGCTTTTGTCAACGAGCCCTATGAAGCTTTCGGTTTAGATCAAGGGGTTAATGAGCGTATAAACTTATAACTTTTTTTTCAATATTTTTTTTATTATAGGATCCTAAATTATAAATGAAAATTGAACGAATTATATCAATTTCGTACAAATATCCAAAGTAAATGATTTTCTTGCAGACTACTCGAATAATTATAGTAAAATTACTTAACTAGAATTATTTGTATGGATCCCGACGTGGGCCAGGACCCAAAATTAGCCCCCACAAGACAAGAACACTTGACTTGTCCAGTAAATCCAGGGGTACCGACCCCCTGGTACAAACCATGTACTTAGAAACGTCCGATTGAGGTGATTTTCACATAAACCCCCTCGGAATTTGATTTTGGGATAAATGGACGGCTCAAATCAACCATGTGGAACCCACAAGGGGGTCCCCAGCGCCAGTCGGTGCACCATCGTTGCACCCTATCTGTACATATAGAACGACGTCTCTCGGGTGGCCGATGGTCAAAGTCAAAAACCTCCAACGGCACATGTTCGTCTCTTTTTTCGACCAAAAAAAAAAGAAGTTCACACACGTTCGGGGTCACGTGTAACAAAATTATTGGGTCAAATCTGAAAAAGCATTGCAAATTGGAGAGTGGTTTTTTTTTTTTTTTTTGGTGTGCGTGTGAAGGGAAAGTGAATTTTAGTTTGACTTTATTAATTTTGGGTGAGACCCCATAGCAGCAACCAGAATGGATCCAGACCAGCCCAGTCCGATCCAACGGCACCAAACAAATCACACTTGGCGTTAAAACTCCATCCCGTCGACAAGTGGACGGAGGGCTTAATCTCCGTACCCCCATATCTACCAAGCCCAAAATAGTGTCAAATTGTGAAATCGGTCCCCTACTTTCATTTTAACATCTGTCCCCTACCCTACTCCGTCGACAGCAGTACGTGTATTTTCAAACCCTTAAAAGTTTTATTTGGCTATGTATTTTTTATTTCTTTACACCAAATTAAAGTGTTCAATTAAAAAAATTCTATGAATATATATATTTTTATGTCTAAGAAAATCCACGTTTTTTAAAGAAGACAGCGCTTAAAGTGGGACTGAGGGAGTAACATCTAAGCTCCGCTAGTCTAGTAAATAAATTTTCAATATCAAAACTCAAATAAACTAAAGACTTTTTTTGAACAGCTATAAATAAACTAAAGACACCCAATGTTTTCTACTCCGCTGCAATTTTCTACTCCGCTGCAATCCTTATGCCCGTTTTGGCCTAAATCATCAATTTGGATTATTTTTCTGCATTTGTTAGTTTTTTTTTGTTGGATTATTGGTTTGTCGAAATTTGAGGAATCTAAAGAGTAATAGAAAAGTATGATCGAAATCTTAAAAAATTCAATGAAAACAAAAATAATCCAAAATTGACGTACTTTTTGGATTATTTTTGTCTTTATTCAAAAAATAGTAGTTTGGTTCGTAATTTTATAATTATGTAGATTCTTTATGTCAAGATGAACCAATAATAAAAAATGCGGGAAAAAAATTAATTAAGACAAAAAGGTAATCCGGCTTAATTATTAATCACATTATTTTTCTATAGTGCCCTATGCTTTCGCTCTATGTCATCACGCTCTCAATTCTCGCGCTCTAGAAGTTTGTTGGTTTGAAATATTTTTGAAAATGATTTCGCGCTTACGAACTCAAATTATGTGACTTTCAATAGACAATCTATTTTCTTATTTTTTGAATTCTTTTACGTTTTGGGTTGAAATTGTTCCATTTTTGGTCCCTCTTCCTACCTTTAAAAAAAAAAAACCAAGCCCCACCGTACATCCCCCTTTGGCAAAACCACGAAGCATCGAGATAGCTCTTCACCCCCTCTTTTGTTATCCCTCCGTGAGCCCTTTCTCCTTGATAATTTGTGGGCTCCCCTTGGTCTCCCCAAAAATTATCCGGCTGTAGAAGGGAGGTATTTTGATGTTTTCAACCCTCCTTATCCCCTTTACCAAGCCGCATGACACCATCTCTGTTGCGAGAGTTGAGATTCAAACAGAGAAGGGTTTGGGTTGCGATTTCATGTGAATACTCTTTGGTATGGATGATTTCAACCAAGATCTCTATGTGTGTGTACTGTACAGATTTCAATTTAGGGTTTGGAGATTTTTCGATTTTTGTGTTGTTCGTGTACTGTACATATTTTGATCTAGGGTTTCTGGGGGTATTCTCAATTTTTGAAAGAAAAAAAAAAAAAAACAGCCCTTAAAATAGCCTCATTTATATTGTATATTTGTGCTTAAAATAGCCCTTAAACAGCCCTTAAAACCCTTACAAAATTCTATATAAAAAAAAAAAAAACTGATAACTGTGTTTGTGTTTAAATTTGTTTGGATAAAAATGCATCATGAGTCCAACTAGGGTTTGGATGAAGAAGATTAAATCCAAAACTCTAAAAAAACAGCCTCGATCATTTGCTGTTTGGGTACAAATATGGGGTTCGAAGTAAAGTGAGTTTCGATTAAGAAATTAAAACTCAAAAAAATAGTGTTTGTACAGTGTGTGTGTGTGAGAGAGAGATTTAGATAAAGAAAACTCTCGGAAAAAATACCCTAATTACTCTGTTCCTGCTATATATATTGTTTTAGAATTGTTAGTATAAGGTTGGGGTAAGAGTTGGCTATTGGGCGTTTTCGCTCACGGTGTTACACTTGTGTGACCCTGGCATAATATCACGATGTTGCTTCCGCGACTTCGACATATTATGCTAGATTTTCGAGATGAACAAGAAGCGTATTATAGCTTGGGGGCTGGGGCAGTTCGGAAATGATCAGGCAGCCAAGAACGGAGGTAACCAGACTTAGAACCAGTAGCCGCCATAGATCCTACCCAGCTGGAATAATATTTTATCGAGAATAAAGATTTGTTGTAATAAACAGTGGATACTTTATTTAGTTATTTGTAATAAAAACGTAAAATTTGGGGCATTACAGCTTGGCTCTAAAACTAGAGGCTGCCAAGTTTAAAACTCAAGATGCCAAATTTTAGAGTTCATCCCCATTGCCAGTTGAGCTACTGGATTTACCCCTGTTGATTACTGCTAATGGCTAAAACAAACCATGTTAATTTACTGGACAAATGACATTCACATCCAAGATTTGAGAAAACTGGAGATACTGGCCATCGTCCTTCTTAAAAAAAAAAAAAAAAATACTGCATTGACCTCCTTGAGTTGCCAATTAATGTTGCATTGGGAGGGTATTATCTGTAATTAAAGATGTAATTAATCCCCTCTTTTTTCGTTAAAAAAAACTTTAACTTGATCACACTTCCTTGTTAATTATAAAAAACAAGAAGTATATCTCAAGAACAATCTGGTTATCATCATTAATTCAAAACCAAATGTACCATTGTTAGTCATGAAATTTCATTAGTTGAATGAATAAAATCTCCCTGGTTGAATGAATCCATTGTCTCACGATAATTCTTATCTCAGAATCGAATTTTTCAATGATAACTAGTGTGCTTTTCTTGATTGAAAAACCAAACCACAACGTTATGGGATGGTTATGCTTTCTTTAATGGAAGAGAGAAAATTGTCGGGCCGGAGTGTCCTATGAATTTGGTTACACAATGCCTCTCTGTGACCACTCAAAAAACAAACTTACAGGTGCGATGTCGAATGCCATAAAAGACTTCATTGAAGCTTTTCCTAAACCAACCAACTGGTTTTAGGAGAGATGGTGGAAAAGAATGATCCAACAAGTGGTATCATAGTCAGGAGGTCATGGGTTTGAGTCACGGGAGCGTCATCGTGAGGGAGGGATTGTTGGGCCTGGAGTGTCCCATGGATTTGATTACACAATCCCACTCCCTGCAACCTCTTTAAAAACAAACTTGTGGGTGCGATGTCGAATGTCATAAAAGACTTAATTGAAACACTTCCTAACACCAATTGATTTTAGGAGAGATGGTGGAAGCGGTCGGACAAAAATGAATATATTCTTATTAGCGTACCAAACCATCACATGTGCATTCTTATCCTAAAAGATGTTTTTCTTAAAATGCAATTTAAAATTTTGCTATGAGCAAACCTTTCTTTTTGTGAATTATCTAATACTGATGTCAAATTATAGCAAACATGCCCTAGAAAAAGGTGGAGGTTAATGGGCCAACTAATAGTATGTGTCCAACTTTATAATTCAATGTGGTTGCAAAACTTAGAGAGCAATACTTGGATGTGAAATAAATGAAATTATTTTGGTTTTATTTTGTTAAACTCGTCAAAAGTTCATTTGAATATTGGTTCATTAGCTTAAGAAGCCAAACTCTTATTTGTTTCAAAAAATAAAATAAAATAAAAAAGGCCAAACTCTAATAAAATAGTTTGTATTACTTTAGATTTTCGAGGCACGCTCAAACTCCTTGGGATAAGCTTACACAACGTAAAGAAACTAAGCTATTAAGCCCTAGCTCATGATCATCTTGGTTAATGTTCAATTATGATCTATAAGACTAATTAAATTTGGTTAATCGTTTGTAGACTTAATAATTATTATCATCGAGATGAGGATAAATTATGTTACTCTCAGGGTCCAGTTCCTTTTGTGGATTTTCTCGGTGAAGTGGATTAGATCCAAACTCCATTCTCCTAAATATACCCAAGCCTGCAAAAGCAACCACTAGTTCGTGCGACAGGGGAGAAGCCAGGAATTTTTGACAAGTGGAGTAAAAAATTTGAACTACGAGCAATTCACTTTTCGATTTGCTAGAAAGAAACAATTAGTAGATTACAATAAAAAGGTTAGTATTTGTTAATTACTAAATGTAGCTTTGATTTACAATTGACCCTCAAGACTTGTCGTGCTTTGCCCCCTTCTTTTGGGGATTTGTGGGACAAAAGCTAGGGAGTTTCTATTTTGCCCCAAATTTTTCTGAGTTCCACACCTTTTAAATGGGCCGGGGCAAGTAAAGAAGTTTAAAGTGGGGTCAAATAAGCAAAAACTTGAAGAAAACTGTACCTATCCCTAGTGAAATTTGAAAGGCAGTGGGGTCAATTGACCCCATTTGTGTCTTACTCTCTTTGCCCCTATTCGTGCCTAACTGGCAATACACACCTGGAAGGAACTCTGATCCCTAAGTCTGTCTTACCTTGAGGGAGAAGAACAGGGCCGACCCAAGGTATTTGGGTGCCCTAGGCCTAATTAAAAAAATTGTGCCCTAAAAATTTTAGTGTTCCTCAACCAAACTTTCTACGTTTTTGTTACTACAATATCCCCGTCAAAAGGGTATTAATACAAGCTAAATTTAACAACGGTGTAGAGCATCTAGAAATCCTATGCCTTTTTTGAAACAAAATTTGGGTCAAAACTCCTTTGCTATGCAAATGCCAAACCCTAGTTTTACCCAAATATGTTGTTCTTCAAGTTTCCTCTAAAAAATTTGGGTCAAAATGGCTCATTTGGCTGCTTATAATAAGTAAGAAATTTAATCTGCTGGAATTAATATTATGACTATATTTGGTGGAAAAACAATGAAATTTAATCAACTTTCTGGTTACTTGGGAAAACTCAAGAACTTGTGTCAATTTAGAAGTCTCAAATACAAACCCACTCGAATCTCTAACAAGAAGATTAGAAAATTACTACCTAATTACTTTGTCTTTAAGCAAATAATAAACTAAACTGAATCATTTCGTTTAGAACTGCCTTGATTTTTACAAAACCAGAAATAAAAACTGTAACAAGCAGAAAATGATTTTCTTTTAAATCAGTTTTAGTTTTGGGCCTTTTTTTAAATTTTGGGCTACAATAGTTTCTTGGCTTTTTTTAAATATTGGACCACAATGGTTGGACTCTTTTGTAACTTATAATGGATTTTTTTCTTTAGTTTGATCCAAAAAAGTGTTCTAGTCAAGCCCATTAGTATAAAATGGTGGAGTGCCCCAAAAAGTGACCATTTTTGGAGTGCCCTAGGCCCAGGCCTTGTGGGCCTTGAGCTTGGGCCGGCCCTAGAGAAGAAGTAGGAAGCTTTGAGCTAGTAACGACGCACTTGTTTGGGTTTATCATGTAGTATTACACATTCAGACACCCCACTTTGAAAATCCTTGGACATCTCTAATATCCCCGATGACGAGAAATAAAGCATACAATGACATTTTCAAGCATTATCCTTCAAGGACCAAAGTCAAACCGGAGTCAACTATGACATACGACAATCAAACTTCAGTCAGCAGTGTCGTATGGCAGTCAAACCACCGCACAACCAAGTCGGCCCAAATTTTGCACCATACAGTAGAGCAATAGTACCGTACAACACCTGCCTCTGCCGCACGACACTTCGTAACTTGTGATCAACATTCGACAGGCTATAAGTTGCTCCCTTTGTTGACAAGCATTGCCTTGCCATGCACATGCACGTAAAGGCTATGGAGGTAGCCCTCCATGGCTTCTCCTGTGTAAGCTCCATAGGCCGAGCTCCTTTATGGTTTGCAATTTCATGTTAAAACACACATTTTCATGTATCCCATTTTATCAATTTGTATTTTCTTTTTATTATTTCTAGAGAGTCTATATAGGTGTGGAAAGAAATCAATATAGGTGTGGAAAGAAATCATTTTGATTTGTATTTCACTTGAGCGCGGTAGTCAGTAAGTCAAGTGGTTTTATGGTTTAGGAAAGATTGTGACTCAGAAAGGATTATGGGAAGATTGAGAAGATTGAGAAGTTTGGGAAGATTTTGTTTCCAAGGAAGATTGAGAAGATTAAGAAGATTGTGGAAATTTTACATGGAAAGATTTTATCTCTGTCAAATACGGACAGATTGCTTTTTGGAAAAGCTGGATCATGGGGGGAAGGAAAGTGACGAAAAGGAAAGAAATAATCAGAGATATGCATTTCGCTTAAAGAAACAAAATAGATATAGATGTGCAATTCGCTCAATAAGCAACAGGTTCGCTCGAGCGAGATGATTGAGCGACTGCTTCTGGATTGGTTCTGCTCGAGCGAGTTTCAGAGTCGCTCGAGTGAAAGTGGCGTTTTTTTATTTGCTCCATAAATACAAAGACATTAGGGTTCAGAATATATGTATTGAGAGCAGCCATCACTTCTAAACCTTGGCTTTTACACTTCCAAATACCTTTGAAGGAAAAAGGCTTATGTGTCTTGGAGAATTGTAATGATCAATGGGATCTTTGTGCTAATCGACCATCTTCAAGAGGTTTCAACTACTTTATCAACATTCAATCTTTGAGTTAAGCCCTTTCGTGGAGTTCGGAGGGCATCGTTGGAAGGCTTCAGGATTCAAGATTTGGTGATCATACAGGAATATGGTGAACGTGGATTCGGCAAGTAGTTCTTAGGACTCGTGGTGAGGATACACAATCTGGAGTAAGAATACTTGTAACCATACGATGTTTCTAGTGCATGATTCCTTCCCGTGGTTTTTTCCCGTTGAGGGTTTTTCCATATATATCTTGGTGTTCTTCGATTGTCTATTTTCGTTTGTGTGATTGATTAAATTTTTGATTGGTGAGCTAATTTTTAAAAAAGATTAAAACAGAGCAAATTTATAAATCTAGGCAAACTAGGATTTTTCAGCCTGGAAGCCAAATAAAGGTGGAATCACTTGAAAAACTATTGAAAAATCCTCCTCTATACTCTAAAATTTCATTCTTCATTACCTTACAACACCTCAAAGATCCAAAAAGAATATCAAAAATCTACCAAAATTCTCTCCAAAAATCATAAAAACAAGTCTAGTTCGAACCAACCTCTGATCTTCCACGTCCATCATCAAAATGCCATCACAATCAGGAGCTTAACTGCTGTTCACAGGCCATACAAAGGTACAAGAAGGATATTTGTTTCAAAAAGTTCACCCAAAGGTATAATTTTTCATTTAAAGGCTTAAAACTTCAATTCTTTGAGGGTAATCACGAAGTTCAGATCAGTTCCTTGTACTGCACCTGGGCTTAATTGATCTTTTATTCCAAAATAGAACAACAAAAAAATGTGAGAGTCTCCAGGACAGTGTCGTATGGCATGAACTATGCCGTAGAGTAATGTCCCCCATGGAGACACATTAGGATGCCTTGCTTCTTTTGGTTCATCAATACCACAAAGGCGCGGGGCACCTTTTGGTTCATTTCAAATTGAAATAGCTCACCCAAAATATTGGTGTATATCTTGTTGAAATTCACGAACAAGTTTTTAATCTTTAAAAAGAGCAGGTTTTACTAGATATACACTAAGAGCACATATTATTCCAATTTTGGTTCAATTACCGGTAACTTTTGAACACTGCCCATAAAAACATTAGTGTCATACGGCACTACATTAGGGATGGAGCCAAAGGGGGGCCAGTAGGGGCGGTCGTCCCTACAAGAAAAAAAAAAAACCTCTAGTATTATATAGAAAAAAGAAAAAATTTCCTATGAATTGTATAGAGTCGCCCCTACAAAGTATTTTGAAAAAATAATTTCGCCCTGCGTAGTGAAATTTCTGGCTCCGTCCTTGCACTACATAGTACCATACAGTACTGTTTAGCACAAGAAATTTCAAAAATAAGTTTTCCCCAGGCAGTGATTAATGCAATGATTTTGTTTCTATTAATTCTGTCTTTTATGTTCCTATTAATTCATTGTCAATTGTCATTATTTGTAGTTTACATGAACAAAGTTGGCAATAAAGTAATTTTCAAAATTCCATAAGCATTTAGTAAAGACCGATTTATATCGGGCGAGCGAGGTGCCTTAAAAACTTTCTCCACTCGTAACTTGTTTCTCGAACCCAGAATACTCTCTTTTCAAGTAGATAAAATCCTTTTTACAAATCAGAGGCAGAGAGTTGTTCTTTTTCAAACTCTTTTAAACAGTTTCTCGAATAATAAATCTTTTTTCAAAAATAAAAATTCGGGTGGCGACTCTAAAATTCTTTTCAAATTGGTGGCATGTCCATAATACAGAAAGACTTTATTTGGGTTCTAAGTAAACTTGAGCTAGCACATGCCAAATGACGACGTTCATAGCTGTTTACCCAGATGACGTCGTGTATTTCGCACTGAGTGCCACATAGTCAGAATCCACGCGGAGCAATGCTAATTGGTATCCACGTGTCACTAAGGGTGAAAATCGGTCGGTTCAGTTCGGTTTTCGGGGTGTTCGGGACCGAACCGATCCGTTCGGGGTGATTTTGCTGGAAACCGATACCGACCGAAAAAAACAATGGATCGATCGGTTCGGGGAGGTTCGGCCCGGTCGGTTTTTTTGGGGTTTTTGGTCCGGCGTTAAAATTGAGATGGATGGCTGGGATTTGTTATTTTTTGCGGGGTCAAGATTGGTTTTCGGTCCAAATGGGGGTGGTTTCGGGGTAATTCGGTCCAAATCGGCATGATTTTAGGGTATTTCGGTTCAGTTTGGTTCGGTCTGACAAAAATTCCAGGAAAACGAAACCGAACCGAGATGTATTTCGATTTTTCGGTTCGTTTGTTTTTTCTAGACTGGACCAACCGACCACTGAACCAAATTTTCAATTTTTTGGTCGGTTCGGGTCCCATCAATTTTTTTTTCACCCCTACCACGTGAAGCCCAGTTGGTTGTTAAGTCACCCATTAATGTACTAACACCGATCAGGCTCAGTCGAACACCCATCATTCTGGGGGTGTACATGGTCCGGACTGGACATGTTCTATAGAAATCCAAGAACCAAAATATATGTAACGATTTCAAAGAATTGAGAACCGTAACCAGACCGCTACAATTATACATATGGAACCAAATCACAACCAAACCATTAGACTGATCCAGTTTGTTTCGATTTTTTGTTCTAAACCTGTTAGCATCTAAAAAATGCCAAAAAAATATGAACAACGTACCATTACTTTGAAATAGCTAAAATAATTGTAACAGCTTCATTAATCTTGAAAACTTAATGTGTCCACAAAATAGATCTAGAAGCCCAACAAAATAACTAAAACTACTAAAGGCCTTGTTCTTGAATATATTTTATGAGATAAAATATAATTTTGATAAAATGTAATTTTGTTTAGAGGTGTGATAAAATGAGGTTGTTTTCTCAATGGATTAAATCAGGGGTTGATAAAGGTGTTTTGTAAATGATTTTGTGAGATAAAATCTATTGTTAATAAAATCTAGTTTTGCTAAAATCAGCTGAGAATGTTAGATTTTATCAAAACTAGATTTTATGAGATAAAATTCATTCAAGATCAAGACCTAAAATGTAAAAAGTGGAAGAATTTTGGGGGAGTGGAAGAGTTCTGTGGGTAATAGATGTATCCTATATATTCTCTATTGACATAGATAGAACGTACTTATTGCCATAATTATTGGTCTAGTTCCCAATTATGGAACTAAGAACCGAACCAAAATATTAACTCACATTTTTTTAGATCCAGAACCAATCCATTAAACCACTGAACCAATCCAAATAAACCGTTATAATCTGGTTTACATCATTCCATTCGTTGGGATCATCGGTTCCATCCCACCATGCCCATACCAACGGAGGGCCCAATGTTTGGCTGTGAGAGCTGCTGTCAACGAATAAAAGAGTGATACCTATGTGAGAGCATGCGCAACAGATTAGCAAAAAGAGAGTTTTCTCCATTTTACCTAAGCAAAATCAAGAAAACACATGTGCAGCAGCCTCTGTAAAAGCTTCAGTATTTAACATTTTTCTACAGTCATTCGCTACAAATACTTGTGCACTGTTCACCACAAAATCAATTGTTTATTGTTTACCCCCCTCTCTCTCTCTCTGTCTCTGTCTCTCTCTCCTGTGCTTGAACGACCCTTTCTCTTGTGCAATGAAGATAAGCACCGAACGGTCAATGACATGTAGATCGAGTTTCGATCCACAACGAAAACTTAAGCACCGACTTGGGAGTTTCAATCGACGACGAACGATGACTCGCGAGTTCTTATCGACAATGACTGGAGAGTTCCGATTGATGGCGGTATTCTTCAATGGGATTGGAGATGGATTTTGCTCACTTATAATATGTCTATATTGTTTGGGTAATATTTTTTATATTATTTAACAGAGATAGAGAGTTTGTTGAACTTTGAAAGGTCTCAAGTTCGATTTCACATGCTAGCAAACTCTTGGGGCCACTAAGGATTATACCAGGTCGTTATCTTTCGGACTTCATAATTAGTCGAGGTGCGCGCAAACTGACTCGGACATCTGGTTATAAAAGCAAAATGCAAAAATTGTGCATAGGTAAACTAAAATTTTCACTTTTTGACTTGCTGTTTTTGCTATCCTTGTATACAACAGAAATGCAGTTGGTTTTTTTTGGGTAAATAAATGCAGTTGGTTGCGTCTACAATTTAGCCAAAATTGTAGGGCTCTGAATGTAGTTTTACCTCTGCTTTTATGTTTCCCATGACAAATTTTCTTCGTCTTAAAAGTAAACGACAAAAGTGACGACCGAATTCAGAAGACTTTTCACTCTCTCTCTCTCTCTCTCGTTAGTATACTATTTACCCCGCCGATCGGAATTGTGCTTCTCCTGGTCCCCGACGCCTAAATCTTGTTCTTATTTCGATGTTTCTGACCGTAAACATTGGAAATTTTCCGGTGGGTTGTCAGATGGTATTTGAGTAGCCAAGGAACTAGTTTCCGGAGTGTGAACAGTCCGTAACTGCAAGGCTCAAAATATATCGAAACCTCGCATTCTGGGTGCTATTTCAGTTCCACAGAGAAGTTTTGTTTCAATTCCCAACCTTTGCCGGGTACTTTTCTCGCCGGCGGCGGGCGGTCAGATTCCCGGTGACAATTACCCACAATTTTTTTCTCTCGGTCTTCGTCGTTCTCTGAACTTGTAGATCATATTGAGACATGGGTTTTGTTAATTATCTCGTTTTCTAATCTGGGTTGGAGTCAGAATTTGTTTAGTTGTCGTTGGTAGGTGTAAACAGGGAAAAAAGCAAGATTGACTGGTAGATAGCCCCTTTTGTTGAAACCCTAGCAATTTTGTTTGTAATTGTCTTTTAGATTGTCCTCTTTCGGCTTCTATTACTTCCAAGAAATTAAATTTCCCTATGGCGGCCGACTTAGACACCTCTTCCGCCATGAATGAGTCAACAGCTGAAGCTGAAGCTAGCGTCTCTTCATCAGGCAATCAAATACTCCCGCCGCTGCCGCAGGAGAAGAAGAAACGAAATCTTCCGGGAATGCCAGGTAAAAAACCACGAACCCAACTCTTATAAAGTTTATGCAATCGAATAGTTTTGATTCTTTCAGCCTCGCCACTAGTGGTAATTAGAAGGGTTCGCAGCTCTCTGGTCCTCTGTTTGGACTGGACTGGACCGAGCAGCTCAGATCACGGCCGCTGCTAATCTTATGGGTAGTAATCATCACTAATTTCAGATCATTAATTATCGAGATGCACGGTCCAGATTTGACCTGTTGGGTTTCGTCCAAAGTAGGACTATAGATGATCCATTTCCTAATTTAAACTAACTTGATTTAGTTTGAGCTGTTGGTTTGACGGTGTGATTAGCAGTACCAAGGATTAGTCGAGGCTGAGGTGAACTGGCCCATAGACCTGAACTAAAAAAAGCTTAACTTTGTTTGTACAGATCCAGATGCAGAGGTGATCGCTCTTTCCCCAAAATCCCTATTAGCGACCAATCGATTCATATGCGAAATCTGCAGCAAAGGGTTTCAGAGGGACCAGAATTTGCAGCTCCATCGGAGGGGGCATAACCTGCCATGGAAGCTTCGGCAGAGATCGGGGAAGGAGATTCGAAAGCGAGTGTATGTGTGTCCCGAGCCATCTTGTGTGCACCACGATCCATCACGGGCTTTGGGCGATTTGACGGGGATAAAGAAGCATTTCTGCAGAAAGCACGGGGAGAAGAAGTGGAAGTGTGATAAGTGTGCGAAGAAATACGCCGTTCAGTCGGATTGGAAAGCCCACTTGAAAGTCTGTGGTACCAGAGAGTACAAATGTGATTGTGGGACTTCGTTTTCAAGGTTTGTTAGATCAATTTTTGTTGTCTTGTATCTCTTGTTTTTATGGCCCTTGGTAAGAAAAGAAAAGTGAAGAGAATTTCACCCTAGAAATACAGTAAATATGATGGGAAATATGTGTAAATGTGATCTATATTTTGTTTCTCACCATTTCTTGTGAAATTTTTTATCCTGTTTTTCTTACCAAATCACTCAATCCAGAGGGTTATTAGTATTTTGGGTTTCTGAAATTGCTTCTGTTGTGTTTTGCTTTTTCTTTTTGAAGGAGAGATAGCTTTATCACACACAGAGCTTTTTGTGACGCATTAGCAGTGGAGAGTGGTAAAGCGCCGCCGGTTACTTCATCACCTCCGGCATCACCACCACTACCACCACCTGCTCTGTCTCCATCAGCGGCTGTGATTTTGCCAATTCAAAGTCCAGGTACATATAGCAAAAGTACGGAAAATTTGCACTTGTTTTTTGGGATTTTTGTTGGGTACGATGTCACTATTTATTACAGAAAGCAGCAACAATCTTTTGTTGGTTTCCCATCTAGATCTTGGAGTTTAGTTGTTTTTTGTCCTTTAATGCTCTTTGTTTTCTTCTGTGTATCCAGAAATCTCACATTCTGAAAGGTTGCAAGTAGAAAGTAGGAAATAAAGCTTGTTGGTTGGGGCTATAAGAATCATTTGGAAAACAAAACACAGAGAGATTCAAAAGCTAAGAAAGATTATGAAATGGATGCAGAGAAAGGAGAATATTGTTGATGAATTTTTCTACCACGCCCCTGTTAAATATTGATCTTTAGGTTGAGAGTTAGGTAAATCTAAAATGTTAGATCAAAACCACCCGCAAAAATTGTGGCCCTAAAATGTGGTAAGTGTAGCTATATATCGTAGTAGAAGTAGCCATATATTACAGTAAGTCTAGCCATATCGTGGTAAGTAAACCTAGTTTTTATGGCAAGTAAAATTGCATTTTTTTGGTGGGAGAAGCATAAAGCCATCTCGATTTTAGCAAATCCACCTTATTTTTTGTGGGCGGTTTTGA
Organism: Vaccinium darrowii; assembly: GCA_020921065.1. Taxonomy (NCBI): domain Eukaryota; kingdom Viridiplantae; phylum Streptophyta; class Magnoliopsida; order Ericales; family Ericaceae; genus Vaccinium; species Vaccinium darrowii. The sequence goes on along the minus strand of CM037158.1, from coordinate 17,324,337 downwards.
TCTAACGGCTTAGATTTACCTATCTCTCAATCTAAAGGTCCATGTTTAATGGGGGCATCATGCCCCCAACCCACTCGGGGGCATGGTAGTCAGACCCATTCACCTTGAACCTTAAAAATATCGTCCCCTAATGAGAGAAGCCTAACTTTCCATGAATCTCTAACTTGGTATGTATAACTTATTTTCTGCAAATACTTGATCCTTTTCTACTTATATGCTTCCGCTTGCTTCATAATTCCAGACTTGCCGGAAAATCCCAATAGAAGTCAGATCGCAGACGAAGCACCAGTCCCCAGCAGCTCAAGCAGCAATGGAAGCACAAGCAGTAGTGTATTTGCTAGCTTGTTTGCATCTTCAACAGCCTCAGCAGCAAATTCAGTACAGCCTCAAACGCCTGGATTTACCAGCTTAATGCAAGCCATGGCTCGTTCAACCGACCTCCCACTGTCTCCACCATCCACTGAACCTGTTTCTTTATGCCTTGCCACTGATAACGGGTCCTCTATTTTTATCACTGCTGGGAACGAACGCCGCCAATACACTTCGCCAACCCCTCCGGCAATGTCCGCAACAGCATTGCTTCAAAAAGCTGCCCAGATGGGGTCGGCTACATCTAATGCATCCTTGCTGCGGGGGTTGGGCATCGTTTCATCGACGTCTTCTACTTCTTCTTCCGGGGAGTGGGGTCGAAATCAAATTGAGCCAGAGAGTGGGTCTTTGACAGCGGGGCTTGGACTTGGGCTCACATATGGCGCGGGTTCTGGTCTGAAGGAGCTGATGATGGGGACACCATCTGTATTTGGTCCCAAGCAGACAACCCTTGATCTTCTAGGTTTAGGGATTGCTGCCGGCGGTGGGCCTACGGGTGGCCTATCAGCCCTGATGACCTCCATTGGAGGCAGCCTCGATGTTCCGGCTACTGGAGCATCCCTGGGCAGTGGAGATTTCAGAGGTAAAGACATGTGAAGAAGCTCTGTTAATCGGGTCGTGTAACATAGTACAGCGCAGGGGCATAGGTGGTGGCTTTGGGAAGTTGATGATGTAGATGAAACATTGGTAAGTATTTTTTAAAGCTGTGTACTAATACGAACGCTTCCTTTGAAGAAGGCAGGAGGACCCTTTGTTCAGATGTGATCCTGTAGGTAATACCCCCATGGTAGAGTCCTATTTATTATGAACAAGGACTAGCTGTATCTTGTCCAGCACCAAGAGAAGAGCAAGAAGAAAGAATCTGGATATGCTAAGGGGTTGAATCAGTCCGGTTAGAAGGGAAACTTCTTGGATTTTTGTTTGTACTTAGCGTTGTTGTTAATTTGTGTATGTGTGCTGCAATAGAATGATAGTGGAGGTGGAATCCTATGTCAGTTTTCCTGGAAAAATAGAGAAATGGGAATAGTTCAGGACTCAGCTGGGTAAAGGCCGGTTCAAAGGTTGGCTGGATAGAGGTCGGATCAAGCTCGACGGAACAAACAGTTAGCCGAAACTGCTGTAGTGGCCCATGAACACGAAAATGTATTTATAAAATGCTGTTTGAGTAGTAAGTTTAGTAATTCTATCTTATTAATTTTTTTCTATGAGAGTTCGATTTTGAGTTCAAGCTTGCAAGTCTCGAATGTTTCTACAAACGTTTTACCCTCTGCTCACTTTATTTCACCTCTTGTGGGATATAATTAAGTTTCGTTTCTTTTATCCAGCAAACAAATGTGGCCTATTTTCGACAATTCAGGTACTCATTCTTTCTCCAAAATTTTATCCGACTTTTCTTTTTTGGGTGTCTCAAAATATACGGTCAATTTAAAAATTTCAGCAAAGGAAGGCTGGAAAATTTCATGTCTGCCACTGAGATGCTTTTAACAATCAAAATAATGAGACCAAAAGAAGAATAACTGAAAAGTTTAAATTTTAAAGTGTGCTCTAAAATTTTGAAAAAGTTCTCTGATTACATTGGAGGCACGACTTTCCGCTTTTTGGAAACAATTTGGACAAAACTTGATTAACTCATATTTTATTAGAGTCAACTAATGAAGGTCAAACTTGAAAAATTACAAGTTTTGGGTACCATTGTGTATTGTGCATAAATGTTGAAATTTAAAAGCAGGACAAACATTTCAGAACGGAAGAAGTATTTTAACTAGTTGTAAAGTGCATTTTTTAAGTTAAAAAAAAGGTTTAATTACTCACTTTCATCTTTTTGACAACTCCAACTGGGAGTGAGCATGGACCGGATTAGTCTGGTTTTGTAGTAAACCAAGAACCAAACCACTACTTATGAATTATGAATTTGGAGAACCAAACCAAATTACAAAATTCATAGAACCAAACCAATACAAACCATTAATAAACGGATTGGTTTTGGGTCTGAACCACGGTTTACTTAAGATTGAGATATTATCTTCACAAACTATTTAAGGTACTTAAAATTGCAAAGATAAATTAAATCAAAACTTATGTTAAATTTGATTCTATTAAAATCACCAAACTTTTAGCATCAACCAACTAAAGAAGAGAAGAATAACAGTTATTAGGGAAGGGATGGTGCAACGGGATAGAGCATTATATTGAAAAATTAGTTACCGAGAAAAGTATTAAGAAAATCAATAGACTAAGCTCAACAAGCGTGTATATTTAGTGTATTCAAATCATAGGAATATGGTATGATCGTATATAGAAGTTTGAGGAATTAATCTTAGAAGTGATAGAATAGGCAGTGGAATGGAGCATTAGATTATGAAATTAATTAACCATGGAAAAAAGTTTATTCAGTGTACTAAAATCAGATTCTATACCTGTGTGCATATATATATATATATATATAGGGAGAGGATCCGGTCAGGACTCCCGCATTTTATAAAATGCGGACCTTCCCTCTCCCGGCCAAATGGTCGGGATCCGAACCGTTGGATGTGTTTAAAATGTGTTTTCAAAGGCCTACGCGAAGATTCGGCAAAAAAAATGACCGGGAAGGGCTTCATCCGAGCAGTTTTCATGAAATATTTATCCTACGGTTTGTTATGAAAACTGCTCGGATGAAGCCCTTCCTGGTCATTTTTTTTGCCGAATCTTCGCGTAGGCCCTTGAAAACACATTTTAAACACATCCAACGGTTCGGATCCCGACCATTTGACCGGGAAATGGCCGGGAGAGGGGAGGTCCGCATTTTATTAAAATGCGGGAGTCCTGACCGGATCCTCTCCGTATATATATATATTATATAGTTACGGTTAGAATCGGTTTGGAACTAGAACCATTAATGTAAATCCATAAACCAAACCATTTAACATGGTTTCTAATTTTTTAAAATAGAGACCAAACCACATTACTAAAAAACCGAACCAAACCATTCGGTTTAGATTGGTTTGGACTGGCCTCGTAGTTTTATGGTTATTTTGCTCACCCTAACTCCAACAATACTCCTATAGTCCTAGTATTTTACATTGTGTATCATTTCTCATTCTAACTAAGGTAGAAATGAAAGAGAAGGTTAGAGCATCTCCAACCTTAACCCAAATTTTTACCCATAGGGTACAAATTTGGTAAAAAACTCAATTTGGGTTTGCCTCACTCCAATGCCAAAATGAATTTTAACCCAAATAGTATAATTGTTTTACCCAAATAGTATAATTTTTACACAAATTCAACTGCAGCTCCGCGGCCTCCCCCCACCACCACAGCTACTCCCACCCCATAATCTGTTGCAGCAGCAACAACAACATTGGTTGGTTTACAACATCAAGAAAAACGATTCAACCTCCGGCAACAATAGCAGCACTAGCGTCGTTTATTCTTCTACACCAAAATCATAACCAGCAACAATGGCACTCAACCTCTGGCAAAAGCAAACAATCTCTCGTCTCTCTCTCAAAAGAGTCGTTGGAAAATTGGGTATGAATCTGGGGTGTCTCCAATTTGGGCAAACAAATGGGTAAAACCCAAAATGGGGAGAGATTTGGGTCATCCATTGGAGATGGGTTTTTGAAGGTTTTGCCCAAATTTTAAACTTGTAGGGATAAGTGAAATCCAACCTACTTATCTTTTATAAACTTCTTAAATATTTTTATAAGGGCAATCCAGTAATTTATTATATAATGTCTTTACCCTCCCCTAAAATAAGCCAATATCAACTACTAGATAAACTCTTTCTTAGCTAATCTCATCTTCTTAACTAATCTCCTCTTATATCATATTTACCTCTCATCCCATTTTTCCTTCTTCGCCGACAAATGAGCATTGGCTTTGGTATCAACTATGGGTGCTAGGCGGTGATGATCCACCTCCTTGTTGTAGCTCTGTTGGTGAGAGGTTGAGGGCATCTGCATTTGACATTTTTTGTGCACTTTAAAGTCATATTTTTGCCACAAAAGTTAGATAACAAAATTTTATTTTGTTTTTGGGTTCCATTTGAACATTGTTAGGAGTGCCCTACTTAAAACATTGCTAGGACTACCCCAGTTGTAGGGTGTACCCTAGGGCATGAAAGAAGGAGAGAGAGGGGACAGGCTTGTTAGACACACACACACACACAGAGGGAATGAGAGATATATGGGTCCCACTTTTACCCTTTTTTTTTTTCAAAAGAAAGAATATCCATTCAACCCAACCAAATCAAACCCTAATACAACCTCCCAAAAAAAAAAACTACAAAAACCTGGGAAAAAAAACAGCAAAAAAAACAAAGAAAAATAGAAAAATTGAAAATACAGGGATAGAAAGTCATTGGAGCTTCGCCGGAGTCGTCACGCTGCCGATGATGCGAGTCCGGATTTGGAGAGCCCAGATCCGGCTCCCCATTGCCCAAAAATCTGACTCCAAGCCGTCCATAAGAAGAGGAGAGGAGATCAAACACCATGGAAAGTTGTCAAAAACTATGGGGAAAGTAATAAAGGAGAGGAGACGAGGAGGGGAAGAGGAGGAAGAAGGTGCAAGGGGGCGGTGGGGGAGGGGATTTGGCAGCTGCTAGGAAACCCTAGGGAGAGACCTCTCTCTCTCTCTCTCTAAAACTTTCCTCTCACCCCCCTAAAAATTCCACTTTCTTAACAACACTCTAAAATGCTTTAACAATATCAAATGGACCACTTTTTTATTCTCTACTTAAAAACTCTCTAGCACACAATTTTGGGTCTCACTTTTAACAAGTTTTGCCATATAACTAACATTTTTAGAGAGCCTTAAATGCGGTGCTCGAGAATCAAAAAACATAATGATGGACGTGCAACGGCGAGGGTTAAAACAATATCGCTGGGAGTACTACACTTGTACAGCTATGATCGTATGAGACTAATATAGCTGATCGGGTCGGTCTTAACAGTTTTGGGTTGACTTATTAACCCATAATCTGATTGGAAATTGAGAGGAAAGTTTGAGAGAGAGAGAGAGAGAGAGAGAGAGATGGCTGATGGACTGTTCGAAAGCAATTGCTGGATTCGCGGTTGGTTTGGATTGAGTGATTTGGTTTATATATCTCATAGCACGAAGATTATTGATTTGAAAAAGTAACTTGATTGAACATGGTTACTCACCTTTATTTGAAAATGATATTATTAGAGTATTATTCATTGTATGTACAAATTTTATTTATTCATATAATTATCTGTATTCAAGCAAGTATTTTTTTTTGTTTTGTTTTGTTTTTAGAAAGGAGTTTATCCGGTTAAAAAAAAGACAGAAATAATTGCTTGGTAAGTTTTTCATTTGACAAAATCTGCTATACTCAAGAGAAGTCATTTGTTAAAATCAAATGTTTTTTTTTATTTTTTATGTCAATCGATAGAAGAGATCAATTACATCACATATGAAGTACGGAGTACAATTCCGAGACATTACATCAACTATGAGAGTCTACGAGACAACCAAGTCCGACAATTTAACCAATACAAAAAATAAGCCCGTTTCAACGTAGAAACACAAAAAGGAAAAACTCATACATGCAGGCAGGGAGATTCAAACTTTTAATATCATAGTGAGATGCAAGAGTCATGACTCATGACCAATTGAGCTAAAATCAAAGGTTTTATACTCAAGAGGTGTTACTACCAAAAAGTTTTTTTTTTTCCACAAATCACATAAAAACCTGTGAAAACTGATTTATTCTAAAAACATCCTTCGCAGAACAACAATCAGGGGGGTGTTCCACTAACAAAAAACTAGATTTTGTTTTAACTCAAAAACTATTCTATTCCACTAACAAAAAACTCCTCCAAAAAACTAGTTTTGTTTTAACTCAAAAAATACTCTATTTCAATAACAAAAAACTCCCAAAAAAACCAACTACCTTTTACAATAAACTACAACTAAAAAATCAAAAAAATAATTTAGTGGAACAAGCTGTAAATTTAAATTACAACTAAAGGGCTAAAAAATAAAAAACCAAAAAAACAAGTTAGTGGTGTGTTCCAATAAAACAAAATACTCATTGCGATCTCCGTTTCGGCCCAACCCAACGGGCTCAAAATTGGACCAGTCTATCCGGTGTGAAACAGGAGGGGAGCTGCGTCTCACCATTATCTTGTTGGGTACTGTTGAACGGTGAACTCCACTCCATCTTCCGTAATACCACAGAGAGAGAGAGAGAGAGAGAGAGAGAGGTAGAAGACGACGGAGATACCGAGGGGGAGCTTCGATTCTTCGGAACTTTCTCTCTCTGCAAATTTACTTTGCGTTGCTTGGTCTTCATCGATTGATTAATCGGTCGTATGTGCAAATGCTTGTTGTATATTGACAGAGAGTTTTTAGTTCTCGTAAACCGCAGCCCTAATTCCTCATTGTAGGTACTATTCAAACTCATTTTCTTCATGCGAATTTTGATTATTTTTCCCTCAGTACATCTTTTAAGTTCGCAAATTGAATTAAGGTTACATACATACCTACAAGCATATTAACAATAGGACTTGTACATGTGTTTCTATTTTTGTTATCATCTTCTTATTAGCTGGCCAGATTTCCTTACATGTTCCAATTACTCCCTATATCAGGTATCGAGGTGTTAATCCCTTTTGAAGGAAGCTTAAATTGACAGTTGCTGGTAAACATTTCCTTAAGAAAAAGATATTTTAGGGTTATGAAAAATCAGTTTCTCCAATAGAGGGATTGATTCGGGGTTGGTAAAGATTTCTCTATTGTGGGCTGTAAAATTTCAATAGGTTTATCTCCAATTTGAATTCGAGGTTTCTTTTGAAAAGTCCCCCAAGGGCTAGCCAAGTTGACCCATAATTTGATAGCTGTGCAGTCAAACAAGGAAGACTGTCAATTCGGATTTTTTTTTTTTCCCTTTGCTCTTCACTTTCTACTGAGACGGGTGTGCTCTTAGCTGTACAAGTCAGCATTGTGTCTAGCTTAACATCATATTTTCGTTTTTTTAATCAGAGAAATCTCCGATTTGTTGCCGGAGCATATCCCATATATATTGTGCTCCCACTTGTCTCGGTCAGCAGGATAGGTTTTCCAATATCCAAGGAATCATCTTTAGCAACCATCTATGGCTGCTTCTGGATCCAATGCTGCTACTGGTGACCTTCTTGTTGATAACTTAATCTCAGGTTGTGGGAAGGTTTCAACCTTTGGGAAACCAGTTGGTGTTCATTTCAGCTACAGAAGTCTTCATAATTGCCGAAAAGCTGGCTTAGGTTTGAAAAGTCACGAAACAATTAGCAGGCACAGTATTTACGCAGGTTATGATGTTACTCGGACGTCTGGCAACTCTATTTCACTTGTTGGACCATTGTTCGGCCTCAGTAACTCTTCCTTTCGTTGTTACTCTCATGGTGTGCCTGATGTGACATTCCATGGATCGGCATTTGATGGAGAACTCGCGGATTCTGCGGTTTCAGCTGATAGGCATGTTCTTTTATCTTGCCTTTGATCAACTTCCTCATCTCATGAACTTTTTTTTGGCAAGTCTGTGTAATTCATACGGGAGACCTATTTCGTCAACTGTACTGTATTTTGACTTATCTTGAACTTAGTATGCTTTCAAGAAATTGACTGCTGCTACTCCCTGCTTAATTTAGCTCATAGTTTGGGAACAAACAGTAATCTAATTGACAGTTACGAATTACTATTGTGCAAAAAACAAGACCGAGGCTAGTCATTTATTTTGTGGTGTCAAGTTCAACATGAGATCTGAAAATTAGAGGTACCCTAGTGGACTTGGGCAAAGTTATTATTTCAATTGATGGAACCCTGGGGTTAATTTATTCCCCTCGTAGTTGTGGGTATCCGGAAGTCCTCCGATGCTATGTATCGCCGGAGGAACCCTCCGCATCCAATGAAGCTCGCTCATCTCCTATAACAGCGAGTTCGCGTCCCACTGAACATCTGTAGCTCCATGAGCTCACAATGAACTATGGCTACTCTAAACAAGACCCTAGGCTAGGACCAGGGCCTAGGTACTCTGAAGCGAAGTCCCACATCGCCTGGTTACCAAAGTAATATGAAATATATAACCGTGAGGGCACCCTCACTTCTTGAGCTAGCTTTTAGGGTTGAGTTCTACCCAAGACCTTGTAACATGTACCTTACTCGGGACCATAGGAGGTATGTGGCATGTAGGCTAGAGACCTCCCCATCCCTGAGACCTCTCATATAAGGATGGTTGATACACCACCAAAGGATATACTCTTTGGTTGGCCGGTCTCCACTACCATCCTCTCTCTCTACAGGCCACTATCACCGGACAAGACTTCTGATGGTGGAGATGTTAAATAATCAACTCTCCCGAAAGCTTAAGTTGTTAGGAAATGGGGCCAAGAATGTATATCAAGCTATCTAACACCCTTCCTCATGCGCAACCCCGTCTTACATGTGGAGATGCAAATTTTCAAAGATGCAGTGAAATAGAATGCGAAGGGGAGAAGCAGAATGCAAACGAGGAGCAAATACAGATAGAGAGACTTGAACTCAAGACCTCTTGAAACCAGAGCTCTGATACCATGCTAAGTAACCAACTCTCCCAAAAGCTTAAGCTGTTAGGAAATGGGCCCAACAATGTATATCAAGCTATCTATCAGGCTAAGAAGCACTGACATGTCTACAGGCCTTACGTATCCGTGTACGACACGTGTCAATGACAGACACAACACGATACTCTCCGAACACGTGTAGGGCATGCTTTAAATACTTGTCTAATTTTTTTTCTTGTGTTTCTTTTATTCAAACACATTGTAGATACTCTAGCACACATTGGCAAAACTCTTAAAACATGCTAAGGACACATAAAAGGTTAAAATCTAATTTTGAAAACTCGGCCATGAGTGAAAATTTCCACCGGTGTATAGTTCGTCTATACTTATATGCAGAATGGTAATTTATCTTCATTTTATTGTTCTTAAATTTGATAGAAATAATGATTTCGTCATTTATATGAATCCATCACATACCTCTATAATGCAAATACATTTTATATTTGACGTGTCTGTGTCCTATTTTTTTGAAGAAATATCGTGTCCACATGTCCGTATCGTATCATGTCCGTATCACGTATCTGTGTCCGTTCTTCTTAGCTAACAGGAGACCTATGTTACTTGGACTTGGGTACGAGTGTCGGGTGCAGGTATGTATCTAGGTGTTGGATTCAACTCTTTCTTATTTCAAGGACACAGGGACACGGGAAAATATTCAAATTTGTTTCTATTTTTTGTGTATTTTCTTACGTAAAATGGTGCTTTAAGGTTCTATAGCGTATTTCAAGGATAATAAGAGAGGTTTATGCATACTTCCATGATAAACTCGAATTACAATTAGGTTTTCTATAAAAGTGTCCAACTAAATCGGACACATATCCTACACCCTTGTCCCAGTGTCGAGTGTCTGACACGGGTACTTTATATTATTACGAGAGTCCGCGTAACATAGCAGGAGACCCTAGCCTCTATGTAACAGGCCCAAAACCTCCTAATAGAAACCATAGTCGCGTTGTAGAAGAAAGATACCAACTCGTCGGCATCTTAGGTGGACAGAATAATCTCATCATGTCGGTTTGCAAACTGAAATCCCCAAACACCGAGTCCCAGAAGGCACACAAACTCTTGGCAGGAGAGAACCCTCCTCCTCTTGTTGTCGCATCACACCCAACGCCGCCCACTGTGGAGACTTGCTCGCTGAAGGGTTCTTCTTTGGGAATGGGTTCGGCTGCCTTGCTCCAAAATATGACAAGTCTGACCCCCATCACCTTGGAGCAGGATCGCGCACTCATTTGATCTGAGAAGTCCCCCTCCATTTCACTGCAGACGTTGACATGTGTCCTCCGTATCCTTTGGCTGTTGCAAGTATGCCTTACTCAGAGGGGTACACAGTTCCTAAATTCATCCATTTCGACCGAAGGAGGAGAAATGCCAGAGAGCATGTCACTAGCTTTGTGAATAGCCTTGGCATCCACAATGGAGTTCAAAACCTTAGACTCCACGAGTTCACCAAATCCTTAATAATAGACAAAGCTTATTCATTGTATGTCTGGTTCGGTCCTCTCTTGGGAGGACTTGGCCCGAAAATTCTACTCCAAGTTTTTCTACGTGGAGGAGTGGCTCACGACCCTCCAACTGATGAAGGTGACCCAAAGGCCCTCAGAAGATCTCAATGCCTACATTCGTCGCTTTTGTGAGCTATAGGTGGATGTCCAAGAACCAATAGCGGAGGACCACTACTTCAAGCCTCACTTGGTAACCCATCACTTCCCAGACTTCTCTGCATTATATGAGACGCCTTGAAACTTGAGCAGAACGGTGGAGCCCTCGCCTCGCGAGCATCCACGTCGCTGCCAACCTCCTTTATGGAAGCCTACCCCCAGCCGCGAGCATCTAGACTCTACACAAATCGTCTACGCAACCTCTGGTCCATCTAGCCGAGTTCGAGGAAACCGACCATAGTGCTAGAAGTTCAATGAGCCTCCAGCTTTACAAGTAACAGTAGTAGAGGCCCCAAGCGTTCCTGGGTGCAAGATGGGAAGGTAGTCCTTCCAGTCAGGAAGTAACCTTCCCTGAGAGAATTTGGCAGCCGGGGAGGGAAAGACCGAAAGAGAGAGCAAGAGAGAGAGAGCACTGGTGAATGCTCAACCAAAGAGCTTCATATGCCCGGAGCTCTGTCCTCCTCTACCTCCGGTGGTCTTGAACCTCCATTGTAGCACTGGCCATATTAGCAGAGGGACGGCCTCAGTTACTCTTCCGCCATAAACATCCACAATAGTTTTTCTTGTACTTCTCATATCTGATGCTTTTTGGAACATTTTTTATCCTTAAGCAAGTTGAAATACCTACACTTTTTATGCATGGCTACTCTGGATCATTTTTTTGTGGCTTTGCCTGGGCCTTCCTTGGGACTGCTTTTATGTTACTTGGCCTTCCTAAAGCAACGTACAAATAAATATTCATTTTACGTATAGGCTTAACGTGTATAATTTTGGTTGGCTTGGCCTGGGCATTGGGCTGCTTTGATTTTAGTTGGCAACACCTTGGATTTACCTTGCTTAGATTTTACTTCAAGTAGTATTGTTAACGCACCCAACTTTTGTCGTTATTTTACATGTAATTTGAAAAGTTCGAATTGCTTCTGCTGATAATATTGAAAGGATAACATAAGAATTTAATGTGTGGAACTTCATAGTAATCGAACTTATGTAACAAGGCTCAGACATTATGAGGTACTGTTGAATGAAATTCCTGGCTACACCACTAATAAAAACCCCTTACGTTAATCTGGAAGGTATGGTGTTTTTCAGGTTGAAACATAACTGTTCACTACATTGGTTTGGTGTTGCTGTTAGAGAAACAAACCCCCAGCTTGTCCTTTTCCTTTTGATTGTGCTACAAAATTTTTGGCTGTTTTGTAGAACCCAAATGAGTGATAGTTTGGGCATTGGTCAGGACTTTAGTTGGAGCAATTTTTTATACTCCCTCGGTTCCAAGTTGCTGGTCCTTTATGGGAATTCCAACTTTTTAAGGAGACATGCAATAAATGCATTCACACTTAAAAATATACATTGATTTCCAACAATGCTCTTATATTTCAATTTTTGAGTGAAATCATTGTTATTGGTAAAGGGACTATTTTGGAGGAAGATTGAATACATTTTGTGTCAGACTTTTCAAATAGGACCAACAATTTGGAACATCCAAAATAGTATAAGTTACGAGCAATTTGGAACGGAGGGAGTATTTGTTTTGCACTTTCGATGATCAAGTAGGTTTATTATTTGATTGCATCAGTTTTTGCTTGCCCACTACTATACCTCCTCTGTCCTCTTGGTTCCCTTTTAGTCCAATAACACTCTTGCTTGATTTGCTTAAATGGGAATTTAAGCCCCAAATGTCTAGCTCTTTCCAACATGAGATTTCTTTCATCTGCCCATTGAAAAGGTTGGCAAGAGAGAGGCAGATATCATCCCTATTTCTTTATCCTTTTCCCAGTCATAAATGGCTTTACACTCATCTTTGAATCATCAATATCCTGATCATCTTTTCACCATCTTTGAATCATCAATATCCTGATCGTCTTTTCACCATCTAACCACACAGAACACCAATATAAAACTGCATTAACACGGCTATAGACAAATCCACCAACTCTCTTCCTTAGCTCTCCCTTTATGATCCCATTGAGCTTAACATGTACTCAAGCCTCATTCTCTAATTGTCTCTTTTTGCTCGTGCGTTCGAGAGAACAGAACAAACACCAAAGTATAGTCCTATCATGGTTTATCTAGAATTGTGATATCCCACCTAAATATTTAATCGGTTGTGGTATGTAAGATAAAAATATGGGACTTTGGGTGATATATACCTTCTCATGGAAGTTAACTTTGGCAGGGTGTGTGCATGTGGAAAATAATATTGATATTTGTGATAGTAATTAGTAAAGGACAAGGAAACACATGGCAATAGAAGAAGTACAAGATGTCACTTGAGGACATGTGTCAAGTGTTAAGAACTCTATGAACACTAGTCATCAGGTTTTATAAAAGCAGGGGGAAGGTTATCTTGAAGGGGAGGGAAAAATTGTTTCCGGTTACCCAGAGAGAGAACCTCAGGTTGTGTGGAATGAGATTTGTAAACATTGTTCCTTTTAATTCTATTGTGTAAGTATTTAAGGAAGTGGGTGATTGTTAGTTTGTTTCTATAGATTTGGTGGCGTAAATCAATCGATTTTGTTATTTTCGCATTATGGTGCTTGAGGATCCGGGTTGTTACAAGAATACTCACAAGTTTGGTAGTAGTGTGTTCCGTTATCCATGGTATAGTTGTAAAGCAACATTTTATGATAACAAATCTGTATGGAGTGCAGTACTGGAGTACTTGGCCCAAAGTACTGAAACAGACTGGTATCACTGATTCACTGGGACATACCTGTACTCCAGTAAATTGTAGTCATCGTTATCTGCACCGTTTTGTGCAAGAATGGTATGACATGGCCACATGGGCGTACTGGCAAATACAAAAAGGGTTCGATAATGAGACTCAAAATCTTCTTACAGAAGAAGATTGAATGTAGAGCTAGCATTTGTTGAGATGACCAGTTGATCACATCTTAAACTAGGAAACACAAGATTTATTTGTGTGTTCTTGTCGAACAGTACAGATCTAGGACCTATGAAGCACATATATGGATACGACTAAAGAGAGTAGTTCTTATGCAAATATGCTGAAAATGAGTTTAAGGCACAGAGTAGGGGTGAAATTCGGTCGGTTCGGTTCGGTTTTTAGGGTGTTTGGGACCGAACTGATCGGTTCGGGGTAATTTATCCGGGAACCTATACCGACCGAAAAAAACAATAGACCGAAATCGGTTCGGGGTGGTTCGGTCCGGTCAGTTTTTTCAGTCCGGCGTTAAGATTGAAATGGACGGCTGAGATTTGTTGTTATTTTTTTTTGTTTTTTGTTTAAGATGGACGGCTTTGATTGATCGGTCCAAATCGGTATGGTTTTGGGGTATTTCGGTTCGGTTCGGTTTGGTTCGGTCAAGATATTTCCAGGAAACCGAGACCGAATTGAAAATTGATCAGATCGGTCCAAACCGAAGCTGACCAAACCCGCCCTCACCCCGACCGAAAACCGAACCGATTGGTCGGTTTTCTCGGTCCGTCGGTTTTTCTTTCACCCCTAGTACAGAGTATGTCGTATATGTAACATACTGGGTTTATACACAATGCAAGAACAGACTATGTATGTACATATGTATATTCACAAACATATAAATGTAAGAACACTATATAATATATATACGGATATAGAGTCTATTACAGTTTCTCAACCTGTATCTAATTTTCTATTTCCTATGTTTTATGTTTATGCTACAATTATAGTTTTCCCCTTATAATTTGCACTTAAAAAAATTTCATTTTAACCCTGCCGTATCCCTCACGTATTGCCATGTCCGAAACGTATCTGAAATTGAAAACATTTTATTTAAATAAGTATCAGTATCCGATACCCTTACTCGACTAGTTTTGGAGTATCCGTGATTCATAGCCCAGGACAGTTTCTTTGTAGGTTAAATCTCAACTTGTATCTAATTTTCTATTGCCTATATTTTATGTTTATACTATTACAGTTTTCCCCTTATAATTAAAATTTCATTTAAACCCCCGCCATATCCTGCCGTATGCTTCGCGTATTCGAAATTGAAAACATCGAGTATACATACAGGATATTATTTGCTGTATCCGATACGTATTGGAGCGTATCAGGTGCGTGTCGGTGTCCGATCCCCGTACTCAACTAGTTTTGGAGTTTTTGTGCTTCATAGTCTGGACAGTTTCTTTGTTGTTATTTGTAAATTTACGGGTTAATTGGGATGTCATAATGTATAAAACTTTTCCAGGATTAGGTTTTCTGCACTCTGTAGTATTGGGCTCAACAGTATTCATGATATGACTGGTAACTATACTGTAGAAACAAATAAATGACTGGTATTGGGCTCTACAGTATGAAAGAGATAAATGACTGGTAACTATACTGAAGTTTCTCCTAATTAATATTGCTTCTTGTCTATTCTAGGAGTATTCTGGTTGACACGACCTTGAAACTTCAATCAGGATCTTGCTATCTTCCACATCCTGACAAGGAAAAAACAGGTGGAGAGGATGCTCACTTTATTTGTGAGGAGGAGCATGTAATTGGTATTGCTGATGGTGTTGGCGGCTGGGCAGATGTTGGTGTTAATGCAGGGGTATATGCCCGTGAACTCATGTCTAATTCATTTGCTGCAATTCGAGATGAACCGAAGGGTTCTATTGATCCGGCTAGGGTGTTGGAGAAAGCTCACTCAGTCACACAATCGAAGGGTTCCTCAACGGCCTGCATAATAGCCCTTACACACCAGGTTTGTTGTGCTCCTTTACTGCACTAACCTTTTATGTTTTCATCCCAATACATCCCCCAACTTTTTGTTTCTCATGGGAACTATGTAGTGCTCGTCATTGGTATTTGTTATTAACAGCCTTAAAGACTTAGGGAGTTGGGGGAAATGCTTCAATACAGATGCACTAAAAATCGAACACTTCATTAATTGTCTATCATCATCAACAAGATGTGACCTGACGACCAATTCGTTCAACATGTCCTCCCACTTAACCACAATCTTGCATAAGGTGAACCATAAAACTCATAAGTAATTCATATCCAGGCACTAAAATCAGAAGTAAGCCATAACAAACTCCACAAATATGCAAAATTAAGCAAAAAATGTTCATAGAAAAAGCAAATGTACCACTAATTATCATTAAGTGCTGATCCATCAGTTATTGGACTTGTGGCTAACCACAAAATCTCATAATTTGTTCCACAAAAAGAATCATAAAAAACACCACAATTTTCCGTGCTAACATCACATATAACTCGGCCACAAAATCTCATAAAAATAGCCATCAATACAATAATAACATAACCCATTTAGTCCCCAATAATTGGGGGTATGAGCGGGGGATGGATAGGAGACAGACTTAACCTTTGGCAATAAATGCACAAAGTGGCTGCTCCCAGAATACCACTGAAACAAATGGATTGGAGACAGACCTAATCTTTGACAATAAATGCACAAAGTGGTTGCTCACAGAATACCACTGAAACAGTGGCCCCCCTATACCGTCGCGTTTACTGCGGAATCATGCCCTCAAATCAAAGCCAAAAGGCAACAGAGAGGGCAGACCCAAGAATCATTTTGATTTATGTGCACATTACCATGCTTCTTTCATTCAGCATCCAGAGCATTGGCGTTGCACAATCAAAATGATGTTATAGCCATCAATAATGTTATATAATCTACCGGTCCCAACTTGCACCATGACTTGTTATACTACTCATAATTGTAATGTTTTCCACAAAGATTACTTGAACCACAGATTATCATGACAAAGTGTTCCGTGGAGTTGTTTTCTATTAGTGTTGATGTTGCGAATTTTTCTTGTTCATTTGCAAACCCTCAGGTTTTTTGGCCAATTATATGTGATGTCAGTACAGAAAATTGTTGTGTTTTTTATGATTCTTTTTGTGGAACAAATTATGAGATTTTGTGGTTGGCCACAATTCCAAAAACTAATGGATCAGCACAATTAATACCCCAAAGCAAAGAATTGGACAATGTAACTCACAAAAGATCCCAATTAAAGGTCAAGAGTTCAAGGTTTGCTTAAGGCAATGATTGATTATCTTCTCCATTGGAGAAACTCTCTTTATCGGTTTATTTCTTCTCCATTATAAGCCTATTTGTTGAGTTGGTTTGATTGTTGGGCATGAGTTTTTTTGTTTTATTGTTTTTTTCTGAGCGGCAACAAATTTTATTAATCATATAACAAGGTTACAATGATTAAATGGGGCAAGAGCAAAACATCGAATCAAGAAGTGCAACCTAACAAGGTAGGCACACCACCCCACGAAAATCATCTGTGGCTCGAGACCCAAGCAACGATTGGCAAGGAACCAATCAAATACATCCAAGGGCAAAAGCCCACACCCGAATGGCCTCAAAATGCCCAGAATAAAACCAATTACAGCGCGAAGTCCACACCCGAAAGCCCTCAATATGCTCAGAAAAAAATAATTACAGCGCGAAAAAAAGCAAGGCCTAAAAAATGCCCAGAAAAAGACATTGAAGCCCAATGAGCAAAACCCAAAAGAGTTAAGCCCAGACCAACCCCAATGCCTAACCCTAACCCCCGGCAGCCAAACGACCACAACCTCCACCACCACCACCACCACCACCACCAGAGACCCACCAGGATTAGATCAAATCAACCAAACAACGAATCCAGCCCACACCGCCGATGGCCTTGAACGAACTGGACTTTGTCAAAGACCGTCGAGCAACCGCCAATCCGATCCTCACAAATGGTCAAGACCCCGACGACACTGAGACCAAAAAACGACACCGTGAGCCGTTGAACGTCGTCACCCATGTATACCCAAGATGCAGAAAAGCAACGATCTAATCCGCTCCACATGCCGGCCATGAGGCCTCCACATGCCGTTAAGCGAAACTGTGAATACCTAGGAGTATAAACACGGTGGAAGGCCTCACGGGCCTTGTCTCCACAAGCCTCCACAAAAGCCCTTGCCGTTAAGCCAAACCAGTAGCCCCAAGAGAAAACCGGCAGATGATCAACAAAGAACGGGTGGAGAAAGGCCGGAAAAAGGAACAGAAGGAGAGGATCAGCAAGCAGGGGAGAGAGAGAGATAGAGGAGAGGGATGGAGAGGAAAAACCAGAGCCCGGGGGGAGGAAAGAGATGGGACTGTTGAGTTTCGAGAGAGAGAGAGAGAGAGGAAAAAAAGAGAGGGTCAGGGTTATTGTTGGGCATGAGTTAACTGTTGGAACTGTGGATTCCCACATAGTTGACATATTACTTCAGTAGCACAATTCTTCGAATATGCATAGAACTGATCTCCTAGGGATTTACAAATTAAAATAACAAGTAGTCAACAATAATAACAGAACCCATGTAGTCCCCAATCATCAGGGGTATGGGCGGGGGATGATTGAAGACAGACCTCACTTTTGGCAATATGCACAAAGTGGTTGCTCTCAAAATACCACTAAAACAGTGCCCCCCCCCCCCCCCCCCCCCCCCCCAAAAAAAAAAAAAAAAAAAAAAAAAAACCTCCAAGAACCGAGGACGAGGAGCTATAGGGACGTTTTGCTGCAAAACCATGCCCCCAAATCAAAGTCGAAAGGCATCAAGGAGGCAGGCCTAGAGACCCAAATCAATTTCTGTGCCCATTATCATGCTTCCTTCATTCATGGTCCAGAGCATCTCACTAACGAGCACAACGAATTGACAAATTAAAAGAAAAAGAAAATAAAAACCCATGAAAAACGTTATTACAATATTGTATTATTTGAAGTTGTGGTTATTATCATGAACCAATTATTTCGTAACATAACAAAGACTATAGAGGGCAACTTCGTCCATCTAATTTTTTTATTGAAACAATCATCTTCTAAATTCTCTCCAGTATCTTGTAAATTGTAATATGAATTTTGAAGTGACTACCCTAAAAAGAATTTCTGGAGTCGCCAATGCTGGGTAGAGTGCGTAATAATTATAATGTTTTAATAATATTATAATGCTTTATACTAGGTTGCATCCCTTGCTGGTTTTGTATGACCTGTTTGTTGGTGGTGCAACGAATGTCATTTACTAAAAATGAGTTCAACCTGCAGTTTATTACTCCCTCCGTTTCAAATTGCTTGTCACTTATACTATTTTGGAATGTTCCAAATTGTTAGTCCTCTTTGAAAAGTCAAAACCAAATTTATTCAATCTTCCAAAACAACCCATTTACCAACAACAATCATTTCATTCAAAAGTCGAAATATTTGGTCATTGTTGGAAATTAATGAATCTGTTTAATGTGAATGCATTAATTGAATGTAGTATGCAGTTATTGCATGTCTGCTTAAAAAGTTAGAATTCCCAAAAGTGACCAGCAATTTGGAACGGAGGGAGTATCTACTTTGAATTTTTGTCGTTCAAATAAATAAAAAGTGCAATATCAATGGAAATTCTAGTTGGATTAGCTTACAGCAACAACAATTCTGATGTTC
Organism: Vaccinium darrowii; assembly: GCA_020921065.1. Lineage (NCBI taxonomy): Eukaryota > Viridiplantae > Streptophyta > Magnoliopsida > Ericales > Ericaceae > Vaccinium > Vaccinium darrowii. Next base: position 17,305,316 of record CM037158.1, on the reverse strand, counting down.
GACGCGTCCTTGAACAATTTGAGGTTCTCTTTAGTCCTCATTTTCCATTTAGAAATTGAATTTGAGTTTGCTTTGTTGATTTCCTGCTAGTAGTTTTCTTTTGTAAATATTGTTTGAAGTGTAAAAGTTTCTCGGATTCGAAAGTCAAAATGGAAAATAGATTTCTGAACTTTTGAAAGCTTAACTACATTTTCCTCTTGTTTTGTGTTGATATATTTAATGTGTTTTTCTCAGCAGAGTCTGCACGCCATTAATCTTGGGGATAGTGGATTTATCATAGTCAGAGAGGGATGCACCATCTTCCAATCTCCTGTGCAGCAGCATGGCTTCAATTTTCCTTATCAATTGGCAAGTGGCAGTGAAGGTGATCAGCCAAGTTGTGGTCAGGTGGGTTAATGTTCTGCTTCAGCTTCTGTTATAAATGAAAAAAAAAATAATAATAAATAAATAAACACTTGCGGTTGTGGTATTTGGAATTTGAAATTTGTTAGTCTTCATGGTAGTCTGAGATCCATCTTAAAACCGTGTTAGCAAGATTAGAATTCCTACATACCGCACCAGTATCATTAAGGATTCTGTTTCTACGTTTTGCGTGTTTCTGTTTTGAATTGGCTAGCAAGAAGGCTTATCAAAAGTCTATTCTCTTGGAACCTTCTTATTGTTGGGAACTGAAAAGCAAGTCTTCCTTCTTTGGAATCAATCTAGCACTTTCATTGAATCATCAAATTTCTGTGTAGGACACTTTCTTTCCCCCTGGTAGGAAAATAGGTATAAGTCCCTTTGTGTTGCTGCTGTGTCTCGTCCTTCCCCGGGAGTGTTAAGATAAATGTAGTTTAGATGGACTTGGTAAAATAGATAACACTTTCTTTGTACAAGTGCTTGAAAATACATTCCTAGAAAATATGATTCCATACTGATGTAGGAAAACTTTGGAAAACTTATGTAACTTGCCTTTAATTGGTAATGTGGCTGTTTTGTTGTTAGTATTCTGAATGGAGGAGAAAGCATTTCTTATAATTGTAGATGAAAAGAGACTCAAATCAGACTCTTAAGGGGTTGCACATGAAAGAAAACTGGTATTCGGTTGTATGTTTCAAAAAATATGCCATTTAAACTGTATTCGATTGTATGTTTCAAAAAATATGCCATTTTACTATCGTCTCCCAGGATTACGGTCGGGTTTCAAGTAACATAATTCAACCTGTCCACCAAAAGTGGAAAAACTGTCGTAAGTTGTAACCTATTTTACCTCTTCCAGACCCTGCTATAAGCAGGAGCCTTATGCCCTTGGTATGGCAATTACTATTGTGAAGGCCAGGCATAGGGGAAGTGATTGGGGTTGATTGGGACCTAATAGGCTTCGGGTATTGCTCCAGGGTTTTGAATCTTGTTGCTAACTATTAGGCTGCATTTTTGCAATAGACCAAGAATTGGAACTTGATAATAACTTGGCTGGAATTTTAGGAAGAGTACAAAATTACACATCAAGGATTTGCATCTGGGATTTTGCTCCTATATTCCTGGAACTTCATCTCTGTCTGTGTGCATGTGTGTACGTTCACTAACTGCTTGGGATTTATTCTCTTTGTTGCTTGCATATAGTTTATATCAAGAGGAATTTTCCAGTCGTCGTCCTAATTAACTATAACTGCAAGGTTGTTAGAGTCGTCAAAATATAGTTAATGACTAGTGCCATAAAGTCCGATTTTGTATACCCACCTTAAAAGTCGGTGAACATTACCCACCTCCTTATTGGTAGTTACAATAAGATAAATTGGTATACATTACTACTCCGTATCTTTTTTACCTTTAACCAATGCTACTGAACCGTAATTAGGTATTAAATAAATAGAAATTGGTGGCTTGGTGAAGGAATTTCACCCACGAAGTCCCCTTTTTGAAACCATCGTTAGTTGTCAAATATAAGTTACTTATAAAGTCTCTAATGAGAATTCTTAACTTTTGATAATTAGTTTTGCGGTCGTTCTCAATGATGGAACCGGAAAATATGAAAAACATTGACCATAATAAAAAAAAATTAAGAATGGAGAGAATAACAATTTTAATTATTGTCGTAATTATTTGCATCTATGGTGGACTTTTTGATACAATTGACCCATTTGTTTTCTTGGTCGATAGCTCTTTTAAATACAAACCTCAAAGTAAACAACAATAATCAGTAAAACTGATTTTTGATTATTTTTTCACTCTTTTAGACAACCCAAAACAAGACTTAGACTTACGATGGTGAAGTAATAGAGTATTTGTTTTACTAAGTGCTTCTAACGATATGTTTATATTTTTAAGTTTTTAGATTAGCAGTGCTTAGCCACAAAGTTGGGTCATGGAATTTCCTACGATTTCCTGTCTATTTGTTTTTTTGGGGGTACAATGGAAAAGACTGTCTAGTTATGATGAAAGGTCAGTTTATAATGTTTCCAAAACAAATAAGGTTGGTTTGGATTTTATCTTTATTTCTATCCTAAAATGCAACAAGCCAACAATAGTTATAATAGAGTAAATTTTGTAGGTTAGTATCAACCAATAGGAAGGCGGGTAAATTTCGTGGTTTAGTATCAACCAATAGGAAGGTAGTTTAGTAAAATCGGACTCAGTGCATAGCTGAATTTTATATTGACTCCTATTAGCATAGCTGTCGTTTTAGGAAGAGGATGATATATTGACTTATCTGAATGTTATGCATATCGTGAGAAAGATGCATATTGCTCAATCAGTAACGTTGCCACGTTGGGATAGACATTTGCTCAAGTTTTTTAAGTGTGTTGTATTCCACAAGAACATAGGTTGTACCCTTACTGAATACCAAAGAAACATCTCCTGTGCCAATTCTAAACTTCGAATATGCGGCCCCATTTCAAGACTAGGTATTTCAGAATGTCAAGTGAGGTAGTTGTTACATTCATGACTTGTTTGGTTGTGCATGGATAATTGCAAATTATGGCTCTTTCACCCTTGGTTTCTCTACCATGCTTTGTACTTTTAATTGCTTCCGCCTCAGTCCAGATGCATAAATAACAGAGGGAATTCAGGAGCAAAAAGGATCTTTTTGTTTCTTGTACATGCTGCTGCAATGTAATTGTCCGTGACAGCATGTATAGAGACAAATGAGTTAGCTTTTAAGTGCTGGTTTGTTTCGGAAAATGAACCATGACTAATTTGAGATGAATAAGATAAGACATACCAAATGACTGATCAAGTTAATATAAAAGGTGCAAGTGGAGTGGTAGCCCAGTGGTTGGCACCATGTATTTGATTGGTGTTCCAACCTCACTAACTACAACTAACATTACCGACCTTCACCGAGGAGAAAAAAAAAGGGCTAATATGAAAGGTAAGGTAGGCCTAATGATGGTCAAAAGGTAAGGTAGGCCTAATGATGGTCAAGTTTTGTCTCTAAGTAGAGGTATGAATTCCATAAGGTCTAGTGCAGGAGATATTGATGGTTCTCACATGAATTTTTCTTGTTTCAGGACTTAATTCTTCTATTCTGAGTCACTTGAAAACAACATATAATAGACAGAATAATCCTAGACTATGGGCGATGATAGGTAGCCTCTTACTTCTGTTCCCCTTAGTTCTAGAGGATACCCAGGATATAGTTCTTACCCAGGATATAGTTCTTAGTACCTGTACTTAGTCCTGGCTCAGGAGGCGTTCCTTTTGTTTTGTCTTACTCTCATTGTATTTTGAACTATTATTTGTTTAGTTTATATTCTGAACGATTATTTGTGCTGAGAGTTTAACTGAGCTTTCCGAATGTAAAAAATCTAGATAACTAATTCATTAGTTTGGGGTAACCGTGACCAGGTTTTCACTATAGCTATTGTACCTGGAGATGTTATCGTAGCTGGTACAGATGGGTTATTTGACAATTTGTTTAGCAAGGAGATTGATGCAGTTGTAGGCGATGGAATGAGGACAGGGTCAGAGCCCCAGGTAATTGCTCAAAAGATTGCAGCTCTGGCACGCCAGAGGGCTTTGGACAGGAACGGGCAAACCCCTTTCTCTTCTGCCGCTCAAGATGCTGGGTTCCGTTATTTTGGTGGCAAACTTGATGACACCACTGTTGTCGTCTCTATTATCACTAGCTCGGCCACTATGTGAGTTGCACCGCACCAGTTTTGCCGCCTTTCCTTAGCTTTTGATTTTCTCTAGGTTGTACCTCTTTATGGCAGGATTATAAGCCAGTTAGTTTGCATGTTTTGCTCCCAAACCCGATGTAATTTGTATCTCATCAATGTCAAAGTGCTGATTTCAAGTAAATTAGTAGTACTATGTAGCATAGTTGTCAAATCGCAACTCGAATCGAGAATTGGAATGACTCTTTTCCGAATTGTGAATCGAATCGAATCGTGAATCGTAATGATTTGGTCAAGTTTCAAAAATACTTGAAAAATGTGTCTATGCACTTGTATAATAAAGATACATTGCAAAATTGACAAATTTAAGCTTAAATCGGTATTGAAGTTTTTTTCTGACATAAACTGATGATTACATAGTCTATTAGGAAAGAGTAGATAGTGCATGAAACAAAATACTATAATAAAATGGATATACGCATATAGATATAAATATTCATTATAAAAATGAAAGCTTAGCTTTACAACAAATAACAATAGAAGTTTGTAGCCTAATAGGTACAAAACTAGTTTATATGGCAAAATTAAGGTAAAACCGCTAAAGTGATTTCACATTAGTCGAATGTAATAATTGTGGGAAACCTTGATTCGCTTATAGATTTGTATTGTTTTTGCATGAATCGTGAATTCTCGCGAATCGAACCGTGAATCGTATGATTCACTGCTGATTCTAGATAAACCTTGATTCATCTATAGATTCATATCGTTCTTACTTGAATCGTGAATCGAATCGCGAATCGTGCGATTCTAACAACTAACCTTGATTCATCTATAGATTCGTATCGTTCTTACTTGAATCGTGAATTGAATCGCGAATTGTGCGATTCTAACAACTATGCTATGTAGTACGTACTTCAAACCTCTTTAGAGGGGAAGTGATAAATTGAGAAGTGGATTTACGCACTTTGAACCCTCTTTTAATGAAGTTATTTGAGGCAACACGAGAATTCCGCTCCGAGTATTCTATCGTCCGCCTATGCAGGTTTTTAGCTCGTGCTTTTGAACTCGCCTGTTAAAAGATGGTGCCCCTTGTATACCCTACCCCGTTATGTTTCAAGTGAATACAGATGGATAATTTGCTTTTGGCCTTGCAAAATCTGAGTTTTGCAGAATAACTATGCCAGCATAGTTGTTTGAGTCAGGGTTTCAAATCTTGATTTCTGATTCTATGCGGGAAACCATTAAACCAAATGTTTATAAACTCAGTCTGGAGTACAATTTTGGCTTAAACTTCACTTGAGACATGAATATGGTAAGCATGTTATTTATCAAGTCCATTTCTGATAGTTTGAAATATGGTTCTTGAAAACAGCTACTCAATCGGCCGGCGTTTTTGGATTCTGTTTTAAGAAACTCTTCTTGATTGCCGGAGTTCCGCTGTACAGTATTTTTGGAACCTAGAAGAAATCTTGATTACAGTGGGCAGGTAGAAGCTGAGAGCTGAGGCAAAAATGTTGCTGCATTTCCTCTCATGCAACCTAATTCAATTCCTTGGTAGCCGAGGATAGTCCGTAAGAGATCAACTTCATATTTTGCCTCTGAAATTCAGATACTACCCATCCTCATGACGGCCAAGTATTTTCCTTCTCAATCAACTTCACATTTTGACTACTTTTTTTCCCTTTACTGTTCTAAAAGCTGTAGAATACTAGAATTGCTGTCCTATAAAATAGCTTTGCTAATGAGATTTTCCTCGCGGTATGGGGCTACACGGTCAATTTCCTCTCTCAAGGCCAGACAGTGTATAGTTGGACAAATACACGAGCATGAATATAAACATGGATTACAAAGCTTATTAAACTAATGTTCCTTAAACAGCCAAAACACAAACTTCGTACTAGAAAGGGGTTTAGTTTTTTTTTTGGCTACCAAAAAAAGCAGCAGCGTGTTTAGGTTTTATTCCTCTACTTACATGCATGAGTAAGCCAGCGGATGGGTTTGATGGGGAAGCAAATTGAACAGATCATTAAACCTTCCAGATTTTCTTGAGAACTTTTGGCTCTTTCTCACTACCGCCACCGCCGCCCGTCCCTTTTTCCTTGTGTCCCCTGGCTTCTTCCTCTTCTTGTTGCCTCTCCCTCTCTCTTCTAACTTTTTCTTGCCTCTCCATCTCTTCCCTTTCTTGTTCCTGTCTTCTGGCCTCTTCTTCCTCCCTCTCTACTGCTTCTTGTCTTCTCTTCTGTTCTGCCTGTTCCCTCTTTTGTTGCTTTCTTCTTGCCTCTTCTTCCTCCTCCTCCTCCCGGGCTTCCTCTTCCTCTTCCTCTCTTCTTCTAGCCTCCTCTTCCTCCCTTCTCTTTGCTTCCTCCTCTCGTCTTCTCTCCTCCTCTTTCCTCCTGGCTTCCTCTTCTTGCTCTTCTTCTTCCTCCTCCCTTCTCTTTGCTTCCTCTTCCTCTCGTCTTCTCGCTTCTTTCTCCTGCCTTCGGGCTTCCTCTTCTTGTTCTTCCTCCTCCCTTCTAGCTTCTTCCTCTTCCCTTCTGGCTTCCTCTTCCTCCCTCTTTCTAGCTTCTTCTTCTTCCCTTCTGGCTTCCTCTCTCCTCCGAGCTTCCTCTTCCTCCCTTTTTCTAGCTTCCTCTTCCTCTTCTTTTCTCCTCTTCTCTTCCTCCTCCTTTCGGGCTTCCTCTTCCTCCCTCTTCTTGGCCTCCTCTTCTTCTCTCCTCCTAGCTTCCTCCTTTTCCTCCTCAATCTCTTCCTCCATTTCCCTTTCTTCTTCCTCAGCACAAGACGTGCATTCCAATATGATTGATTCCCCCTGTGCAGTCAAAAGTTGACTAGTTGTTGTGTTTGTGACATTAAAGGATACTGCTAAAACTTCCTTGTCCAAAGTTTGGAGAACTGACGCTTTTCCCACCAGAAACTGTGGATGATTTTTCTTTGTTGTTGTGCTGAAACCAACGAAGACAAGGGAGTCATTGTTGAAGGCCATTTGAGCCATGGGATGGAACCTGGGTACAACAAAAACATCTCCTTCTTCTACCCTGAACCTCGTGTTTTTGCATTCTGATTCACTCACTGAGCTAGAACAAACCACCCGAACTATCCCCCGGCCTTGTGTTACTATAGATATCTCACTACCCATTGGATTCCAGTGAGGCCCCATCATTGACCCCTGTTAAGAAACACATTAGTAAAACAATAATACAATGAAGATACTACACATACAACGCCACAGCACTCTATGCTTTGATTATAAAAGAATTGGAATGAATATATTTCCAGCAACTTTACCTTGGTCAAGTTCACCATGAGGAGACCAATATTGGAGCCTCTTAGTGCAGGCAATTTTTTCTTGGTTACCATTAGGCTCCAACCATTACAATTCTGGAAATCTGGGTCTGCTTTCAGGATATTGAACGTCTTGGTCTTTTTATTGTAGATGTTGAACATGCTGTTACTTTTGCTCCCCAAAAGTGCTTTCATAAATTGAGCTTCGAACTGCCAAAACGTTTTCCCTTTGCCTTTCGCTGGGGGCGCATGCACTATTGCTTGTGGTATAGTTCCACTTGTTATTTCTTCTATCACTTCCTCGGGGACCTTCAGAGACCACATTGCATCATTAGATATTCCATTCGTAATAGCAAAATGACAGGCACAAGTTGTAGTAAATAATATTACATTTTTTTTGCTATTTTGTCTTCTATTGTTCATGAAGAATCTGCAGTGGTTTATAGCTTTTGAGCGGGATACGCTTCTGCTAAGTACAAAGCAGGCTGCATATGATTTTGTTGCACATTGTGAAATTATCCCTATAATGCTCATCACCAGTTGGGTATCGGAAAGCCATGATATGGTTATAAAGTTCCTATGACAATTCTTGACCTAAATGATTTCACAGCAACATTTTTATAATAACCGATAAGTTAACCTGGTAGTGGTAGTTTCGGCCATGATGATACAAATAGGAATATGTTTACTCTACCTTGCATAGCAAAATTTCGAAAGAGAATCTCAGGTTGGGAAAATTACGTTAAAAGCAGCTCGGAGGGTTTTCTTATCGAAGCCAAAGACCAAGTCGTGAATGCTCGAATATGCTGCTGCCCCCATATACGGTTTCTGCACAGGAATTGTCATTTTCCAGTCACACTTGCCCATCATTGACAGTAGTAAAAGTTTAAATTACCTACGTTGACACAGAACAACTCTCTGGAAATCGGGAAAAAAGAGAAAAGAAAGCAGAAACAGCATTGGTTTAGCAAACCCATACGTGCATGTCTTGGATTGAGTTAGTGAAGATAGAATAGATTCTAAGCTTCTGTCGTTCCTGTTCTAAGTTGCTCTGCACAAAGAATACAGTCCCAGTCGGCAGTCTGTAGACATCGCCTCGTTGTAGATCTACACGTCTCATTTCATCTTCATTAACCCAACTCAATCTTCCACTCCCTGCACCAAACTCACACCACCCAAGAAAATAATCGGAAAATTTTCAAGCACCAACTTTTGAAAGCAAACATGGGTAATGAATATAACTTCTGAACTCATTGTAGCATAAAAAATGACCCAGTTGTGGAGGGACTAATTCATTCTAATGCACTTTTTCCTCCAGCTTTTCCCTCACCAGATCTCCAACAAATCGAAGATTCCAATACAGCTTAGTAGAAGAGTGTTGTTTGAAAAACCCCATTATTAAAGGTAATGATGAGAGTTCATGCAGTCATATTGATGTCGTTAAACTCAAAGATATACTTGTACGACCTTAAACTTTGCTCTGTCACTTTTGTGAACAGATACAGAATTTCAATATTTGATGGACGAAGATTATTAGTAACATATGCAAAAGTTAATTTTATTAATATCATTTTTTGTAACATATGAAAGGAGAACAATTAACCTAGAAGATAATCATACATATTTTCAATCAACCTGTACAATTACAAAATTATATGATCGTATAGATTAACTGCATTCACATGAATCACATCCAGTTCAAAAGACAATTGTAATATTGCTACAAATAAAAGTATTTGGTAGAAATAACGAAGGATTGTAGGCGTTCTCCTGTACAAGAATCTGAAGAGGCCAATTATCAAGTCTTCCAAAAAAATCTTGCATGGGTTGGTGTTTTTGAAAAAGACATTGCGCTGATAAACTTATACAGCTTGATATTTTATGAAGAAACAATTACAATTATCAATATAAATTGGAAACTTGGGTAGCGTTCAATTTTCCGATAATGATAATTTCTTTGGAAATATATGTATAATTTCTCTTGAACACTCAATTTTTACCCAAAAGAAATGGAAAGTAAAAAAAAAAAAAAGGGGACAATTTTTGCGAGACCAATTCACCATAGGATAATGTTTCTTTCATTAAATAATGTTAAGAATTTATTAATTATAGGGGTTTAATTGTTAGTAATAATACAAACCCAACGCTTGAATTGCTATCAACGCCTTTGGGAGTCCACTAGTGGATGGGATTGGTCTCATGCATGGTCGAGGTGCAGATAAGCTACTCCGAATGACTGAAATTATCAAAATTATCAAACAGGTAGTCCACTGAGGATCTACAGTGGCAGAGGCAGTGGCCAAGAGCGGACCTACATAGAGGCAAGAGGGTCAGGTGACCCCCGCTGGATTAAAATTCTCCACAGATATGTACATATATATTTTTAAAATTTTGGTAATTTTGCCCCAAGACTTATACTCTATTCTCTAGATCTTGCCCCAAGTAAGTTGAAATATTTATAACCTTGCCCAAATAATTCACCGAATCTCCCATGATATTTTTCTTATTTTGTGGTCCCACCATTTTTCACATACTCTCCCTCACATGCAAATAAGCTGAGCACAGTTACAAATCATATAATTTTCTTTTTTGTTCTCTCCTACTCTCTCTCTGCCTCAAGTACATGACATACTATTTTCTGCATGTATATATTGAATAGATCTATGTTGTTTTAGTACTCCCTTCGTCCCAATTTGTTTACTCACTACTATGTATGTCTTTTGAAAACTACTATAGTTTTCAATTTATAATGTATTTTATATGCAATATGGATCTTATGATTAATTGAGACAAAATTTTCAAAAACTTTAAAGCACTACAGATAAAAACTTACATCCGTTTAAAAATGGCACAGATATTCGTAATGAGCAAACAAATTGGGATAAATTGGGATAAAGAGAGTATTATGATGTATTCCCACCGCTTCCATTGATAGTCCCCTAAGGAAAGGCGTATAATTTATATTCTATTCTAATGTACTATCAAAATGAGACGAAGAGAGTATATGTTGTAGATTCTTGACCCCACTGATGTTAAATCTTGGGTCCGCCTATGGCAGTGGTGGCCGCATGATTCATAATACGAGAGACCAGCACGGCATGATTCATAATATGGGAGCCCGGCAGTGACGGAGCCAGGATTTTGATTCGAGGGGCTGACTGAATAGCTAAACATATATTTATATCATATACAGTACCTTTTGTTTTCAAAATAACACATTTGTTCATTGAATTATTCTAGCCCTAATGTGCCCTAATGTGTATGAATCGTTTTGTTCTATTTCTTTAGTTTAGAAAGACTCAGGTGGTCATTTTTCACTTAGGAAAGAAATTAAGAAATGAAAATATAAAATAACCTTTTTTAAGTAAATAAAATTTTTTTTATTAAGATTATAAGAAATAATTATATTGATAGTATCAATAATACTTACAATTAGTATTATATTTATAGAATCGTTTTTGTTCGGCCAGGGAGACCGGACCACATGTATTTATAAATTAAATAAAAATATCATCTTCATATATTAATATATACTAATTGTATAGTAACAATTTTCAGGGGTCCTTAATTTTTACAAACAAAATCCAATAATGAATAATTGGTAGGTCTGCACCCTCCCCTGCATGCACCCCCGCACGCTCGTCTGGTGGGATTGAGGTACGCAGAAGCTAATCCGGACTATAGATAGTACCTGTGTGGACATAGAACACCATGTCTCTATGAAGAAGTACAGGAAGAAACAGTGCGTTGGGCTCCAAGGTGATGAACTGAAGATGATAACGCCCTGTTGTTGATCCATCACTGATTTGGACGGCCGAGATCTCCCCATATTCTGTTGAGACAAGTGACTCCCTCTCATCTTTCCTCACCAATGACCCCACAGTAGAAACACCCTCATCTTCATGATTACCATTCAGAGCTTTTGCATTTGCACCAGTACTAGTACCACCCACCCCTACACTCAGAATTTCCAACCAAAACAAGAAAAATACTATCACAAAGGGAATTGGGAATCGCACAGCTTTCTTGATCATCATCATCACTGTCATGTAGAGAGAGAGAGAGAGAGAGAGAGAGAGGGTATGCGGTGAGACTGGAGGGATGGTTACTGTTAATGGGAAAGGTAATTCGAGAGATCGAGATCGAGAGAGAGAGAGAGAATGAGAGATACGTGGCTTGTGGGTGACACGTTTCATGCAGGGATTTCAACGTGGAGGAAATTTGGGCCACGAAGTATGGGTGAGCAGGTGACCAGTTTGATTGTTGCATGCAGTGAGAATGTCTTTGGTGGCTTCTGCTCATTTTTCATTTTGTCTTTTGGTGCTAAAGGCTTTCTCTCATTTTTATTTGGTGGCAGAGATGGAGCACAAGAGGGGAGGTGCATGTGCCACTCCGATTCAAAAATAAAAAATAAAAACTATTTTTGTATTGCAAGAGCGGTATTATTTTTCAAAACACGTGTATTATTTTTTGTGTTAAGCATATTAATGAATGACTAATTGATTAAAGTACGTATTTTTAGGTACTTAGTACGTTGATGAATGATTAACCTATGGAAATGTGCATCTTTTCGGGTACTACCAAAAAGCATCTAATTTTCGGATAAAAAAATAAATCACTTCCATACAGGATTTCTTACATTTCTAGACATAAATTAAAGAACGAATTGAGGTTTTTATCTTTGTGAGATGGATTGAGGAAGGATTGTCTTCACGGAGAACATGCCTCAAAATACTGCAAGTGGGGGCTTCCATGATCTATTTTCATTCACTCGCAAGGGTGCATTTTTATTCTCATTGCTTTGTAATAATGAAAGTTTTCCTAAGGAGGAGAGGGCAGGCCCATTGAGAAATTCAATTTGGGGTAATGTTGGATTTATTCGATTTGGGTTGAAGCTCATGTAGTGTCACGCAAATTTTTATGGTTGGTGTTGTGATGAAGTGTTATGTCTTTGACATATGCATTAGAAACAAAAAGAATCTAAGGCGGCCGCCAATAATGATGGCTAATGGATATTTTCAAGTACTTTTATTTTTAATTTTTGTCTTCTAGACTTAATTACCCCCGAAAAACCCCTCTACCCTCTATGAATAGATTTAATGGAAAGATTTTTCTCATAATTTCGAAAACAATCTTTGAAAAAACATAGCGAGCGAAAATCGTCGCTTGCTAAAAATACAACTATATAAGTTGAATGCCTATGTACCTGTTTTCCGTATCCATGAATAGGAAATGGCAAATTAGCCCCCAAAATTCACGTAATTTTACCTTCATCAGCTACCATAATTTTTTTCAAACATACGAAGTTAGGTTAATTTTCATCTCTTTTGCTTCATCTTTCCACTCACACCTTCAACTAAGTTTCCACTAAATCCAGAGCACATGAAAACATTCTTTTTTTAACTCATACTCTCTCCATCCCTTTTTAAGTGATCCACTTGGGAAACGTGTATTTTTGTGGACGTTTAAAAACATACTTTCGTATAACGTTTTTAAATTTTTTTTTTGCACCAAATTAAAAAAGTTATATAGAGAAATATGTTTTTTAGGGGTTTCAAATTACACGTATTCCTATACGGATCACTTAAAAAGAGACGGAGGAAGTACAAGAAAATAAAAGAACAAAGACTTATCCAAGACATCACTCTAGCAAGTAGGAACATACTAGTGGGCTTGACTACGAGACAAGTGAGCCACTTGACCCCGTTTCCTTTGATTTCTCAACACAAATGTTACTCTATCCATCTCCAAATAAATGTAGAGTTTTATAAATGAGCATTTTTAAAAAAATTATGGGTAACGATGATATATCTTTAATAAGTTGAATCTACGAATTCGAAGCAACACATTTAAAAAGAGACAAAGGAAGTACTTTTTTTTTTTTGGAGAAATAGAAAGAAATTGCATTAAATCAAACCCAGTACACAACGAAATCAAAACAAACAAACTCTAAAACTAAGCAAAATAGAAAAAAACAGAAACGAAAAAACAAAAAAGACTGAAAAATAAACCGCCGGAGCTTGTCGTCGCCGCTGTCACGTCGGAGCCGCCGCCGCCGTCGGTGTCGGAACCCAGATCTAGAAACCCCGGATCTTTGCTCTTTTGACTTCATAATAAAGTTTTTGATTCGTCGAAAGTACTACGGTTCTACTTTTTGACCCGACAAGTTCAAAATTCTTCTCAACTCCGCCCCTGCATAATAGCAATTTGCATCCACAAATGTAAAAGAAGCCTCGGGTTCATCAAAGATGCCGACTTTTTTTTTTTTGGTACAACGGAAGTTCAAAGAAACGGACTTTGCGTTCACCTTACCGCTGCAATTATTCAGCCACATTAGAAACAAAGAACCCACGTACTAATAATACATACAAAATATATATCAACTTTAAGAGGAAGTCCCCAACAGAAAATTGCGCTGCATACAAAATTATTCGAACCACAAGTATATAAGTCCTTGGTCTATTTTCAATTGATCAGTTTACAAGGGGTAAAATAATCAAAGCTCTGGATCATGTAAGAATCTAACAAATAAGTCTCAGTAACAGCGACAAGAGAGAGAGAGAAAGAGAGAGAGAGAGAGAGAGAGAGAGGCTATAAATTAGTAAGGGTCTTCCATGAGTGTTTGGTTTGCTCCTGGCATTTTCATACTTCCAAAGGAGGGAACCAAGTCCAGATTACAGACATTGCTTATTTAGGCTAGACCGTAAACTCCTCACCGACTTGACGAAAACCTACAACTGCAGGCCACTATTTTCAGATGTAGAACAAGTTTGTCAGTTGTTATTCTCCAAGTTTAGATACTGCATCAGGTCCGCACATCCTAGTCAAATCTTCCTGTTTCAGAGGAACAATCATTTCCCGAGTTAATAGCTCACCTATTTTTCAGATAACAAAAATATCATATCCACGATAGAAATATTGCTAAAGCGGTAGTGTGTGTCTGTTAGCATTGCATAAGAATTGAGATGATTGATAACATAATGCTTCAACAGTTTGACAAAGCTTGAATGACAATTACGGCAGTAGTTTTCTTCTTTGCAAGTTCCAAAAGTAAAAATTGTCATAAGCGAACACTATGGTAGTGAAAAATGATTGGAGAAAGAGGGGATATTTTTTTGTTTGGAAGTGCGTCGCTACAATCATCATACCTTGATGTAATTATTTTCAGACGTAAGTTTCTCACACTCCGCAGAAAGCCTCTGCAATTCATCTCTAAGCGTGCGATTTTCATTGTTCAGCTTATCTACCCTTTCTTGTAGCTCCTCACATTCGGCCTGTTGAGAATAAAAAAGGAAAATAGACACAAGCCTTTAACAATTACATCGCCTAGCGTAAAAAGTAACACAGCACAAACAGAGGAAACAAGGGAGTAGTCAACAAATGGTCCCAGGTTCTCCTCTTTAAAATGACTTGAAAGTAACTGTTTACACAGCAACACTGAAGAGTATGCTGCTGCCTCATGCTCTTATCCGATCATGAGTGGCATGTCGAATTATTATATTTAATTTCAAGAACATGAGACACGTCGGGGATACCCGTGTCTCAACTTGGACACAGGTGGAAATATATGGGTAGAGAAATTTTAACCAAATAAAAAATAAATTTCTGTTGTTTCTGTCTAGAATGTTCACATGAATAACAAAAAAATATCCACATATACATATTTTTCCTGTGTCCCATCCCCATTTATTTAGAATTTCCATGTCCCGTGTTCATATCCGCGCGGACAGCGCTGTGTCAGCGTCCTTCGTAGATGCTTATCATTTGACAAATCAACTAGAGTAATTTCCCACCAATAAACTGGATTATGAAGTTTCATGTAGTCTTTGGGAAAACATTTTGTCATTACAAAACCCATATTGCTTTGAAAAGAAGCTTAATGGCTTCTACGGTTGAGATGATACTGCCAGGCAGCCAGCAGTCATCTGGCTTTAATCGGTATTAAACTCCATTCCAATCATCAGTGTTCCACTCCAATATTTTTGGTGCTTCCCAGCTTGTAGGTGAATCATCAAGTATAATACACTGACAATTTTGTGAAAAGAGCATAGTGTCTCTCCAAAAAATGACCTCTCTAGTTAGGGAAGACACGATGTATTCGCGTATACCAGCAGGTCCTACTTAATGCATGGCACTCTTACAGCAGTTTCTAGTTATTTAGAACACCACCCCGTAGCATCTCTAAGAGGTCCAACAGTGAGATATATGTGTGCATGCCTGTCTCTTTAAGTGAGAATTTCATACCAATCAACTCTTTTAAAATGTTCTGTGCAACTAAAATGCTGTAATAACTTAGGCAAAAATTTGTAACGGAATTATCACATGCTAAGAAGCACAAACACCGACACAAACATGTGGATAAGTCATTTCTGACCTCCTAACATGTCACCAGCGTCTTCCTAAGCAAACAAATGTTTGGGTGTGGCCCAAACATGTCCATGACATGTCTGAATGTGTTGGCGATGTGTCCGTGCTTCTTACACAACATTATCAGATTAGTAAACCTATTTCGCATGATGACAAAAGACAATTTCATGTAGGAAAATCATGATTTGAAGTACTCTCAATATGTACCGAAAAAGAAGCAATTTGAGAAAATAACTAGGAGGCGTCCACCCTCAACTCAAAATCCTGACACATGTACTCTTGCAAATCTCTCTTAGGAAATCCTGACACACGTACTCTTGCAAATCCCTCTTAGGAAATCTTATGTACTCACCTGCATACCAAGAAAAAAGTTAACACTACTTCTGCACCCACAATCAGAGCCAGACTCTTTTTCTTCACCAATCAATTCATGGAAATGATCTCAACAAATTGGTGTTGCATAAACAAACATCTCCTATTGTCCTATGCAAACTATATCCTGGGTCATATCAAGGTCCTTAAGGTTTACACTATATATCTTCATGCACCCATTTGGAGTCTTTGAATAGAACGATAGCACCCCCAGCATTGTGATGTATTGGAATAATCTGTAGATCAATGATATGCGTACCAAACGCAATAAACAAAGGCAGCCCCATTGATATGTAACGTACAGAGTTCTCAAGCTTACAGGACTCTTGGCGATTCTGCATTATTGAATTATTGTGGTTTATAATGGGTGAAAATGAGCCTATTCCTCTTGTGAGGGTGTCTTTCTGTTGCTTACTGTCTTTTGTGGGGCCCAGCCCCTAAGGTGTTAAGAGGTCAGTTCTCTCTATGCTAGGTGGTGGTCTTGAGTGCCTTTGTATATCTTTCTCTCACTTTTCTTTATAAAATGCTCCTTGCCCAACAAAATTTCTCAAAATATCTTCTTCTGTTACTATAGTTTGATAAATTGAAGTTGCTAAAGTCAAATGTACCATTAGTGTCCATACACTACCTCAAGATAGATAGGTTTAAAGAATAAAGATGAGGAAGAAAATATAACATTGGTGACGAAACACGAGCCAAGAAGCACACAAACTTACAATATACCTGCTTGCGTAGTCTTGACCTCCTGGCTGATTCCCTGTTAGATTGCTTCCTCTTTTGTCTCTTTAATTCACGATCATCCTGACATTAATGCAGGGGTTACCATATTTAACTACTCGTGACTCCATCTTAATATATATCTAGGACTGGGAGCATTAATATCACATTCCTTTTTTCATGATCTGCAATATAGCATCAAATTTTCAAGATGAACCTATCCTACCCATAAACAAAAGAGCATATCCATTATATGCATACACAAAAAGAGAGAATTTGCTTAACAGGTGAATTAAATGCAAAAAATGAACATGACATTCTATTCCTTTGAGTCGCTGACTGGAAACAAACAGAGAATCTATTCAATGGTTGATTTCAGAATTTTTTCAGAATACCGTGTCAAAATAATCCAAATTTAAGAAACATCACAATGTGTCCTTCTGTTATTTTCAAGAAACTGCACATGTTTAGAAGCATGTTCCCAATCATAATTTTTCGAAACTATGCTGCAAAGGGAGTATCCTAGCTTTACAAGAGCATGCTCATGTTTGTATAAACTCCTTGCGCAACTAATGAAAATCATAAAATAAAATAAAAAAACTTTTATCCGAAAGAAAGAAAAGAAGAAACAAATCGATACCAAAAAAAAAAAAAAGTAGCAAAAAAAAGACAAGTACTTGGGATGCCACATTCCAAAGAAATCCGGCCTCAGGTGTGTCAATTCATAAGACTTTCCTTTCATTTGTCTTGCATAATTATATGCCAATACTCCCCTATTTCAGATTTTTCACCTCGTATAGACAATGCCAAATGGTAATCACAGCCAATGTTCTGAAAGGTCGACCTAGGCGGCGCCTCAGATTTAGGATCTAGGTGGTAAGCAAGCATTTTTACAGTAGTCCGCAATCAGTCAGCCATTAATCGGCCAGACAGCGATTAATAGGCAGGTATTAAAGGTATTTTGGGGGATAAATGTGTTACAGTAAACTGTCCAAGGTGTTCAAGTGTTCTATATTTAACAATCCATTTGTGATATATGCATAACACATATCAAAGCCTTAAATATGTGTTAAATACATAGTTTTATTTGGTTTTGAACATCAAACTTTTATTTGACTATTATTTGTTGCTACTTTGTTTTTAGCTGTTACCGTAGCCTTAATACATTTCTTCCTAGTACCACGTCATTTCTCACTCAAACTTTGGAGGGTTAATACTCCCTCCGTCCCAAAAAGGTGGTCCATTTTTCCTTTTTGGGACGTCCAAAAAATCTTGTCCATTTTAACTAGTCAATGAGAAAAAATGGAGTTATTTCCATATATGCCTTCAAATACAAAAGTGAACGGAAAAGAATTAAAGTTTAAAAAAAGTAATCATTGCATTTTAAAAATGGAGGGTAGTTTTGGAAATTCATCTAATTAAAAGAGTAATGAGTATGCTTCTTTAAAAAGTTGGATTTCCCAAAAGGGACCAACGTTTTGGGACAGAGGGAGTATTTTCAAAAGCTGAAAAGCTGACTAATCTTAGATGCCAACTAGTCAGCCTAGGCGCTAGCCACCCCTCTTCCACCTGACTAGTGCCTAGTGACTAGCTCCAGAGAATTATTGGAGTCAACTATAACTAGGTAACTTATATTTATGAGAAGAAGTTTTGTCAACATGGCACAAATATCATGCTTATTTACTTAATGTTCAAGCCAAATACGATACGTTCTGTTGGGAGACAATAACATACGTTGTTGACCAGGTCTGACAAAGGCTATTAGAAGACATTTGTTGTAGGTTACAAACGAGCTAGGCCATTTTAAGTGTTTGAGAAGACATTTATTGTAGGCTACAAATGAGCTAGGCTATTTGAGTGTTCGAGCTCGGCTTGCTCAATTTACTTGAGTTTGAGGTCGAGTCGATCTCACAACTAGCCAAGCTCGAGTTCTTATTTGAACTCAAGAAGAAAAATCAAGTCCAAAACAATTTTTAATACATAAAAAGTACTAAATAAATCCACATTCCAACAATAAGTATAATATATTTTTGTGTTTACAAGCCTACTTGAGCTAAGTCGACGTATACTCGAGCTTGGCTAGATTAGTAATGTTGGAAACATGTGTGAAAGATTGAGTCCCACATTGCATAAACAGAAAAAGAGTTGGACCTTGATATACAATTGGATGACTCACCACTTACAAGGCTTAGCCTTTTAAGTGGATATGGGTCATTCAATTTATATTGGGTCCATGTGATGTGTTGGACTCCGTGGATACTCCCCAACGGACTTACAAGGCTTAGCCTTTTAAGTGGATATGGGTCATTCAATGTATATTGGATCCATGTGATGTGTTGGACTCCGTGGATACTCCCCAACGGATTGGGCCTATGCGCACATGGGAAGAACCTCAGGCGGATCAGACTGCCAACAAGTGGTATCAGAGCTGATGGCTGACGATCTATGGGTGGACTCTCCTGGAAGCATCGGTGGTTGTGGGCTTGCACGGAGACTCTCGGAGGAGCAAGAAAAATCCATTGTAACTCTCAATGGAGCAAGAAAATTCCTGGTGCGTGCAGTAAGTGGCTGGCAGCAAGGTGGCTCTCGATGGAATGGGTACTCTCTATGGAGCAGGAAAAATTCCTAGTGCGTGCGGCACCTGGCTGGCAAGCAAAGGTGGCTCTCGTGGAGTATGGTGGCTCATGATAAAGTGGGTGCGGTAAATAAGCCCGGGTTTGGACACGGTGTTGGAGAGATAGATCAAGAATTAAGGGGGAGTCAAGTGGATCAGATCGAGGGGAACTAGGCCCAATGCATGGTTCACACATAAGAGGGAGGTTGTTGGAAACATGCGTGAAAGATTGAGTCCCACATTGGATAAACAGAAAAAGAGTTGGACCTTAATATACATTTGGATGGCTCATCACTTACAAGGCTTAGCCTTTTAAGTGGATAAAGGTCATTCAATGTATATTGGGTCCATGTGATGTGTTGGACTCCGTGGATAACCCCAAGGCCCCAACGGATTGGGCCTATGCGCAAATGGGAAGAACCTCGGGCGGATCAGACTCCTAACAAGTAAACGGGCCTAAACATCTGGCTCGGGCTCGTTCACTCTTGAACCAGCTTTTAACAAGTCAAGCCAACAGCTTGAGCTTGTGTGCGAATAGCTCGGTTTGTTTGTAACCCTATATGTAATATAATCAAAAGGGATCCCTAAGCTAGTGGATTAGTCATGATCTTAAAAAGTAGTGCAACCACGACAAAATACTATAAATAATCAATTATACTGCACGTCTTTGAAAAAAATAATGAAGGGCTTCATACTTGAGTCCATTGATTGGTCATAATGCCTTCGCGTCCAACCAGTGTTTCTGGAGCAACAGTTGGTGAGACGCCAGGAGGATTGCGTCTCATTTTCACTGCCCCAGCACCAGCAGGGGATGCACTCCATAAGTCCATCCCCATGTTCATATTAACTGCAGCCACAGAAGAGACAACTGAATTCCCAGGCACTGATGCTTGAAGACTTGGCCCTGTGGTTTTATTCTGTGCATTGGCTCCTGAAAGTTTACACGAGTGCAAAATCACTTCTAAATTATATGAAGATTAGATAATCATGCGGAGATGACAAAACTACCATCTTCAAGCATCTGGTGAAAGCTTCCTTTCTTACTTGCAATTGCAGCATACTCCTACAAAAGAAAATTCAATCTCTCTTTTAAAAAGAAGAAATGAAAAAATCATGATGTCATACTTTTTGACTGGGTCGGGTTAAAAAAGTCACGAGGAACATGTTTGCACTTGAAAACACCAGAGCTAGATCACTCACAAAAGTTGCAAGCGATTCAATGTGTCTTAGCTGTCAATAACATAAAAAAACTCATGTCCATGAATAAAACACATACTTGGCTGTTATTCTCATCACTTGCATCCGATGAACCTTCACTTCCACTTTCAGCACTGGTCATCACAATTATGCAACCGCATCACAAAACATAAAAACAATTAAAAGCAAACTCTGATGAGTAATTGATGACTACAAACGAATTGACAACACTCATTAGTTATAGTTAGAAAGAAACCTAAGATTAAACTGTGGGTAAGACTACTTTGCTAGAAATGAATCAAGATTAGGCAAGTTAGAAACAAAATTCAAAGATTCAAAATTTCAGGACACCTTTGTGTGGCACCATCATTTCCCGAGCCCGAACGTTCCTTCCCATTTTCTTCACCCTTGCTGCCAATCAAGCCAGTGTTTCTTGAAGTTCCCTTGGACTTTTTATTGGTAGTAGGATCCGTCCCATTAGGGAGGTTTCCTTCTGAAGCCACATTTGTCTGTCCCATGCTTGGAATCTACAAAAAGAAAAAATCAAGTTTCCATTTTGAAGGTCTTCTAAAAGCTAGAATAAAAAGGATTATTGTACTCAACTTCCAACTGAATTAAAACACAAATTTAGCAAACTGTACAAGTACATGTACTCTTTTTTTTTTATAAACGACATGTACTCTTTCACTCAAATATGAATACAAGAAAATTATTTAACCTTGCATAAGAAAATAAAGATTACCATGGCCATATTAGGATTAGCATAAACTCCCCCTGGGGCATAAAGAGGCGGGTAGGGAACTGGGGTCCCATAAGGCGGCATCAACCCGTGCTGAAAATCAACAGCAAAACCAATGAGTAATGAAAGACGAAGACTACTTAACAACACTGTAGCACTTCATATGATACTTAGACAACGAAGAAAAACACGAGATAATTAATTACCTGGCTTCCCCACATATATGGATGGGGACTGGGGGACGCCATGGTCGTGGCGTAGAATGGAGGAGCACCAGCACCATAATATGCCTATACGGTAAGCCATAAGCTATTAGTGAAATCTTTCAAGGAACAATAAACTCAACAAATTTAGCAACACATTAAGCTCAAGATCCTGCATAATAATACCTGCATAGGATTTGACCAACCAGGATATGAAGGAGTTGGAGGCGTTGGGGCAGTTTCCTGTACAAGCAAAAGGTTAATGCCACAGAGAGAGAGAGAGAGAGAGAGAGAGAGAGAGAGAGAGAGAGACCTGGGCTGACGGATTTGGCTTGGAAGGCTTAGCGGGCGTGCTCCCTTCCCCAGGCCCCATTTCAATCAGTAAAATAATTCCCTTTGACTAACTATGTAGTATACCCTGAAACACACATTCAAACGAGATGAAGGTCCTGAAAGTATCAAATCTAACCGCACAACACACCAGAATTCCAAACTTTCCTTTAACTACCAAGTTTTGTTTTGTCACCTAGAATAAAGCATGGTAAGATTAAGATCATAATAGTTGTGTTTTGGGAGACCATCGCGAACTCCAGAAATAGTACCTTTTTGTTGTAGTGAATATTTGGGAATCCGTAATTTTCTCTTACTTAACTCATTTGTCAGTATGACTTGATTATAGTACTCCTGAACAGTAGTAATACCACCATGCTCCATTCTCATTTAACAATGTAAAAAGTTTAAATGTGCAATAGGTTAGGCACACCTTGACTGGCAAATTTATTCAATAATGTCTCAATTACATCTAAAAAGCGATAGAAAATAAACCCACTGACTGCAATGAGCCCCTAGATATTATCCTCGGTTACTTTTACACGAGTCTGCCTGGTTGCAGCATGCAAACTTCAAGGCAGATATGATTTGAGTAAAAGCGTTCGAATTAAACAAACAAAGAAACTAGTAACATGCTTCAAAGTCAAGCTGGATATTTAAATACAAGCTTGTGAATTACTTGCTCTTGGTAGATTGATCAGATCACCAATCTTTCATGAATCATGATGCTCTTCTTAAAGTTAACAGCGCATTTAGAGGGAGTATATTCTAACAAAAGGCAAATGCAGAAAAATATTTCTTCCCAGATTTATTACAGTTAGACAAGAAGGCAATGGATCCTTACTGCAAAGACAAAATCTAATTGTAAGCCGCACGCTATGTCTAGTGGTAAGGAAATCTAGAAAAACATGGCAAATTTTCGTTTTACTAGTAAAACAAAATGGAGGGGCTGCTTATGATGTTTGATTCATTGTGTAGGACATCCAACCTGTCCCCCAAGTTGAAGGTTCACATATTTACCCAAAAAAGGTTTAAGGTTCACATCATTAAGTGATGCATAGAGGAGCTTTTAAATGCATCTGAATGTTTTAGAACACCCGCTTAATGCACTATAAGTTTTGTACTTTGTGTAGAAACACACATCGTAATAAATAACTCACTTACGGAGAAATTGGATACTTTTATAAACACTCGTGCATATATCCCTTCCCCAGAAAACGAAAAAGCAAATACAAAACAATTATGCTTGATAATGATCCCCTAACACCATTTCGGATACCCTACAAGAACATTTTTTAAAAACTGTGCTACAATGGGTTCAGTAACTTCTCTACTTCAGTAACTTCTCTACTAAAATTTTCAACTCCATGAACAGTGAGTGTACGTTGGAAAGAACTTGCTTCCATTGATAAATTATGTTGGAAGAATTCCTAGTATGTCTTTAGCCTAAGGGATCATATATATTGGAAAACATTAGTTTATGTCCTATAAACCTATAAATCAGACCCGTGATGTACACCAAATGAGAAAGGTAAAACCAGAATTTGAAAACAAGAGCAGTACTGAAAACAGAACTGTAACAGAAGACTGCAGTAAAGAAACAAAAATGCAAATTGTATTCTTCCTAGGTTGTGGAGAAATAAAACCTGAAGCCAAAGGCTAGTGTATCTACTATGTCCTTATCAAATTATTCACCCACCCTAGAGTGCTAACAATTTCACTGGATGTCTACCTCACGAGACATAAATTATTTACAAACACAGAAGCAGCACAAAAATCTGTGTGACTTCGGACCAAATTTTATGTACCACGCTCTCAAAAAGAGATTGAGACTAAACATAATGACAATTATTGTCACTACGTAAAAACTAAAAACTCAACGTGGGATGATGCAAAAGAGGATGGTATATACAAAAGAGATGAACTACACCAAACCGTAAGAGCCCACCCATCCATGACGAAAAGGGGCGATAGAACAGAGACTAGTGAACGGTATTGAAGCACCTCTACTGTCTCACAACTTAAAAGGAAATTTCTCCAAAAAGTTATATTTGTATGGATACATCTCACAGGGGGTTGGGGGGTTGGGGGGCGGATGTGATTAACCACCATTGAGTAGGTTCCTACATCCGCAAAAACCTTGGGGCAATTTGGGCCACAAGTAGTGCTGCTAAACGAGTCAAACAAATGTAATCACGCCTATCATGAGTCGAGATTGAGTAGCTTGATATTTCTAAACATCCTAAGAGTATTGAGCTAGGTTGAAAATTGTTCGTGCTTAGTTTCAAAGCTACACAAATTTTAAAGAACATGTCCAAGTTTGGTTTGTTAACAAGTATACCAGTTGGACAAGCTTCCAATGAACGGAATACAAGTTTGAGGAACATGGTCCGTAAACCAGCCTTAGCGCCAAGTCCTTGTGCAAGGAATGATTATATGTACCACTAAGGTTCCCTTACGTAACTTGTTGGAGAAAGTTGCTTAACATTCTCCAACCAGTCCTCACTTACAAATGGTCTTGAACAAGCAAATATACGGCTTAAATCTCCTCATAAATGTGAACATATTTCCACCTGGACCAACCACAAAAAGACTTAAGAACCCCACACATATTTTGGATCGGCCAAAAGAAAATCTGGTTCAAAACCCATTCAAGTTTTCTACAAACACATCAACTTGCCAACAATGAGCAAAACATACTCACTTGCTACTGTTTTATTGGCTATTTAATGAGATATCTTTATACCACAACCATTAAAACGATGAAACATTATTTTGTCAGTGCATACACAACAGTTGTGTACGATGTGGTGTTAATCGATCTTTCCAAACCGTTTTTTCTCAGAGTTTTTTGCTCGAGGGGTGCTTGAGATTGTTATTAGGCCTACGTAAAAGTATCGACCAATTGGCAACTCCAACTGAGTTGAGAAGATTCAAGCCCTGATCCACTAATCTTGATGAATTTGGAGTTCTTTTTCATATTAACAACGCAGGTAAAGGTAAACACCCTCGAAATTCTCACCCCAAACCAAAATTTCAAATTCAACTCAGGGGTGAAATGAATTTATAGTCGCGATTTCTTCAAAATAAGAACAAAGCATTAAGCACCACAATTGAAACCCAAGGCATCACACCACGAAAAGTGCAACAATTACATATACGTGTATCCACGTGTATGATGTTTTGGAGAGAGAGAGTCGAAAACAGAGGAGAGAGAAAACTGACCTGGTTTTATGAACTTTGTAAGGGAGGGAGAGAGAGAGAGAGAGAGAGAGAAACGTGGAAGTCCAAGTCGGACGGACAAACGTCCTAGGTTTAATTGTCTGTCTCCTCTTTTTTTGCCGCAATTGGTGTGTGCTGTAGACCTAACAGACAGAGAACAAACGGCTGTTAGTGAGAGAGAGAGAGCCAGGGAGGAGAGAGAGATGAATCCGCTTTGGCGGAATCCTCGGTGGTTGTACGGCTGGAACGGCGGAGTTGTCTGAGGGTTTTCACAGTTGACGCGTAGGAGAAAGAGGGTTCCAGCTGTCAAGGTTCGACTGGATAGGAATGACTCATCGCACAGGTAAGGAGAAAGGATAGATTATGATGAGTCACCAACTGATGGATAATTTTCTTTATTATTAAAAAATACGGTGCTAAACTCAAGCTTTAGGGCCCGATTGGCTAAGGCCTGATTGGCTGGGGTTAACCAAGGGATATAAGTTATACCTTCCATTTTTATTCCGATTCCATATACTTATCCATGGTTTGGGAATCAAAAGAGAACCTGGATAGTTTTATCCCCCTCCTTGTTATAAAACAATTGATTTTATTGCGTCCAGCCTTATACCCCTGCCAATTTACCCAAATAACCCCCGTTATTCCCCCTCGTCTATTTTCTATTGTTTATTGGGAAACCCTACCCATTTTTGGTGGCTGTGTTTATATGATCTCTGGTGTGGCAATCCCATCTTCTCGACAGAGAAACTCCGGCGACGTGCGATCCTCCTTCTCCACCGTGAAACTTCAGCTCAGGTAACTCCTTGTACTCCAGTCGTTCAGATCTGTCCTTTCTCTCTCGTGTCTGTGTTGAATAGTGCGATCGTGATGAATCGATATTATCACTTCCTCTGTGGTTATTTGATCTCGTTATCATCGATTTTGTTATTTTAGGGGAAGATACTGTGTTTATGAATCTACATATTCACTTCCTCTGTGTTGAGTTCTATGTTTGTGCATTGAACCTGTGGCTCTATCTGGAATATCTCATGGAAGTTGATTTTCAGTCCTGAATCTATGCCTCTGTCTCACAGTGGTTGTGAAGAGGGCATTGAGGGTAGCACTGAGCCCATTACACCTGTTTGGGTGTGTCATGCCCAAAAATTTTGGGTATTTTGATTTGCAGTCACTGAACCACAAATTTTTGGGTATTTTGATTTGCAGTCACTGAATCACCGTGCCTCTGTCTCAAAGTGGTTATGAAAAGGGAAATGATGATAGCCCTGAGCCCATTACACGTGTTTGGGTGTGTGATACCCAAAATTTTGGGTTTTTTAATAGGAATAGATGTAGTAAATATTGTTGTTGTGAAGATGTTAATAACATTGTATGGGCTTACAAGGGATATGAATGTGCAACAAGAACTTCCATTTCTGGGGAGATAATTGGTATTGATACTTTTAAACAGGTTTTGAAAGGTTACAAATCTTAAGAGAGCAATGATGAAATCCTGAGCCCATGTGTTGTTTCAAATTAGTTGCCCTTATTTCTCAAGCGGAAGAGAGAATTGACACATTCTTTTGGCACATATGATGACAAGAAGCAAGCATGGGTAGAAATGGTCCTTCAGGGCAAAGTGTATCCCCTTCAGTGAATGGGCATGTGATGGTCTTATTTTTTGAATGGCATATTTGACAAGTAGTATCCATGTGGGCCATTTTAGGTTGTTGTAATGAATGCGTTTAAGACTGTCTTTGCTACTTTAATATCTGCATATGGGCTATGTTATTAGGAAACTTTTACTTTGATGCAACTTTGAAGTGATGTAATAGATGAATTTGTGGCAGGTTATGAATTCATATGGCTTGAATTACATTCCTGTAATTTTGAGGCAATGATGATTGGAAGGTTGTTACCTTGGCAGGGCAGCATACTTGCAGCCATGAGTAATCTTATTCTGAGCCCTATGTGTGTTTGTGTGTATCGAAATTCCAATAATTTGCCCTTAAATGCAAGTTCACATTGCACATTCATATCAGGTATCAATGGGCTATGTTGATATCTATAACCTGCAATTTCTGAGCCCATAGGCTATGTTTAAGTTTCTGTTTGTGGTTATGAGAAGACCAAGACAGTATGGTCAACTGTGGGCTGTGATGATATCTATAACCTCAACTTTCTGAGCCCATTTCTTATGTTTGTTTTTGTGATTGCTGTATGTGATTACCCTGCAAATGTATGCAACATTTGTACTATTTTTAACCTGCAAATCAGTCTAGTGGATGGTTCTATTGTGTGAGATTACCCTGCTATGTTTCTAGGCAATGATGCATACCTGATACATACCTGAGCCCTGAGGTGCCTGCCCTTGCAGCTATGAGGTGCCTATTATTCTGTGTTGAACTTGCAATTTGCTAGCCAATTTGTTGCGTGTGTGTGCCTGTGTTTGGCTGTGATCTTTACCATTTTGATACGCATTTTGATCCCTGTGATGCATACTATGATTAGCCTACAAATTTTGTAGCCTATTTTGTGTGTGTGTGTGTGTGTGTGTGTGTGTGTTTGTGTTTAGCTATGACAAACCCCATTTCAATAGGCATTCTGAGCCATGTGATCAACTTACAGCAGCAGTAGTGTTTCTGATTTTTTTCACCATATCACCATCTGGGCATTGGTTTGTTTCTGGGCATTGTTGTTCATTCATTGCTGCTGCTGGTACTAGCTAAACTTGTTGTGCATTGCTACTGCTGGACAGTTTATAGTTTATATCGTTTCTGGACAATTTATATCATTTATGGACAGTTTATTGTTATTCATTGCTGCTGTTGGACAGTTTATATTGTTTGTGGATAGTTTATTGTTATTCCTTGCTGTTGCTGGTACTAGCTAAACTTGCATACAGTGTTGCTATGCTTCTGGACGGTTTATATCGTTTGTGGGCAGGGTTTCACCTTGTTTCCGGGTTCTGATGTTTCTGGACTGTGACTGTGTTGCGATGTTTCTGGGTAATCGGCATTTCCTGAGCCCATTTCTGGGCATACTATTTTGCTGCTACTGAGTTCTGGGCTGTGATGTTTAGTGTGTTTTCTGGGCTATGATGATAACTATTAATGTTGATGTGGAGTTATAAAGGTGAAACCCTGGCAGAGCAACTTAGTTGCAACAAGTTGGTACGCTTAGCTTCCTCGACGATGACTGATCCCAACATGTAATATGTTTTTCCGATATTTGTTAGCGATTTTGTTTTTCCGGTCTACTAAATGAACAAGTATGTTGTTGACTGTTTTTCTTAATAGGAATGGGAGGGCAAAAATAGTACTATGTTGCATTTGTTGGGAGGAAACGTGGGATATTTACGTCGTGGCCAACATGTAGCGAACAAGTGATAGGTTTTTCTGGTGCACTATATGAAAAGTATGCATCATTGGAGGAGGCCAAATATGCTTTCAATGCATATCTACAAGCCCAACACCGAACCTATGACGATGAGGAGGAACAAGAAATTGTGAGCGATTGCCCACCTTTGCTCACCCATACGTAATAAGCCGTTGATGAGGATGGTACTCGACTTAGGAAACATAGGTCAACATTGAAAGAAAAAGTAACATGGTTCTTACTCGGTGCAACCACTGCTATTCTTATCCAGTGTGTGGTGATGATACTACTTCATTTTTATTTGAAAAAGTGATTAGTTGTAGCATTTTAGTATCCGTGGACATGCAATTGAAAGTAATTAGGCCTACCTTTTGTTTTCGGTATGTAATATGGAGCTACCAATGACAAATTCCTGTGACGTCTAGTTTATGGTACAAGTTGTTTTGTTGACAAGTCGTAGTTGTTAAATTATATTGTTACCGTTTTGCTAAGTATTTAATTACCATAGTTGAATGGATGGTGAAAACAGTGACAAGTTTAATTGAAAGTAACATGAATTAAATAAGTTCAAAAAACATACAATTGTCCAAAAGGACAAGTTTTGGGGTTTAAATGGTGTTTAGCCCAGCTTAACTTATTTTAAGGCCTCTAATACATTAATGAGAAATTTTTGATGGCTCAAGGACAATACAAGACAAAAATACCCTTAATGAACTCTTTTCTGTGCCTGTGCACTGCTATAAAAATAAATAAATAAAAAAAGGCCCGGCACTTGCCGCTCCCAGCCCCATGACCGTCACTCTCAATTTTTTGACAGCAACATATCACTTTCAATTCTCTGTCACACACAAATTAATGCACGTCCTTTTCAATTCCCTCTCTCCTCTCTCATTGCGTGTAGACTGTAGAGTAATTATTGGGTGAAAAAAATTGATTTCTCTCTCATCAATTTTGGAGGTGTGTTAAATTTTGGGGTTCAATTTTAGGGGGTTTAGGCTCTTTGGGGTTAGGTATAATGGGTTTAGGCACTTAGGGTATGATACAGTTTTATAGGGTTTTAGAAGTTTAGGCACTTTCATACGGTTTTGAAGTTTAGGCACTTTCACACGATTTTAGGGGTTTAGGCACTTTCATGGGCTAGCGGGGGCATTTTTGGAACAAAGGGTTGATTTGTCGTTTTGGCATTAAAGAATTATTATGTGTCTTATTGTATGATTGATTCCTATACCATGTCCTTGTTGAAGAAGCTCCCTTAAAAAAAATAAGGTTAAATGGTAATAGATGGTGTTTGGATATAAAAAAATTTAATAAAAATGAAGTATAAAATACATACCAATAAAACAACTTCTAAGTTGAAATCCAGAATTTAGTTCATATTTATCCCCATAATAAAAAAACATTAGCTTAATTTGGGAAAATGTAAAAATAAAAAAAATCAGTTAATAATTTTTGTAATTATGAAAATTATTTTTATAGCTTAATTGTTGACATTTGTAATTTATTTATTTAGTTTTGTATTTATTTAATTTAATTAATGTATAATCTAACAAAAACGTGGACAAGGGCAAATAGGTCTTTTGTATCATCCACCCAATCTTATACCCCCATATAAACATCAAAACAAACCAAGTACTATTTTATCCCCCTTTCATCCAAACCAAGTACTATTTAATCCCCTCTCCATAAATGTCACATCATTGTGGGTCCACCTTTACTAACTAATACCCCTTACTATCTGTAGACACCCCAATTTTAATAACTTGTGCATCCTCGATGATGAAAAGAAAGCGCGAAATATACCTTGGAACGAATACTTGAGATGGAAGGATCAAAACCCCAGAACCACCTAAACTGTACGACCCAAAACCCTGAACTGTACGGCTTAAAAAGCTATTTACACCGTGCGGTGTCACTATGTGCACCGTACGGTATAACTTTAACGCCGTACGACACCGTGTCCCATCAACAGGATTCCCGGGAAGCTCCAGCAGCTCAGAACGCATGATGATATTCAGAGGAATTATGATATTCGGTAATGATGCGAATTCCGTTTTCGGTCTCGCTCATCCTCCCCTATAAATTCTGACGATTGTCAAACGATTTAAAGAGGTTCAAGAGGTGAGATCAGAGGAGAGAGCTCGACCGAGATCATTTCCGAGCACATCGTTTGAAATATCCCAGTGATAATATTTCTCCTTCAAAAAATCCCATCGTTATACCCATCCTTCAAAACCCCGTTCCGTAAGAACCCAAGAGTCCAGTACCTGTTCTCGTAATCAACCAATTCTATCCATCCAGTTCTGTTCCAAGGTATAACATCCGTCTTCAAACCACAACAAGCTACTAAGGGGGGTCTCCATCGAGCTCGAGAGGAGCTCCGTAGCTCTTCCTTGAGTCTAAATGGAGATGTTCCAATAAGGTTCAAACCTCTCGGGTAAGCACCGCGCGACATTATCCATTGTCGCGGGATGTCGACCCTGAAAATGAGGTACATTCCTTCACCAAAACCATTTTCAAAACCTATTTTTATCAATGAATAACATGATTTTTGCATAAAAAAAACGGAGATTGGTTTCAATCGGACCAAAAGAAGAATTTTTTTGAAAATACAATGCATAGAGATGCCGTACGGCATCCTTATGGCACCGCGCGGTGCAATTTTTGGCGCCGTACGGTGTCACTGGAAAACCATTTGGCTTGCTCTGTTTTCTGGAATCCGAAGCTCTGTTTTCGTAAAAAAAATCAAAAAAAAAAAAAAACAGTGGGGTATATCGCACTGGATCCCCTTTTATTTCATATTTTTGCGTTTACACCCCTCTTAGATAATTCTCTCATATTTATCTAATTGATTACATGTTTGATTTGATACTGTTATTTATTTCTTTTAAGCATGTTATTATTTGATATATTGTTTATGTGAAACAAAGTTTTTTATAAAACCTTTCAAAGAATAATCCCACAAATGTTTAGTAAAGACCAGAAAATTCCGGGCACGCAGGGTGCATTTTTCGAACAAAACCTTCCCCGCGGGTAACCTGGCTCCCGAACCCAAATCTCTATTTTTCGCAGATCAAATCCTTTTTTCAACAGCACAAGAGTCAATATTTTCTAAAACGGTTTCTCGGGTACCTAACATTTTCCAAAAATTAAACCCCGGGTGGCAACTCCAAATTTTTCCCTTTTCCCGGATCGCCCTTTTTCACAACCAAAAACCCCGTGGATAACTTTTTCGCGAACGAAAAACAAGCGTCCACAAAATGGCGACTCCGCTGGGGATCGATATATTTTAAATTAATCTTTATTTTGACATTTTACACTTGTAAAACGACCCTTTGAAAGCTTGACACCAAGTACGTGCTTTACGCTATACTAGAAAGGATTGATGTCAGGGTGAAAGCCCGATCAGTCTGGACTGGAGCTTTCCCGGTTATTTGCTTGAGTAAAATTTCAAAGTCTTGATTAATTTAAAAAGCGAGCCAAACTTGAAAAATATTTGTGGGATTTTTGAAAAGATTTTATTGTTAAACGTTTGCATTGCACGTGCATGGTTACTAGCCTTGCCGCTGCGTCCTGGTTACCCTACCCAGCTTGCTGGTGTTAGGACATCCCAGGATTCTCGGCAACCTTGGACGATGATGAGTCAGCCTGCCGTTATTACCCTTGCCACGTCAGTATTCTGTGCAAAGGGGAGGCAAATATTGGCTCTAGTCTGGGGAACCCCCTTTAAACCAAAACCGGCCTTTGCATTAGATAATCTTAGAACTTTCCAACCTAAGACAGGAATCCAGAGGGTAGGATTTCGTGATATATCCTGTTGCGTGTTTACTGTTTTCCTATACCCTGTCAACATGCTGCCTGTTTACCGCTTTCCACACATACCATGCTACCTGCCTATTGCTTTGTATATCCTGCTGTCATGTTGCATGCATACACAAGTTAGATTGGCCCTAGGTTTCACTTCACTCACCTCGAGGGTTGTCCCGATAATCTCCGATTAAGCTGAATACAAAGAATCCCATTTTTCAAACAAAAAAAAAGTTGTTAATAGGCTCCGCTTTTCTCCAAATAAACCAGTACTCCTCCTGTCAGAACGCAATGGATGACCAACCAAGCAACAAGAGACTCAAGTCTACCTTCTCCACTCATCACAACGCTCTTGTCTGGATCATTGAAGAAGATGAGTCCCCCAAACCCAAAGAGAAGACCCTCGAAGGTGAAAAGCTCTACAAGTGGGTTGGCCAAGTCACCGAACCTGATCAATGGAACAGCACTGAAAGCCATCCGGATGAGAAGTGAAATTATATATATATATAATAAGGACATCTCGGATTTAAGAAAAAATGTAAATTTTTCACTTAAAAAATTGTTTTTGGAAAATCTGAACCGTCCAGTGTGTTTAAAAGGTGTTTTCAAGGGTCCACGCGAGAAATCTTCAAAAAAAAAAAAAAAAAAACCAGGGAAGGGCTTGATCCAAGTAGTTTTTTCGCAAAAACTGTATATTTTGAACACATTGAACGGTTCGGATCGTAAAAAAAATGCTCGGATCATCAGGGTCTGCAAGTCTGGAGTCTGGACTAGAAGCAGCCCCTATATATATAGTATGTATGTATGTATATTGGTAATTAAATACCGTGATTACTAGCTAAGCATGTATAAATGTAGGTTATATCAGACCTTTTATTAAAAGCAAATTAGTCTCGGCTTAATGAAAAGAGTCGGACAATCCTCAACAATTAGAATCTTAACTAGAATCCTCAACCGTTGAAAAGAGTTTATTCTTGAGTAAAGTGTAATTCTTCTAGTTATAAAAAAATAAAAATAAAATAAAAGATTGATGCAACAGATGATTTCACCAGCTAAAAATTGAGGACTTAATTGACGCAACTGATGATTTCACCAGCAAAAAATTGAGGACTTAATAACTTAAAAAATTTCAACCATACAAAAGTTAAATAATTTAACCACAATTTTAGTAGTTCTAAATTGTTAATGTTTTCTTCTAGGACTTGGTACACCCCCAGCAGATTTACGGTAAATTTCAGACACAAAAAGTGAGTTATGAATAATCCTTGTTACATGAGATTTTTCACAAAAAATTATGTTCTTATTAAATTATGATTATCTATATCAGAAATTCTTTTGAAGCAAATATACCATGGAATTATGATATTTTGCTCAGTTTTTAAGGGGAAGACAAGTACTATTGATACATTTGAACGATGTCCCTGAATCTGTGGGACATTAAAAATACCTGTCAAAACGGTGTTATAAGGGTAGAATGGAAAGGGGCACAACCAGGTGTCAACTGAATTGATCAATTCAACATGTTATGTTGGGGGTCGCTCCCTCGTAGCTGGCAGTAATCGTTGGATGGTATATCGTATCGTTTATGAAATGCTATATTACATACAAACTTATTTATATTTTTTGTAACAGTTTAAGCCATGAAAAAGTTGATGCTATGATTTCTGTTTTTTTCCATACTATACGATGTAACCCCAATAATTCATAAACTCACACAAGAAGGGGCTTACGTTGTTGCAATTTCTCTCTTTTCAGGCAACCAAGGGTAGAAGGACGGGCCAAGTACTAGTAATTAGTCTACGCTATATTTGTACAATAAATAAAAAGGAAAAATGTAACTTATGTAATGAATAAGGAACTCTAGAGAATTGTCAATAGAGGCCTTGGGTGAGTCGACCTCACTAGTCGGTCACGATATCCAAATCCGTTAAATTTTGGTCGTAACAGAGTTGGTATCAAAGCAAAGGTTAATTAGCAAGTAAGAAAAAAATTAATAAAATGAACAATTGATAGCAATTCTAGGAAACTTTACTCTTTCGGGAATTTTTTTTTTTACTTTTAATAGATGGCATTAATTTTAGAACTAACTTATATATTTTTGTCATTGTCTTTTTAAGGAAAATGGTGGACAGTGACGATTCATGGGGAGGTTGTAGGTTTCATGCGGACCATGTTGAGCCTTTATTTCCTGACATTTATGAGCAGACAACTAACAACAATGGAGCGAGGCTAGCTTATCAAGCAATAGTCAAGGTAGAGCAGAAGAAAAGGCATTTATACACCGATAATAAGATAGCTAGTAGGACTACACCGCCTTAGAACTCAGAAAAAGCTATTGGTATTTACCAATTTTGGCCCAATATAATGAACTCTTGAATAATTTTATTATGGATGGTAACCACATACCGTGTGCACCTGCCCAACACCAGCACTAGAACCCAATCCCGCACTAGACCCATGTGACTTATTTAGGCTGCTTGGGCCATGTATGATTCAAACAGTCAAGAAATATGGACGCGACCCACTCTACATCATCCTCCCCTGCTTGAAAAGAATTCGCCCTCGAATTGGAGTCATCGGAAGACGAACCATCACCCAAAAACAGAATCAAATGCTTCACATTGAATGCATCAGAAGTGCACACATGGCTAGGCAGTTGTAAACGATACGCATTTAGATTAATTTTCTTAATATCTTCCACAGGCCCAAATTTGCGGGCTTTGAACTTGTTATATTTCCCTTTCGGATAACAGTCCTTGGTCAGAACGGCATATGCATATTCCCCAACGTCAAACTCCACCAGACGGCGCTTCTTATCAGCTGATTGCTTGTACTTAGAGGTAGTGGCTTCCAGATGCTGTCGTGTGACCTCATGCACCTCCTTAAGCTACTCCATAAAATCTTGAGCCTTTTTAGGTGCTGGCTTAAAATCAGGAACTGGAGCTAAATAGATAGGAGACGGCGGTGTAAGCCCATAAACAACTTGGAATGAAGACAAACCAGTACTGCGGTTCATAGCATGGTTATAGGCAAACTAAGCTTGGCTCAGCTTTTGGTCCCACTGTAGACACCCCTCCGAGGAATTCGATTCAGAGTCGCCACTCGGGTTTTAGCGGATTGTCCCCGAGGAACCGAACTCGAATGACTCGTGCCTTATTTTGGATAAGGTTTTAAATAGGGTTATTTATCGAAATGGTCCCTCTAGTTTAACCCGTGTCTCGATTTCGTCCCTCATGTTTCAATTTCACTCTAATTGACCCTGTAGTTTCAATTTTGCTCGAATTTCGTCCAATTGATAACGGACGTTAGCTAAATTGACGGAAAACCCAATTTGGGGCTTTTTTTAGGGACAGACATGTCATTTTCCCTCCCCTCCTTCCCAATACCAAAACCCTAACTCCTTATACCCCTTTTACAGTATTATTTTCATCTGAGGCAAAAAGGGGTATAAGGAGTTAGGGTTTTGGTATTGGGAAGGAGGGGAGGGAAAATGACATGTCTGTCCCTAAAAAAAGCCCCAAATTGGGTTTTCTGTCAATTTAGCTAACGTCCGTTATCAATTGGACGAAATTCGAGCAAAATTGAAACTACAAGGTCAATTAGAGTGAAATTGAAACATGAGGGACGAAATCGAGATACGGGTTAAACTAGAGGGACCATTTTGATAAATTTCCCTTTTAAATACCAGTCCGTCCTCACCTTAATATCTTAGGTTCGGGAGCTTGGTTACGAGAGGGGAAGGGTTTTATGGCACCCCCCTCGCCCGACCCGAGAGTCGGTCTCTACTTGGCATATGTGGGATTTAGAAAATGTTTATTGTTCAACTTTATTCACATAAAAAGGGGGACCGGGAATGGGAAACAAGTAGAAAAGATCACAAATGACAATGCACATGAAAATGTGGATACTTGTGCGACATGTACAAAGTGGTAAATTTATGACGCATGAGATACATTAGGTGGTATGAAATGCGTGAAATGTGCAAAAACATAAAATTATTAGTTTTAAACCAACAATGAATATAAACTATTTCGTGAGATGCATAACCGATGGATGGATTCATGTGATGATCTATATAAAAACAAACTAAAATATAATGAAAAGACTTTGAACAGGAGTTATACTGGATAAGGATAGACAAATGGAAACTATTTTCATCAAAGGAATTTGCTCACTGTTCTGGACTTGAGCACTCAGGTAAGGGACTTGAGTGCTCAAGTTAGAAACTTAAGCCCTCATGCCATTACCCCTTTTTGCTCGTGTTCTTGCTGCCTCTTCCCAAAAATACTTTTTTTCTTCCTTTTTATCATGTTTTCAAATTCAAAAACTCCATTTAAGAAAATCAATGAATGCTAAAATCTTTACTTGATTAGTGAACAAGCTACAAAAATGCATTTCATCCCATGACATGAGTTAAACAGAATGTGAACAAATAACCCTTGATGTAAATAACTAATATAAGAGACTATAAATGAGATCATACTAATAAAATGCTAAAAAGGGGGATTATTGGTGAAATGACTTGAGCACTCAAGTCGGGTACTTGAGCGCTCAAGTATCTACTTGAGCACTCAAGTAGTGAACTTGAGCACTTAAGTTGTTTTCCAGATTATACTTGGTTTTTCCCTCAATGACCTCCCTTTTGCCTTATTTTGTTGAAAATAGGTCTGGTGAACTCCTTTTATCTTGTTTTGAGCAAGATCAACATATTTCAAGACCAATAAAGAGGAAAAGATGCATCTTTTGGTGTTTTTATGTTTCACAAGCATCATAAATCCCTTTATTTGGACTTATCAGACCATGGACATGTGAACTATGATGAGTATAGCCATTAAGAGAGAGAACAAACACAATCAGAACATGAAAATAAGATGAATGAAGAGATGTACTAAAAGCACTTGAGTGCTCAAGTAACTACTTGAGTGCTCAAGTAGTACAGTTAAGCACTCAAGTCAGATTGCTTCTTTTGACATGATTTTGATCTTGATCATCCATGCATGTGTGTTTAAGCTTCAAAGAAGCCTCTTCATCTTTTTTAACATGTTTTGAGAGGAAATCAATAGGCTTCAAGGTAAGGCTAAAACAAAAACATCATTTTTTCACTCATTTTAGCTTCAAAAGTTCATTATTTGTTCATGGATGATCATAATCTGTTTAAAACAGCCAACAAGAGAGTAGAGAAATATGATCCAAGCAAGGAAAATAAGAAAGCAAAGAGGTGCATCCAACAGCACTTGAGTGCTCAAGTTCATTACTTGAGTACTCAAGTCAGTGAACGACTTTGAGTTTGAAAATCATTTTCTTGTCTCTTCAAGACCAAAATAAGCTCAATACAGGTATGAGGAACCTGCATGAACTCATTGGCTCCCTCAGGAGTATGAAAACAACACGATTTAAGGTATTTCTACCTTTTAGAAGCTTGAAACAAAGGACTTTGTCTTGACTAAGCATTAAATAGGACTTAAGGGTTGATTTGGGGCTATTTTGGGGTTGGATGAGTGAAGACTTGACTGTTTTGTGTAGTTTGAGCTAACTTTCCAGATTTTTTGGGGGAAAACCTAGAGTTTAAGGTGGATTTTTTATGAACAATGGAGGAGATGGTTTTACATATGAGTTTTGGTGGTGAAAAGGTACTAGAAATAGGATAGATGGACTAATCCATGGCTGAAGATGCAAGGTTTGGAGGTATTTAGTGGTTTTTTATGGAGGAAGATGAGTTTTTGAAGTATATTGGACAAGATAATCAAAGTTTTCTGGGTTTGATGAGTAATGGAAAGGTCTGATTGTAGAGAGAGAGAGTGAGAATTTTCAGAGAGGAAGAATGGAGAAGGAGAGGTATTTTTATAAAGGGATTTTGGGGAGGAAAGTGGGGTTGAACTTAGGTTAGGGGTCTTAGGTGCAATTTAGGTGTAATAAACCAATTAGGCATGTGAGGATGAGTGTATGAGAGGCAAAATCACCAGAGAATCAAGAGGAGATACGATTACACAAGTTTTAAAATGCTTGTTGGAAATTTTCCTGCCCAGGCTACTTGAGTGCTCAGGTCGACTACTTGAGTGCTCAGGTTGCTACTTGAGTGCTCAAGTGATGACTTGAGTCAGGTTGCTACTTGAGTGCTCAAGTAGTAACTTGAGTACTCAGGTTGCTACTTGAGTGCTCAAATATTTCTAAGGCTTTTTGATCTCCATGAAGGTTTTGGGGGTCATTTTGGTCTTTTGGGAGGGTTTTGGAAGGATTCGAGGGATTGTGAGCCTTTCGGGACCTTGTTCAAGTCTTATCGCGATGTCATTAGTATCTCCTCATCATCGGGAATGCTAAGGATTTTCACGGGTTCAAATTGGGGTGTCTACACCCACGTCTTGATATATTCACCCACTAGATTACGCAACAGGTTTCCCAAAGAACGATTCACAACCTCTGTTTGACCATCTGTCTGCGGATGATATGCAGTACTAAACTCCAACTGCATATTAACCAACCGCTACAAGCAACACCAAAAATGGCAAAGGAAACGGGTATCCCTATCCGAAACAATAGTGGTCTGCAGTCCTTGCAAACGATAGATCCCGATAAAGTATAACTGTGCCACTGTAACAACATCAGTCGTTTTCTTGCAAGGAATAAAATGTGTCATCTTAGAAAAACAATCCACAACAACAAAAATAGAATCGCTACCATGCAGGGTTCGTGGTAGTCCAAGAACAAAATCCATACTCACATCCGACCACAGCTGCGTTGGAATAGGTAGAGGCACATATAATCCTGCATTTGTGGCTCCTCTGTTGGATATACGACAGCAGACATGGCAAGTCTCCACAAACCGATACATGTCACACCTCAGAGTAGGCCAAAAGTATGAATGGGCCACAAGCGTAAAGGTTTTATCATGCTCTACATGCCCCTCATTATGCAGCCCCACAATGATCTTGAGTCGTAAACTTGACTTTGGAATGCACAACTAATTTCCTTGAATAGGAAACCATTGTGGATATGAAACGGAAACTGCTCCCAACCTGCTATAGCTTTTAATACTTTGGAAAAATAGGAATCAGAAGCCAACAATTCAGGTAAAGCATCAAAACCCAGTACCTCCGCACGCATAAGGGTAAGGAAAGAAGAATGGCGGCTAAGCGCGTCCGCCACCCGATTCAAAGCCCCTACTTTGTGTTTGAGTAGAAAAGAGAATTGCTGGACATAGGCAACCAACTTGGCATGTCGATTATTCGACTTGTCTTGATTGTTGAGGTCTTTAAGGCTTCATTATTAGAATATAAGACAAAGTCGCTGTGAATAAGGTAGTGGTACCAATGTTTCAACGCTTGTACCACCGCATAGAATTCCACATCATAAGTACTGTAGTTCAACTTTGTCCCACTAAGCTTATCATTAAAGTACGCCATAGGTTTAGAATCTTGGCTAAGGTTAGCCCCAATCCCAACCTTAGACGCATCACAATGCAATTCGAATGGTCTTGAGAAATTAGGAAGAATCAAAACATGAGTGGTGGTTAGCTTCTATTTAATTACATGGAACGCCTTCGTTGCCTCTTCAGACCATGTAAACTGCTTCCCTTTTATACACTCGGTCATTGGTGCCATGACTATGCTAAAGTGTGGGATAAAACGGCGATAGAACTATGCCAAGTCATGGAAGCTGCGAATGTCGAACAAAGTTTTAGGGAGAGTCCATTGCTGGACTGCCTCCACCTTCGACTCATCTACAGCAATCCCATCCTTCGAAACAACATAACCCAAGAATAGAACTGAGTCTGACATGAACTCACACTTCTTCAATGCCCCAAATAGTTTCTCGCGCTGCAATACTGACAACACCTCTTGAATATGTTGCATATGAAGTTCTGGAGTGGCATTATATATAAGAATATCATCAAAGTAAACCACTACAGACTTACCAATAAATGGTCACAGCGCTTGGTTCATCACATGCATGAAAGTGCTTGGTGTGTTTGATAAACCGAAAGGCATGACTAGCCACTCATACAAGCCCTCCCGAGTCTTGAAGGCAGTCTTCCACTCTTCTCCAGGCCGAATCCGAATTTGATGGTATCTGCTCTTCAAATCCAGTTTGGTAAATACTTTCGCCCTTGATAGTTGATCCAGTAAATCATCCAACCTAGGAATTGGAAAGCGGTACTTGACAGTAATCTTGTTAATGGCCCTGCTATCCACACACATCCTCCAGGTCCCATCTTTTTTGGGAGTCAGCAAGGCAGGGATTGCACACGGACTAAGGCTCTCCCAGATGAACCCTTTAGACAGCAACTGTTCAACTTGCCGCCGCAACTCCTCATGCTCCTTCAGGCTCATATGATAATGGGCTCGATTTGGCAGACTTGAACTAGGCACGAGATCGATCTGATGCTTGATATCCCGCAAAGGTGGTAACCCTTCTCGCAATTCATCCGGAAACACATCCACAAATTCTACCAAAAGAAGTTTTATAACTTCGGGTATCTCTTTCCTTGGTTGGTCCTTCTCCAACTCTTTTCCCATTAGCATGAATATAACACTAGATTCCACAAATTCCTCTTCCATTTGCACCCTGGTG
Organism: Vaccinium darrowii; assembly: GCA_020921065.1. Classification (NCBI taxonomy): domain Eukaryota; kingdom Viridiplantae; phylum Streptophyta; class Magnoliopsida; order Ericales; family Ericaceae; genus Vaccinium; species Vaccinium darrowii. The sequence continues at coordinate 17,264,447 of CM037158.1, read as the reverse complement.
AGTAGGTTAGCACCCTCCCTTGCTTGAGGTTTGGATACTACATCTTTCAAAGGCAAAAGTTTGATCTTTGTGCCTCCAAACATCAGGCTATATGTATTGGTTCCACCATCATGAGCCATTTTTCTATTGTATTGCCATAGACACCCCAGTAACAGGTGGCAAGCGTCCATAGCCGCAACATCACACCAAATTTTATCCTTATATTTTGAACCAATTGAAAAGGATACTAGACATCATTTTGAAACCTTTACCTCGCTGCCCTTCTTTAGCCATGATAGTTAGTAGGGACTTGGATGCACCTCAGTCCTTAAATTCAACTTCTGTACTGCCTCTTCAAACACCACATCCTCACATCTACCAGAGTTGATCACAAAATGACAAACTTTACCACCGATGGTATAGGTAGACTGGAAGATATTGTTGCACAACCATGACTCCCCTTCAGCCTCTCGTGGAGCATAGCACACCCTTCGAACTACCAATAGCGGCCCTTGATCACTCGGCACCTCTTCTTCATCAATTGGCTGCTCGTCGCTACCATCATAAATAGCATCCTGATCAAACAGAAAAGCTGTGTCATCCTGATCCTCATCTGTTTTTATAAGTAAGGCTTTCCCTGGACGGTCAGCCTTCCTGCACTCAGAAAAACGGTGCCCTGGTTCACTGCACGTATAACACTTAAACCTAGAAGCTCCTGGCTTGTTTGCTACTAGCACTGCGGGTTGGGGATTAGTTGCGCAAGCCTGTGGCACAGCCCCCACAGGTGTTCTACTTACACTATTCCAGTTGGCTGCTGTCGGCCTCCTATTGAGCCACCTCTCAAACACCAACGCCCGCTGATGAGCGTCTGAAACAAAGTATAATTCACACAGTGTTTGATACCTTCTCTATTGCCTTTTACACTGATTGAACACTAATATAAAAGAAATATAAAATTGAAAACAACATAAAGATGAATAACCATGTTCATCTGTAGCATTTTTAACAAAAACTGATCAGATGAAGCCCTTCTGAGTATTTTTTTTGGACGAATCCTCGCGGTGGATCTTAAAAATACTTTTGAAGCACATCTAACGGTTCGGATCGTCAAAATTCAGTTCGGAAAATGAAAAAATTACTTGGTCCTCACTTTATTTAAAATGAGGGATCCCTCATTAGAAGTTGATCCTAGACTTGAATTATCTCGACCTTCACGAGTTCAAATTTCACGAGCTTTGGCTGGAAGTGGATGTGGAAAGTGGAAGGGGACTAAAGTGTAAATTTGTGTTTGAAGGGTAAAAGAGTAGTCTTTTTATGATTAAAGGGGAGTTTTCCAATAGATTTCATCTCATAAAATCTAATTTTGATAAAATCTAACATCTTCAACGGATTTTTTTATCAAAACTAGATTTTGTTAGCACTATATTTTATCTCACAAAATCATTTACAAAACACTTTTATCAACCCTAGATTTAATTCATTGAGAAAACAATGTGATTTTATCACACTTCTAAATAAAATTAGATTTTATCAAAACCAAAATTTTGTGTCATAAAATCTATTCAAGAACAAGGTAATCATGAGGTTGTACATAGAGATAAATAAAAACAGAGGGCATCCTTAATGAGAATTAAGTTCACTTTTTTTTTTCTTTAGAGGTAATTTGCTGTTACCCAAATTGCTTCGCGCCTTGGCCTATTTTCTTGAGCTCGCAAGACTTCCCTTGGGTCTAGTTACAGATCAAGCCGAGAAAAGAGTTTTGCAATATAAAGGGTTTGAAGTTTTTTTTTGTATCTAATCAATGTGAGACAAAGAGTATACGGATATTTGAAAATTTCCCAAACCCATGCTTTTAAAATACATGTCCCCAACAAAATTAAGTAGAGATAAGACTAATCACAGCCCCACAAACAAAAACCAAAAAACAGCATGGAACTAAAAAGAGGACAACAGCTTTCCAAAACAATGTACTGCCTTAATTCCTAACTAAGGGCATCCTTATCAGAGGCACCAAAAAAAACACCAAATTTAACTTCAAAAACACTTTTTACAAATTTAGCAAGTCATTTTTTCTAAAAACTCACAAAATCAGACTCTATTTTCTAACTTTATTATATTAAACTATTCTTTCTTTCTATTCTTACTCCCCAAAAATAATGATAAAAAAAAGTAAACAGTGCATGAATAGTGCACTGGTGAGTGAACAGTGCCGCACCAAATTTGGTGCGGTACTGTAGCAAAGTCAGAAACTTAACAAATTTGATCAACCATTTGATGAGCCTGATTTTGGCCTTATTTTGGGTTTTGACTCTCAATTTATGTTAAAAAGTTAATTTGTTTATCCACGTAAGGATGCTCTAAGATAACCCGAAACATTTCCATCCCCTGACTGAGGCAAAGCAATGGACACCTGCAACAGTTGGTCAAGATCATTTCCACCTAAGTAGTAATTGCAGCCTTGCAGGCCAAGATCAAAACTACTGTAAGAAGGATTTGCAGCAGCAGAATACGTACAAACCAAAAGATTCAAATGATAATAGCATAAAATCTTGTTTATGGTAGTTATTTTTTGTTTTTTTAACTTTGCTTATACTCTTATATTTTGCATTTTATTCGAATTAATTTTATTCACGCTTTAAATTTTTAATTCATAACAATATATATATATATATATATATATATATATGTGTGTGTGTGTGTGTGTGTGTGTGTGTGTGTGTGGAAGATGTTCTATTAAGGACTCCCTCAAAGATCTCCTCCGTGAGGCACCCCTTTTTTGATTTTTCGGACCAAATTTCAACGATCCGAATTGCTCAATGTGTTTAAAACATGTTTTCCATGGCTAACCCGAAGAATCACAGAAAAAAAATACCCGAAAGGGCTTCATCCGAGCAGTTTTTCATAATAACCGTACATATATAGTTTATCGAAAAAAGCTCGAATGAAGCCCTTCCCGGTATTTTTTTTGGACGAATCCTCACTGTGACCCTTAAAAACACGTTTTAAATATATTAAGCGGTTCAGACTGTCGAGATTCGACCCCGATCCATGAGATCCGTAAAATGAGAGTTTGAGGGAGTCCTTAGTAGAACGGGACTGATATATATATATATATATATATATATATATATATATATATATATATATATATATATATATATATATATATATCACGGTTGAGGTATGAACTCTCTTAAGTGTTAATTTGTTACCATGTGTCTGGTTAAGTTGCCACTTTCTCAGAATTCTTTTCAGCCATCCACAACGAGTCTCATTAATATGCATGAAATTGCTCCTGTTAGTGGTAGTTTATAGGGACCAAAATGCCCCCTCTAGTAAACATAATCGTGAAATTAGTGTTTCCTTTTTGTTCTTTAATAAAGGCCCTCCGTACATGTCTTCAAAACTAAGGTTTATGGTGACATGGGATCCTAAAGTCTTTTGTGAAAAGGTTAAATAACGGGCGGATAAAGTCTTATGTTTTTGTGAATAGGTGAACTAGCAGGCGGCCGCACCTTAAACCCATTGAGAGTGTGCAAGGTTAAAAAAATATACTATATTATTCAGGTTTTCTGGTTTTTCTTCGGCTTTGTTGGAGCTGACCCCCTCATACGGAACCAAAATAAATGGGTTCAAGTATATTTTTGGCACCGGTGAACTAAAATTCTGGAGCCGCTCCCGGATAAAATATCACAAATTGAAGCAGAAACCTATACTGCCAAGTCACACTCGTAACTATCGTCTATAGTTGATACTACCCTACAAGTTAAAGGATAGGGACAAAATTTATAGTACTACTAGTGTCTAACAAAGGGAAAAATGGGGGAGATAAAAGAACTAAAAATCTACTAGCTTTTATCACGAGACTAGAAGCAAGATATGTTAACGTCATTACATTGACAATTCATCACTTGCTACTCAAATGTCACAACATACCACTGATGCACTAAAAAGGAAAACAGAGGGAGGAAAATGTACACATTACCACCATGATCAAACACTATCTACACATTACTAGACTTTGTCCAACTAATTACTAATAGTACTGTACCCCCAATAACTAACCCCAATAACCCCCCCATTTTTCCAGTTCCGAAATCCATATCATATGTATGAATTAACCCATTCCATGCCATGAACGTAGCCGTTGCCCGAGAAATGAAAAAGGTTTTCGAATCCTGCAGCATCCATCCCGAATTCCCCTAGAAACGGCGGGGGTTCCATTGGTTCCACCGAGAACGATGTGCTCGGGCTGTTGCTCGAAGCCCCATCGGTGCACCTCTCCAGCCTCTGTATCTCCTTCTGTGCATCGCAGAGTTGTTCCTTGAGCTTCAGCACCTGTACAAGAATAATTATCAGTTTATGTAGGTAAGATGATCGTGACCCTTCATTAATAACCCTTAAAATCTTTTTTTTTTAAGGTTAGGCGTCCCATGTGCCCATGTGAGGAGAAATGTGTCATGTGATGGGTCTCCCACAACCAACCCTTAATTAAGCAACTGTGTACGGACACTAGTGATTTTAATGATTTGTAAGCTTTTCATCTCCAACACTACCCAAGGAGTATATTGTTTTGCTGTCTTTTAGGGTGGCACGTGCCAGTCCATTTTTTCTTGTCTAACATTTTGTGACATTACTTTCTTTTCTACTAGTTATTTCCCCCTCTAAGAGCAACTCATCAATGTCTGATCATGGTTTAGGAAGTGTTGCTAATAGTGTACAAAGTCCCTTCGTCTCAATTATTTCTCTGTTCGAATTTCGATACAATTATTAAGTTATTTATATCTTTTAATCTATTACTTTCAAAAGCAGACGAAAAAACACTACGAAATAGCGTTCACGTACACGATAACGCTAAGTTAAGTCCCGATATTAGAGGGTTTGGACTTAACCGTAGCATTTTTTTTTTACCATGTTCCCTAAACTAAGAGGGTGTTTAGGAGCCATTTTTCCCCTTTTCATTCACATTTTTGAGTTTTGGATGTTTGGGAGACTTGGGCCAAAATGACTCCTAAAATGAGTTTTCCATTTTAGACTTTAGAGAAGAGAAGTGAAAAAAAGGTGGTGAGGAGCTTTTCCACTTCTCATTTTTCACTTTTCTCATTTTCATTAACAAAAATACTCACTATTTTGGACATATCACCCAAACACTACTCCTGTTATAAAATACATTCTGTACATTTCTACCAAACACTTCTGCCAAATTCAAAATACATTCTAACCATCATCTAAAATGTCAAAAAGCCAAAAAATTAAAAATGAAAAGCTGAAAATGAGACTCCCAAACACCTCTTAAATTTCTCTCTTGCTTTCAGGGAAGGAAAAAAAAGTAGATGACCTCAAAATGTGGAAATGAATGAACAATTTTGATAAATCTATCGATGTCTAATATTTTTAATTAAGTTTTCACAGAAACATATAACTTTCAGTGAAGACTTAAAATATGAACGATTTCGATCACTAATACGAGGGCGATCGAGGACCACCAACGGCCCAAAACTGGAAAGGAAACAAAGCCAATTTTCAGAGATGGAGACATATAGGACGGACCTCTGATTCGAGGAGGCACTTCTCGACAACGGTGGAGTCGTGCTCCATCTTCAACTTGGAGTACTGTTCCTCGAGCTTCTTGCTCTTCCACCGAGCCCTTCGGTTCTGGAACCAAACAGCTACCTGGCGTGGATCCAGACCCAGTTCAGAAGCCAGTCTGTCTTTTCTCTCCGACTCCAGCTTGTGTTCATTCCCAAAGCTCATCTCCAGCATACTCACTTGTTCTTCGCTAAGCTTTCTCTTCTTCAACCCGCCTCCTCCGCCGCCGTCCTCTCCTTTGTTCTTCTTCCTCCTCCGCCGCCGTCGTGGTTTCGCTTCTCCTGCAATCCAACATACAATACTCAATTAAGCTGGTCCGGACATCTGGTTCAAAAAAAACAGACTAATACTACCAAATGTCATTTTTATGTTAAAAAGTCATTTTCCAGCATATAACCAATGAATGCATGAAAGCATACATATATTCCTTTGGACTAACCTTGTTGTGGTACAAGGTTGGTGTACAATCCAGGATAGAACTCAGAAATGAGTTCCATGTGATCATCCACCACAAGATTGATGCTTGTTGTCATCTCTCTCTCTCTCTCTCTCTCTCTCTCTAAAATGGCAGTGCTTATCTGGTTAGGATGTAGATGATTTAATAGTAGGAGACTGCAAGAGGGAGACTTTATTTATAAAGCTTGGAGTCAAGAATAAGGCAGGAGGAGGAGTTGTTGTCTTAGGACTTTGGGGTACCCCCAAAGGACTTTATTTATAAAGGTAGGTTATCCGAGTTGGGCCTTGGGGGTCCTTGTAATTTACCAAGGATGCCACTAATGAGAAACTAGCTAAGGAGTATTATATGCACTGGAAGTTTGAAAGTATGCAACTTGTCTGATTTTGGTACTACATGATTAAGTTAATCAGATAAAGGTTTGAAAGGGGAAGAAAAAGACATGCACTACGAAAAACTTGCAATTTTCATATCAAGCAAAAATATAAGTTCACTATTTTTGAATTTTTCGCTCTACCTTTAATTAGACTGCTCGATGGTGGTGGAATTGGATTTCTGGGAGTTATTTATTCGAGATGTGGGTAAGCTGATGAAGTTATTGGAAAAAAAAAAAAAAAACAACTTTAATTGCTTACCAATAATTATTGTATCAATTCTACGACAAGAATCTTCCACAAAGAGCGGATCTTAAGGGGGTCGTACATATACATCATTTTTCATTGAAGTAACATTTGATTTGTGCACTATGTTTGCAATGAAGGGTCCAAAATAATTCTACGTGTTAAGGGATAAGCTTACCAAATTCATCCATTACATTGATTAAGATGGATTATAGGGTCATGACAAATTAGGAAATCTAGAGATAATGAAAGGAACGTTGGACAAATTGGGAAAACGTACACAAAGAAAGGATCTATAGTTGTGCCAGCAAATCACAATGCATATGGGAAAAGGGTTAGGGGTTTCTATCATAATATGAAACATGTGGGAAGATAATAAACATGTCTCTTACTTTATCTTCATTTCCTTGACTTTGTTGTTAGGCATTCTCGATTGGAGATTTGAATACGTAGAGAAGGCCACTTTGGATGGCCGAGGATTAAGAACTGTTTATTACGTTGTTGAATAATTGAGACGTTTTTATCACCGGCAGAAGTTAGTGAGTTAGTCAATATATATTACACGGAGTGACTACGCAACTCCATTAGTGCTTTGTTTTCGCGTTTTAATCATTCCAACACCTAAGGGCCAACCCTGCATTAAACCCCCCCCCCCCCCCCAAAAAAAAAAAAAAATGATTGGGTCTCTCCAATATTGAGTGCCCTTGGAATATGGCATATTTCACTGTACTGTGTGAGTTATTATCCAAATTGTGGGTCTGAAAATAGGAAGCCACTCACAAGTCATAAATATTCATATCAGTAGTAGCAGAAATTGAAGGATGGGGATCCCAAAGCTGACCGCCTCGAAGTCGTTAAATTAAGTGTACGATTGCCTCTGGATTTGGGCACCTAAAACTACTTTTGCTGTCCAATTAGGTGGTATTCTCCTCTTTCCATGACTAACAGCCAAGCCCCTCTCTCTCTCTCTCTCCCCCCTCTCTCTCTAAGCTTTTAGCTATGGGTAGCTTTAAAACACTTGGCTCGAGATAGGTTAGAAAGTGAAACTTCAGTCATGCGTTTTGATTGGTTAAAATGGCAAAATTACTGCTGAAGATTGTAAGTCTTACATAAGCTCTTACATCACATTCCAGAGACTTCATTCCTTACCATGAAAAAATCTTCATTCATGTCTCTTAAGCCTCAGTTGTTTGGCCGCCGGAGATAAATGGATGGGATATGAAATCCCATGGGATATGAAATCCCATGGGATATGAGTAGGATATAAAATCCTTGAAATATTGCTCAGGATATCAATGGATGGGAAAAAATCATATTCGGTGTTTGTGTTCGATGGAATAGTGCTAGGGATATCCGGTTTTTTGCACTAAAAACTCTAAATCCCACCCCCATGGGATTTTATATCTCGTACGGATGGGGATATTAATTGACTGGGAAAACCAAATCCCATCCCAAATAATGTTACCAAACAATGAATTTTGGGACCCACATCCAAATCCAAATCTCATCCCACCCCATCTCCTCCCTAACAAACAAGGCCAAATGCGTCCAAGACAGATTACGCGCATCTGGATTAGTTTTCGAAGAACTAATTTCACCGGTAATTTAAAGTTCCAGCATAGGTCCGTATAAATTTTCTTTATCAATAGCTGAAGATGAATTAATCTCAAAAAAGTTGATAGGACATAAAAAAAAAATTAACTTGAGACGAAAAAAACAATTTGCACCTTCAAAATTCCTTGCCGAATTTGATTATTATGCTGCAAATGATCCCCCTTTATTTGAGACATGATTAAAAGTTTATTCTTTCTTTCCTCTCCATTCTTTTTTCTCACAATCTCTCTCTCTCTCTTCATTATTCAAGAAAATTAATTTTATTCTAAGTTCATCTTATTAGAATAGGCTTAGGGTGTACTTGCCTAACAAATTTGTATCAAAATAGGCATTCTCTCCAAAGGCGGAGTCAGAATTTTACCCTAATAGTGAGGACTATGTATACTAAACAAATCAAAAGATGGACTATAATAAGAAAATTGGTTGACTTTCGATAAATATCAACTAACATACCAAAAAATATAATAAACCATCGTCATATGCAACATATGGACGCCACTTGACACACTACTTTCATTTCTTCGGTTTGCTATTAGGTTTAATATCTTACTACAAAAATTGAGTTTGCAAAAAAGACAATTAAATGTTATCAGTTGATTTTGCTTAATCTATACTTTATACTTTGTAATATTTCACCTAGCCCATTAAACTTGGCTTTGTACTAGGCCTCCCTTCTTAAACCAAAAACCAGAGAACAAAAAACATTTGGGGGTGTTCCACTAACAAAAAACTGTTTTTTTTCAAACACCGAGATAGGTCATTCTCTCACAACACATCACATAAAAAACCGTGAAAAATCAGTTTTTTCAAAAAAACTGGGTTAGTGGAACACCCCCTACCAAAAGAAAATGAATAAATTCTTGTAGTGGCGGACCCATATAATTTGAAGATAGACTTTTTATTTTAGTATGATAATTTCATCTTTTAAAAATTGTTGTGGTGGCCATCACCGCCACTTGTCCTAAAAATTCTAAAAACACAAAATGCGAAAGTTGCAGCGCACCTGACCCCGAACGCACTTAACTAATTGTCCCAAACGAAGCAATAGAGATCTTCGACTGCCATCGAGATGCATCGAGCCAATTCTTCACAGGTCCGTCCTTGATTTCAAGTCCTTCTTGTCCTCAAATTTCAATATTGAAACCTTAGACTTTGAAAGCATTTGGAGATAGTAATATGCATGATACCACCATAGAGAAGAGCAAAAGGATGTGGTAAAATATCTGTTTGTCTTGCTATATTGTTACTGCTCACACTCCACACTCTACCTTTAGGAAATGTCATAGTCATTTTCTTTTGCCTCAATTTTTGTCTGGAACAGAAAGTCACTTTCAAGCATAAGTCATCTTCTGATATGTGAAGGAAACCACATCCATATGGCGAATGGCTGGGGGTTACCATGAGTGTGTGTTTGTGGACGAGAAAAAGCATGCGCATGCTCCCACTTTATCTGTCCTTTTGATCAGAAAAGCTTTTGTTGATAGAAATCAACCCAACAAAAATTGTGAAAAGATAGACTAATATCCCTAACTGAAAAAGGACAGCTCATTTTTATGTAATTTTATATATTTTTATGTAGTTTTCACATATTTTAAAATATTTTTAAATTTTAATGACAATTCAATGGGTTGATTTTAGAATTTTCCCTGAAAAGCACCCACAAAAGGGAAACTTAATTTGTTTTTAAAATCCTAGCAATAATGCTTTAATTAAGGGAATTTTCTTGGTCTGTGCATATAGTTTATTTTTCACAACCATTAGGTTTTAGAATTTTCCCTGTATTAACTACGTTAAACGATTAATTTGTTATGCTTGATTTCTCTATTAACTACTCACCAATTAATATATCAACCAATCACAGAAATGGAAAATAACGAAATAACCTTAAAAAATTCAAGTTTATATTATAAATCATTAACTGAATCAGAATGGTCCGATGTCCATATATATATTATAATTGGTTTTGATGAGAGGCGGGAGCTACTACCAAACCCGAGGGAGGCTGTGGTGACTGAAGAACCACGCCCCCCTCACTGGAAAACCAATGCATGTGTACATGAGAATTATCAAAGATGCAACTATCTAAGTTGTCCTTTTAGGTGTTCCTCCTCAATTTTATCAAACTCCAAATAGAAAGAGTGTTGAGAATTCATTTCCATGTTGAGATTTTTATTACCACCCTGATCACCTACATGAAGACAATGAAAATTACATTTTATTTCGGTTAATTGTAAAGGTGGTTGCTTTTTGAGATGCAAGAACCTTGTAGTTAGATTTATTAACTGTGTTTCTCAAAAAAAGTTAATTCACCACCTTACCAAATTCAATAATAAGCTTCCTCAAGTAGAAAGAAACGCTTGGAGTTTAATTGATTGGTCTTAGTTGCTCAACTCGGACTAAGAATCTTGACTCCGCTACTGAATTTTAGAATTGAGCATACAAATGTAGACTAAAGTTGAAAAAAAAAATCATGTAAAGCGACGTTAAAAGAAACTTAAAAGTTGTTTCTTGGTATTTTTTGAATGTTTTTCGTCTCTAGTATAAAATTTTCAACTTTGACTTATATTTTTACATTTTTCTAATTCCTCATGTCAAAAGATGAATGATTAATCTAATTTTTTTTAGCCAAATCTAATATTAAAAGTTAGTTAAAAAAAAAAACTAAAAAAATCTTGGTCGAAAAGATTGAAAGAAAAATCAGTTATTACATCCAAATCCAATCACCATAAAGTTAGCTTTATTTTCCATCAGGATAAGGAGGTCCGTACAGGTTGTCAACCTCAAGGGGAAAATTGCAGCAGACCGAATTGACTTGTGTTAGGCCCCATTTGCCTTCTCTTTTTTTCTCCTAGAGTGCAATTTTGTTCACCCTTCTTAAAAGAGAGTGAACAAAACATTTCCTCCTATTGATTGAATTAGTGTGAATCCCACTACAAAATGATGTCACATTTACCTCTGCAATACAATTTTTGGTAAGCATGAGATCACTTTGTGGTAAGACCCACACATTTCAACCAATGGGAAGGAAGGTTTTGTTCACTCTCTTTTAAGAAGGGTGAACAAAATTGCTCTCTTTTTTTTTTTGAGAAATTTTTTTCCTAGTTGATCGACTCTCTTTTGTTGTTTTTGAAATATTTGTTAAATTCGGATCAAGTTTTATGAATTAATTGTTTGTCTCGACGAGAGCAATCGAAAAAATATTAAAATATAGATTAAAATTAGAAATTCGGAAAATAAGAAAAATTCTCAAAAAAAAAAAAAAAAAGTTTTGGCATAATCATCCACAAGAAATTATTGGTTATCTAAATTCAAATATTTTTCGTTTTTGTTAGTTTTTCATCAATTATTTGTAGATTAGTAATTTGTCTCAAATAATCTAAAAAACTACAAAATTATGGCCAAAGCAATTAGACTTGTTGGATTATCTGTCTTTATTCTTAAAAAAAAGTTTGGTTTATATTTTTGACGTTTTAGATTTCTCTTTTTGAACAAACCACATAAAATGAACACAGACTGAAAAAATTGAATAAAGAAGAACAATATTAATTCTTTTGATTTATTAAGCCAAAAAGTTAGTATCTTTAGTCTCGTCTTATTTAAACTTTTGTTTTTAAATTTGGTCTATAGTTTTTGATATTTCGGACTTTCCTCATCGAGACAAATGATTTGATGTTAAAAATAAAGATAGTTTCTGATATAGAGGAATCAAACAGGTATACAAATATTGAGTTAAATATAAAAGATGACGAAAAAGACCTAGAAGAAACAGTCTCTCATATAAACTTTTTGTCGTGTTAAATGAATATTTTGAGATTTAGTCTATATTTTTGCACTTCTAAAATTTTCCCATGATAAAAACGATTTGATATAAAAATTAACTTAAACTTTATAAAAATTAAAAGAAAATAATATTATGCCAAAAGGCCGGAGAAAAAGTCTCTCTAAAATAAAGTTGGACATTTTTAACAAAAGAAAAGAGCAAAAGTCATAATTTTTTACTTTCATGATTTTTTTTGTCAAGAAACAATAATCTACAAAAATTTAACTTAAAACTAACAAATACGAAAAAATAATGATGAGGATGGCTTTGAGACAGGGATGGCAACTTTCCCATATTCAGTGGATACTCAGGATAATCAAGAATTTTTCCTAATAGTAGCAGGTATGGTAGGATATGAAGAAAACCCACTCGTATATGGAATGGGTATGATTTTGTAATCACCACTCCGAGATACCCGTACCCGTCACATAACCTCCCTGTACCCAATTATACATGTATAACACATATACCATATTATATGTGTACATATAAACAAGAACATACATATAAATCTTGAGTATAGTTACATATGTAAACAATTACCTCTTTAATTAGCAAATCTTATCAATTTCTACCTATCCTAGACTACTTAATATTAAAAGAATATTTTGAGATAATATTTAAAAATATAAATATCAATTTATTTCATTCTTAACTTCTTCAGTAGTTTTTTTGTTTGGATATGTGTATATTCGAGAAAACACTCCAATCTCCATCAGAAGGTGGATTTCTTTGTCAGATATCCCCCAATGGGAATGAGGGCGGGAATGGTAGAAGATTCTCTAATCGAAAATCAGATGTAAAATAAGGTCCCCCAAACTAATCAAAGATTATGTATTAAATAAGATCCCCAATTCATACTCTACCAGTTGTCATCCATACACTGTGAAAAAGTAGTATGTAACTCGTGCTATTTTGAGACGGAGGGAGTATGTTTAAGTTCCACGCCAAAGGAAGGGCACATGGGGCCGCTAATGCGAAGTTAAACTTTTTACACACTTGTCACTACCCCAACGTACTCAAACCCGGGACCACATTAATTTTCTGCGTTCAATGAACCACGTGTTTCGTTTACACACCACGCCAATTCACACCATTAACAGGTAGCCGCCAAAAACTCTGACGCCTTAAAGACGTGTTTGGATCTCTGAATTGTTTTCCATTCTCTATTTTATGCAAAACAAACCATTTTATGTGTAGATCCGCATAAATAAATAAGTAAAAAAAAAAGGAGTGCTTTTGGATAAAAGAGTCATGTTTTTTTCCCCCAGCCTTGGCATAATTGCATGGGGAAAAAAACCGAAGCAAATTATTCTAATTTGTTTGACTTTAAAGAGAGAGTGCGAAAAAAAAAAAAAAGCAAAAAATAGTGCGATTGGATAAAAGAGTCATTTTTTTCCCCTGCCTTTGGCTTGCATGGAAAATAAAAGAAGTAATAAGCAAATTATTCCAATTTGTTTGACTTTAAAGAGAAAGTGCATAGAAATTGGTAAGGTACATACACGACCACACACAGGGGAAAAGAAAAGTGGAGAAGAAAATTTGTTTTCACTCATATTCGTTCACTTTTTTGGGTAAACATAATCGTTCACACTTTGTTTCCCTTAAATGTAAATCTAAAGACCCAACGACTTTTTCTGCAATAAAAGGACCGAACAAATCTGGGCCGTTGATTGTCGAGCACGAATGGCTCAGATGGGGTCAACATGCATGTTGGGACAACACCATCGCCAATTCACTAACTTCTTAAAAAAGTTGAACGGTAAAAGTTGAAAGTTTTTAGGTATAATCATTACGTTTTTAAAAAAAGTCTGAATCCCAAAAAAATGAACAAATAAACTGGGACAGAACGAGTAACACGTTAACGCGATGAGTCTGATGACAATTTCACGGGAAAAAAAACAAAGGGTGTAGATAAGAGATGGATATTTGTCTCCAAATTAGGAAATTACTTTTTGGTATTGGTGCCTTCTAGGACTCTCCCTTCTCAATGGGGCATCTAAATGCATGAAACCCCACATTTTTCCTTGTTCGCGAGTTACTACCAGAGTTGGCAAAGCTTGTTACCAAGTTTGCACAGTTCAGATAATGTGGAGTGTTTTGGACAGCTAGCTTTTGCTGTGATATGGGGCAGATTCATTTCATGAGAAACCACTTTACGCTCCCGTACCATCACCAACTGATCTTTAAAGCTTATAACTTTTTCCATTCTAAGGTATGAGAAAAACTTGGTTGCTGGTCTAGGTACAACGTAGTGGTTTCCGGTGCACATCTCGGCCATCCAACGGTGTTTTGAATGGTCCAAATTTTACATAGAGGGGGGGGGGGGGGGGGGGGGGAGAAATTTGGGCTGTCCAAAATATTTTTAGACAGTTGAGATGTGCGCTCGGATGCTACGTCAGCGTTACCCTATTTGCACCCAAAATTTTGTCTTAAGGTATACTCTTAGGCCATGTTCCACTAACTTGTTCTTTGGTTTTCTTTTATCTTTAGTTTTACAAAAAAAAACCAACTAGTTCCACTAACTAGTTTTTAGTTTTTTTAGTTGTGTTACCAAATTACCAAGCTACCCTTGTACCCAAAGGATAAGAGGTTTGAAGGGGGCAGATTCGTAATTTTACATGATTAAAGTGGTTTGGTTTTTTTTAGGTTAGTGGAATTAAGTGGTTTGTTTAATTTTTTTTTGTGGATTTTTTTTAGTGGAATGGAGTAGTTTTTTTAGTTAAAACAAAACTATTTTTTTTTTAGTTGAACATGGCCTTACTCTCTTAGTATCGCTCGAAAGTGTTGGAGACAGGAAAATACACTGAACGGCTGAAATCCGTTCGTGCACTGTTTACTGTACTACACCCCATTATCTCTGGACCTGGGGGTCCAACCAATTTGGCATGTTGCGGTGTTAGTGGATAGCTGTTCCAGGGAAGCAGGAGACACTGAATGTTAATATCAACTCGGGAAAATCATTTTTGCGGTACATTATACTCCCCCGTCTCATTTTAATATTTTCTTACTCCCTCCGTTCCTATTTGTTGGTCCTCTACGAAAAGTCGTGCCACTTTTCAAATAAAAAAATAAAGTGTTCTCGTGTATCATTTTTCAAATTTTTTTACACTGAATTAAAGTACTCATCGTGTACTTTAATTCGGTGCAAAATTTTTTTAAAAATGATACTCGGAAGCACTTAATTTTTTGATTTGAAAAAAGGCAAGAGAGAGTGTGTGGGACAAACAAATAGGAACGGAGGGAGTATTTCATTTTTGAGATGTTTCAAAATAGATGTCCACTTTTCATAAATACCAATAGAAAGTTTACGATCTCATCCTTTTCAGACAAGCCAAAATATCTAATTGTAAAGTTGTTATGAAAATCCTAGATAAATTATGTGTTTTATCGAGTCAAACTGTTAACTTCTCTAAATCCAAACTTTTTATCTCTCCTAACATATCCCATAACAAAGCCTCAAGATTAAATAGTGTCTGCGGCATTACTCTCACGAATGATCTTGGTAGATGTCTTGGAGTGCCTCTTATCCACAAGAGAGTCAGTAAGGACCATTTCAAACATCTTATAGAGAAAGTCCAAAACTGTCTTGCTGGGTGGAAATTTAACACCCTTATGCTTGCAGGAAGAGCCACTCTTATCCAGGCCTCTTCCTCTACCATACCCAGTTACACTATGCTAACCATGCACCTCCCCACCAATGTTTGTGACAAACTTGATTGCATCAATAGAGATTTTATTTGGGGTGATACCCTTGACAAGAGAAAGTTACACCTTGTCAATTGGCATAAAGTGTGTAAGAATAAGGACTTTGGTGGTCTGCGGTTGAAAAAGTCTAAAACTCAAAATTTAGCCCTTCTTACTAAGCTTGGATGGAAAATTTGTGACAAGGAGGATAGCTTATGGGTAAATATCCTTAGGGATAAGTACCTAAAGCATCATTCCATTCATACTTGACCTCGTAACAGGGCTGTCTCTCACACTTGGCGCAGCATAATGCATATTTGTGATGGCTTCAAAAAAGGCATTAAATGGACCATATGAGATGGTAGAAATGTGGACCTATGGAATGACTGGTGGTGTGGGAATGCCCCACTTACGGAGAAACATCATGGAATTCACACCTGGGGTATCTCCAAGGTTGCGGATATCATTGAAAATGGTTGTTGGAATCTGGACTCTATCAACTCTATTGTGGATGAGTCTTCTAGGCATGATATTCTCATAATTAATCTGCCTATGTTTTCCCATGTTGAGGACCACCCATCTTGGGTGACATCCTCTGAGGGAATTTGCTCGGCAGCAGTAGCCTATGAGTTCTTAAATAGAGAGGATAGTGATGTGGGTGGTTAGCAATGGTTTTGGAAGCTTAAACTTCCTCAAAAACTCAAAACTTTTATTTGGCTTATTCTCCATAAAAAATAAAAAATAAAAAACTCCCCACTAATCTCCTTCGTGCTAGGAGAGGGATTACACCTTCGAATTTATGTCCTAGGTGTAATAACTCCCCCGAAACTCTGAGTCATTTATTTAGGGAGTGTCCCAAAGTCTTTGGATTACGGGATACCTTTCCCTCGGGCCAGGTTATGAGGGATGGATTTACAACCTCCATTGAGGACTAGATTTCCTCTAATCTCAAAAAGAAAAAACCTAGTAGCTTAGGATCTATAATACCTTGGAATACTTTGTTCTGCGTCATGATTTGGCAAATTTGGAAAGATCGAGATAAAATGAGGAAAGATCGAGATAAAATGAGTTTTGATAACATTGAAGTTGTGACAGCAGTGAGTTCCAAGATGTTATACTCCTACGCGTCTGAAATTACTGAGGCTTTTAAATCCCATCTCGCTCCTGACCCTCCCAAACATAAACTAATACCTTGGTGCCTCTCCCTTTCAGGTACCATCAAGCTAAACACAGGTGCCTAGAAGTACCATGACAACAGGAAAGCGGGATTCGGTGGCATTTTCCAGGATGAGCAAGGAGCTTGGATTCTTGGATACTACGGCAAAATGGCGACTAATTCCAGCTTAGAAACGAAGGTTTGGGCCATCTAGAGAGGGCTCACAATCATTTTGGAGAAAGGACTATCTAATATTCATATAGAATCGGATTCCCAAACGGCAATTCTCTTATTCAATGAAAGAGCCTCTCCTAATCACCCCCAAAGCACTATCATAAACGATGGGAGGTATTTACTCAACCGTACGAGATGCACACTCACACATGCCTATCAATCTGCTAACCAATGCATTGATCATCTCGTGCATCTCGGAGCAGAACAGGAGGAATAGCTGATTGTTTCCCCTACTCCACCGCTGTCCATCAAGGAGTTCTTGCTGAGGGATAACAACAATGTTAGGCAATACCTTGACTAGTGTTATGGATGTTTCCTTTTATGTCTTTATGTCTAACCAACTTAATGCACCTCTGATGCAGACTATCTCTATTCTCTAGTCTTTAATAAACTTCCGGATTACCAAAAAAAAATATAGAAACTTGATAAAATATCATTTTTGCCCGTGTGTTTAGGTAGAACTAATACTATTTCCATCAATTAAATTTCGAATAAGATGGCATATTTGGAAAATGAATACTTTTTTGGAGCAATCATTACGCCTCCCTAAAAAGTTAGAATCCCAAAAAGTCACTATGATATATGGGACAGAGCTAGGTAGTATTTTTTTTTGGTAAAGAGATAGAAATGCATTAAATGAAACCACCGGCCCAAAACCGGTAAACAAACAACCAAAAAACAAACCCACCGACGTACAAAACCACCGGCCAAAAAAACCACCTGCAAAAACTAACAACAATAAAAAGAAACAAAAAATCAAAAAAAAAATAGCAAAAAAGGAAACCGCTGGTACAATTGCCGCTGTTGTCACCCCGTCGCCGTTGCTGTCAGTGTCAGAGACCTAGATCGGCCTCCCTTTGTTCCAAAAATCAATATTATGGATGTGCTCCAATTTTTTATTTTAGTTCTTGTGTCGCGTGTAATTTGAAGCAATAAAAGACAAATTAGAGTGCTTAAAGCATCCACATCTCACTCCCTAAATATCCTCTTTAATACTAAATTAAGGACAAAACAAACCCACACTATAGGTACCGATCACTTTTGGTACCGATGGGCCGTCGGGCCCACTTAGGGGTCCCTCACAAATGATTCGAATCGTTCAAAACAGTAATGTGAATGAAAAATGTGTGCATTGGATCAACTAGTTGTAAGAATCGATTTGAGCTAATTTTTAACAATTCCACCCGAAAAAATATTTTAAAATTTATCATTTGTGCGGGACCCCTAAATGAACCCCATAGGCCGTCTGTACCCAATCGGTACCAATTTGATCGGTTCCTTTAGGATTAGCGAAGAGAAGAACCTTGAAACTAACCATTTATCAGGCTTTCTAAAGCTCCCTAGAGTACAACTTCCCCTTAAAAGTTAGAACACCTACAGCATGAGGCAAAGGTTAATTTGAACTTAAGACCACTCGAATGGAAGTCTGGGACCCAGGGACCTAGCATTGCACTAAATGTATTGCACCGTGCAAGGCAGCGTTCCAATCTTGAAAACACTTTTAGACTATTAAAAACACTTCTAGATGATTCAGATGTGTGTTACACGGTACAACGCATTTAGTGCACCAGACCATTCCCACTTCCTGAAAGTCTGAGTTCCACCACTTGGACTAGCCCCAAGTGAGAATGCTTCACATTCACCTTCTGGACAAACATAATTTCTGACGTCCAGCTTTGTGTTTGATACATCATATAAGTGACTGAGATAAATATGGCATGCATGAAATTATTTTTCCAAAGAAGGATATTCATGGATGAGTTTAAGTTATTTCCACCGCCGGTAAAAACAAAAGTTTCGCAAGTGGTGACCAACTCATACGGTAGAGCTCTTGGATACCCCAGACTGCATCTCGGAATTGAGTCTCATTCTCCCTCCCCTATGTAATAGATTAGGAATGACGAATGACCAAAAAAAAAAATTCTTCCAAATCGATTGTACTGAGCCATGTGTCCAAATAGTGATCCCGGATTCTTTTTTCCCCTTGTGCCCTTGTGTATGATCTTGCGACCTAATTGGATGGGGTTAAAAGAAGTGGGATAACTTTTGGAGGGGATATAAGGCCTGATGTGACACATTTAGCATGGTTTGACTGGACAAAAATGCCGGGGATAAATTTTCACTCCTCCAAAAGTTATCCCTAGCAGGAGGATAGAGGGGTATAATTTTTGGGCACCCCTCCCCCGACCCAAAAGTTATCCCCGGGTATAAGGGAAAAAATAACACCCCCTCTCCCTTAGTTCAACTACAAAAAACCTTATCCCCCATTTTATCCTCCATCCAAACCAAGTACTATTTTATCCCCCTTTTTAATACCTCATCCAAACCAACTACTTTTATATTCCATCTCCATAAATATCACATCAATGTAGGTCAACCCTCTAAAAATAATACTCTCTCTTATCTTATACCCCCTCTATAACTTATCCCCCTAAAATTTTAGCACCATCCGATCGGGGCCTTCGAGTAGGTAAGTATAGGTTCAGTTATTACCGGTTTTCCAAGCATATAATATTAGGCGGCCAATGGAGTCAGGACGTTCATCTAGTAATTAAATTAGTAGATAATTTCTTCAGTCTCGAGGTGCATGCAGACTCGTGCATCTAGAAGGAAGGGTTAATATATCTCTATAATACTATCAATTCAATTAAGTTGTTTGTTTCTTAAGCAAGAAGGATAATCCCTAGGGTTTAACTTTAAGTAAAAGGACAAAGGTGGTAGTAACAGTGGATAAGGATGAAATGAACATGAGAGAGAGGGGGAGAGAGAGAGAGAGAGACAGCTAAGCTAGCTGGAAAATTAGAGTTTAAGTCCTTAACTTTTTGTAAGTTAAATAATAGTACAGGGTTCGGAGAGAGGAAGATGCGCATGGCATGAGAAGGATTCTCTTAATATGCTTTTGAGTAATAAGTTAAGTAGGGATCAACTTTCGTCATCGGAATTCGATCATTGATTAAAAAGCAAAGTAAAGAAAAGAGAACCCTTTAATTAAATTATTATAAATAAAAAAAAAATCAAAGTAATGAATTATCCCGACAGCTCCACCCCTTGTTTCCTGTTTTTCCAACTTCTCTCTCTTCTTGTGGATGCTATGATGGTTTAGCTTAATTATATTCACTCTTTCCAGAAATAATCAGATTCCTAGAGCCATGATTATATGTGGCCCCAAAACTAGCTCTTTAATCTCCAATTGCTGTGTTTGTTGAATGTTGGTCTTTGGCATCTGGAAAATCACACACCACATTGGCCCATTTTGATCCATTCATTTTGGAATCTTAGTACACTAAACTCCTCATCAATGATGTCACTTTCTTATTGCTGATCACTAGGGATGGGGGGGCTGTGCCCTAAAAAAAGGCATTATCCTACTCAAAAAGAAGATGTGATTCGAATCATTTACTATGCAGAACTTGACGCGTGAGAAATACAAAGATAAATGTCGGAAAATTATGTTGTGAAAAAACGTGATTTCTCACTCAATTACTAACATCCGGTCATTGTTATACGCGTCAAGCTCTGGATAGTGAACAATTCATATCACATTTTTTTTGGCTCGGGACAATGTCTGTTTTTTTGGCACAGCCAGACCTTCCAGGTCCACATCGATATAAGCTTCTCAATCTTGCGTCGGACTTGTGACTGGTATATTTGTCAAAGCATATTTCTAACATTAAATGAATTTTTATTCAATTGATTGTTTACTCTCTTTTTTGGTTCTCTCTATCAGGAAAATTTGAACCATTTTTGTTTGTGTCGTTTGTGAAGCAAAATTACTGAAATTGACTCTTTTTTGGGTCATTTTTCTAGATTTTTTGGTGGTTCTTTTGCAGATGAATTCCTTTCGTCAAAATGTCCAAGGAGCATGCATTAAATAAATCAAAGTAAATGGGTGTCATGTTAATCCCGACAGCTTCACCCCTTGTTTCCTGTTTTCCAACTTCTCTCTCTCTCTCTCTCATCTTCTTAATTAAACACTGGTTCTAGAAATAATCAGATTTTAATCAGCATGATTAAATATGCCGTGGTCCCAAAACACGCTTTATTAATCTCCAATATTAACTGGCCTTATGCATCTGGAAAATCAGTCACCACATGCATTGGCTAAATCTGATCCATTTATTTTGGAATCTGTGTGCCACTATATGAATATAAGTATATAAGATTTTGGACCTCAGTGTTTGCTAGATCATTAGACTGGGCTAGATTCCTAATAAATGATGTCACTTTCTTGCATAATTGCACATCTAATGGAAAGGGGCAAAAAAGGAAAAGGCATGGTCCCGAGCGAAAAGAATGTGATATTTATTCATCAGGCAGAGCTTGACGCGTAAAGTAAACTTGTAAAAATTCAAGTTGATCGGTTTGGTAACTTAGTGGCTAGTGCAAAACCACATTTTTCCAAACTCTAATTTTTGAACATTTTTATATGTGCAAAAAATGTTGTTTGTTCACTGATCAGTTACATGAATCCAATCGACTTGATCTCTATAGGATTGTTTTATGCGCCAAGCTCTACATAGTGAATGGTTCAGATCACATTTTCGAGTTCAGGAAGTCTTCATCAATATAAGCTTCTCAATCTAGTGCCAGACTTACACTTGTTGGGTGCTATATGTATTATGCAGATTTTTCTAAAATATATAAATGGCAAAAAATAGTGTTCGCATCCTCTTGATTCCAAGTTTTAGACTAGCAGGACAATCCGAATCTTGACTATGCCTTGCTATAATCAATCGTTCGGTTTTACTTAGAAACTCTTATCACAGTACGAGTTTTTAAGCAAATAGATAGTCCACATTTGGTCAATCTCGTCCAATCCAAATTAAGTACGGAAGAGGACTCAATCAAAAAAATTTTGCAGTTACAGAATAAGGAATGATATTGAACATCTCGTAAGGAGA
The DNA here is from genome assembly GCA_020921065.1 of Vaccinium darrowii. Lineage (NCBI taxonomy): Eukaryota > Viridiplantae > Streptophyta > Magnoliopsida > Ericales > Ericaceae > Vaccinium > Vaccinium darrowii. The sequence continues at coordinate 17,242,393 of CM037158.1, read as the reverse complement.
CATTCATCAATAACTTGTACGTCCTCTTAAAAAAACGAGGAGTTCTATTTTTCCAGATAACAAACAATACGGAACAAAGTGATCTTAACTTTTTGACCAATAGATGAAAAACCTAACAACAAATAAAGAACACGTCTGAAAGAAATACTATTAGCATTTCTTCTTCGTATGTTAGAAATTTTTACTCCAGACAAACTTCCTCCTAACCCAACGAAAAGGGTGTCGACTTCTTCACAAGAATTGACATCCTCTCCATAGTAACACAATCATTAGGTCTAAGTGTCCTCCATGGGACTTTCTAGGAAACAATAAACAAGACCCCGAGCTTCATCCGAATTGCGTGGGGATCGATGGATGTTACTTTGTATTTTTATATATATAACAGCCAATTAATGTCATCCATACTAATTAGAGTCAATTTTGTTTGGGTTGAACATGCCAGTACAGTTTCCTCCCCGGTTTCCCTCCTCCGCTACCAATCTCATTTTAAGTAGTAATCACTCCTACTCTGATTTTTCATTTTTTTTTTTCCGGACTATAGGATGTTAGCGGGCTTGCTCACTACCAGGGGCGGAACCAGGATTTTTCACAAGGGGGTCAAAATTTGAACTCTTATAATAGGTTTGGACAAAAAAAGAGGTGTAAAGTGGGGTCAAAATAGCAAAAACCTGAGCAAGTGGGGTCAATTTGAACTCTTAATAGGTTTGGGAAAAAAAAGAGGTGTAAAGTGAGGTCAAAATAGCAAAAATTTGAGCAAGTGAGGTCAAAATTTGAACTCTTAATAGGTTTGGACAAAAAAAGGAGGTGTAAAGTGGGGTCAAATAGCAAAAATCTGGGCAAAACTATAACTATTCCTACAAAAATTTGAACCTCAAGGGGGGTCAGTTGGCCCCCTTTGCATCTTCCTCCCTCCGCCCTTGCTCACTACACCCATGTATTAAGCATCCGAGTCATCTATTTTCTCAATCAATGGTTCAAATGTATCTGTTAACTCTAACCGGTAAGAGTTGCTCAGGTGAAAGTCGCCCATTTCTGGAATCAATGATTCAAATGTGTTTGTTAACTCTTACCGGTAAGAGTTGCTTAGGCAAATCTAAATCATCGTTGCCGAGATAAACGGTCATAATTGCTTACTATAGGAGTGTGAAAAGGTAAATTCTATTAAATGTTAATTAAATTAATTACTATAAGGAGTATCAACCATATCGATATTGTTTCATCAGCACGAACAAAGAACTTTTCAGCACTTAACTTCAAATGCCATACACAACTAACTGAGATAGAAGCCCGGGCCGTCTCTTCTCGGATTGCGAGCCCCATTTTCTTGAAACTACAAATTCTATTACACGCGTGGTTGCGCACCATGATATAGAAAGCTAATTAAATCCCTTATCAAAAAAGAAAAAGAGCTTTTAGATTTCAACCACCCCCAAAGTTTACGCCTTAATTTTAGCCTACTACTATCTTAGGTAGGCTGTGACCTATTAAGTCTCCGTCTTAATTAATTAATTAGCTCCAAATTCGAGGAAGATAAGATGATTATAATCCACAATTCCAATGTCCAATCGCGTGACAACACACACAACCAATTAAGGGTTGAGATACATCTATCAAGGAAAACCTTCTTTTTACCAAATTGGGATTGTTTCCGTTTGCTAAAATCAAGGGTTGATTTTAGTTTTAAGGTAAGAGAAATGTTAGAGGCACTAACTGATATACTAAATGTACATGTGTCGTTCTTTTAGTGGATGAGTGCATCTATATATTGCATCATGTATTAATGTGGTAATGACGTTTGCTTTTAGTGTAATAGTTTGTAATTTATTTAGTGTCTCTAGCATTCCTCTTATGGTGATGTTTAGAATATTATCCGGAAGTCGTATTCAAAAGAGGTTATTTTTTCCATTATGTTCTGTTTGACAAAGAGATGCAGAAACTAAAATTCCTCCTTTTTAGCAAGATGTATCTTGCAAGAAAATGTTTCTCAGTGACAAAAGTTTAAAGTTGTGGGTCATTGGTAACTGGAAAAAAAAAAGGTTGTACTAAAGTTAGTTATCTCATTCTTTTCGTGCAGCTGAATGGGACCTAATGACAACTCTTCTTGCTTCGTATACTTGGAAAATGAAAATTAAGCTGGCATCTCATAATTCACGTGGTTCATTTATTTAAGCGAAATCGCGACCACTAAAGACTCTGGACCCATAAAAACAAGTTTCCAATTAAAGATGACACATGGCATAATTTTCGTTACTTTCTTTTCATTAACCGGATCAAAAATGATACAGACACACCCACTCGGACACACTCTGCCACACCCCCTCATATGTGGGGTGGGTCCCCTCACATGTGAGAGGAGGTGTGGCAGAGTGTATCCGAGTGGGTGTGTATGTATCATTATTCTAACCGGATTGCGAGAGATTTTAGCAATCAATTTATTCCAAAAATAAATAAAAATCATTTTTCGTGAGTTTTGCTTGTAGCTAAGGTTGTTTGTAATGTTGTACGGAATTGGAGTGACTAATAAACATTCATCTTTGCCAAAAGATGAGAAAGATGATAGTCAAATGCATGAAAAGAAACCACAAAAAAGATGGGCTTATTCATCTTCGCCATTGGAAGGAAACCCCCAAGAAAATCACTATCACAAAAGGTTAAAAGAAAAAGTCCACACAATACACAAAAAGTAGGATGGCTCTCCACACTTCAAAGCAAAAAATCTTCCTCATGCCTTTTAAATACAATTAAAGATTCTGAACTCATTAAACTAATGTTAATCCCTGCATAAGTCTGATTAAAATAACACAAAGCCTTATAAGATGTGGATTAGTGACAAGTGGGTATGTGGCTCACCAAGCTTCACTTGATATCCTCATTTTCTTTATATAGAATGCAAGCTGTCTTTTCTTGCATCTTCTATACTGCCTCCTTTTAGCACATGGAGGCCACTTAAAATTTTTGTTCTAGGGTTTTCTTGATCTTGTCTTAGATTTTTTTTTTCCTTGTGTTGACACGTGTCGGTCTATTGGTAGGTGAGCCATCTACTCTCTCAATGTGGATTTTGGCTAGCTTTAAAGTGTTCCTAGGTTGCTTTTTCAGGGTGTCCTAGATCCGGACACAATGGTGTTTATGGAAGCTTTTTGGGCATCTACTGGTGGTCCATGGCCTCACAATGGAAAATGTGTTGGCTATGCAAAGGCTATGCAAAGACAAAAACTCAAAGCTTTCAGTTCAGGGGTTACACCTCATTCACTATGCTTTCGAGTTAAGCTAAATGGTATCTTGACCTGTTTGTGCATGTGCGTTCTGAAACAATAATCCTTGACATTTTATGTGGGGTGAAACTAGCCCTCTTCATGGTCTGCTATAGCAAATGTCATCGTCAGATCCGCTAACTAATCAAAGCCTGACACGGGAACCGTTCCAAGAGAACAAACTGAGGACACGTCTCTTCAAGGGATGATCGGCGATCTAAACGCAAGTATGGCCGGAAATAGTTCTCGTATATCATCGCTGAGATGGCAGGACTTGATCTCAATTGTTTGTTATACAAAGATTCAAACTTTGGTTCCACTAACTGCTATGGGGTTTTCACATTTACCTAATAAATTGTTTTTAGAAAGTCTTATATCATTTTCCTTCTTAAGTTCACACTAGCATAGGAGTATTATTTTCTAAATGAGGTACCAATCACAATCTCTAATAAGTGCATAGGACAAAACTAGTTTTGACGTACCACATTCACAAATTATATATAGATAGTGTATAATTAATGTAAGGTTAGCCCAAATACCAAACTATTAAAAAACGTTTCCTCAAGTCAACAATATCACCCCGGGCGTACCCAGAAACCAGAGTAAATGCAGTTAGGTATACCTAAGCATTTGTAAAAACTCTTAGTATAGTTTTGTATGTGCACGCTTTGACAAAGTTACATACCAAACTAGTGATGCGTGTGTTGTAAGTTCAGCAACAGCCATAAAGCTAGAATGGTCCATGTTTGATAGGTATGGTCCAAACCATGATTTCCTTAAAACAGCTTATAGTACTGCTAGCTCGCTAATCTCAGGCTGGAATGTGTAACAAAAAGAGCTGCTTTAGACTGAGCAAAGATTATTCTAGTACAGTCTGAAACTAAAATTTGAGCCTAACAGCATTCATAACTGCCTATACCTGAGAGTCCGAGATTCAATTTTTGTTTTTGTTTTTATGATCGGCAAGTCCGAGAGTCAAATAGTGCGATCGTGTGAAAGGGTAAATTCTGATTCATTACCCTAGGATCGTTTGATTTGTTCACCTCGGGTTGTTAAAATTGTTCTTTTATCTCCTCTCAATCAATCGCGGTATAACTAATCTCGTGGCATATGTAATCTCAGTAAATACGGTCTTTAACCTCCTTGTCCCTTTAACCCCGCCAATACGGTCTTTTTCAATCCTTTCCATTTCTTCTCAAAATCTATTTAGAGATATAAACAGCCTTGCAGGTATTGGCTAATTTTCATTTCGGCCTTTAAATTTTTAGTCAACACAAGTTAGTCGCAGCCACATTCTGCAGAAAATGCGAAGCTTTGCTTTGACTAGGGTCTCCCTTTTCATGTGCTCCAATGTTAGCGTCTAGAATTAGCATGTTTTGTCGTTCTTTTTTCCCAATAGGGATGAGTGTTTACATGTTTGCCTTGTTTTGGTTATAAGGTTGGAATTTCAAGGCTATCCCCTTGATTCTTTTGGTTTGGTTTTCTTTAATAACCGCAACTATTCCAAAAGAGTTGGTCGCAGCCATTCAGATGGTTTGACATAAAGTTCAAACGGTTTGTTGCGACCGGTTTTGAAGGTAATTTGTCGCGGAATTGATCACGCCAATCTAATTTCCCCAAACTGAAACTGTCGGACAATTGAATCAAACCGCGCCAAAAGCTTATGAATTTAGGTGGGCCGCGACTTAATTGGTTTGGGACGTCTACACTTGGGCTTACTTAAGAGTAGTAGTAATAAAGCTGATAAAAAAAATTACTAGCAGTAACAAAGAATGTTGATGTTTGGGCTCAATATTCAAACAAATACACTTGCGTGCCAAACGTGCAAACTTGCAAAGCACTGAAAGTAAGACTCACACACTTTTAAATAACAAGAGTCCCATAATTTTCAGATCACACATTTACAAGGTTCTTTTGTGTCGTTGTTTATAACAGTTTTTTGGAACTTCATTAGAACACGAATCGCGTAGGCCCAACTCTAGCTAAACAGTAGAAGTGCCATTGGTCTAGTTAAACAATAAGAGTGTCCACTGGCAGAGACTGGTGCCACTGGGCTAACAACTCTGCCCCAACTCAAATCTTCTATATTTGCACTTTGACATATAAACATCTACATTTACTCTAATTGACTCCTTTAAAAATTGTACGTATTTGCCAAACTCTTTTATGTCGTCATATATCATTAGAATTGCAATAGAAACCTTATAAGTTGTCGTCACATATAGATGCCATTTTACGTCTACATATTATTGATAGCATGATTCGTATATAGAGAGATTCATACAGATAAAGAAAAGGCATGCAACACGAAAGGTTATTTATAATAGAAAAATCTGGCACAAGAATTTCCAACATGTACAGGTTTTGGAAGAGGAAAAATGGACACGAAACAAATGATGAGATGCAAAAAAGTATAACAATGACACCACAAGAAAGGCATTGTCCAGCCAGTAAGAAGTGACATGGCCAGACCAGCCACAGAACGAACAAACATACTTTATACGGATTGCTAAAAGACAAAGAATCACGCGTATATGTGGGATGGACAGAAAAATACAAAAATCAGGAGTGGCATCCGTTCAATTCTGAGCTAACCTCTTGACAACGGCAGCCATATACTTGCCTTGATGCTCCGCAAGTGCCAGCTCTGTCTCACTTGGTCCTCTTGTACCATCCCCCGCAAAAACTCCAGCTCCATAGGGGGAGCCCCCTCTGATGGAATCCATCTTGAACATACCCGCTCCGAAGGTGTACCCAATCGGAACAAATAGCATTCCATGGTGAGCTAACTGCGTGATGGCTGTCCAACTGCAACAAGAGCAAGGAAATACTTGAGATCAAAAACAAATGAAGGAGAGTTATCTGTGACAGTACAGCCATTCATGCATGTAATTGTCAAATCTTCTCCTCCACTTCAAAGGTTGAAAAGTACAGAAAATCTAAGTTTAGGACAAGGCCATATCGTTATACATATATGGCAAGAATTTCCAACTGAATTATAAAATCAAATCACACAATTAAAATAATAATTATACACATATCAATAACAGATGAATAACACGCGGAATCATCATGTCCAGTTGTCCACTCCCCTCGGTGGATGTTAATAAGAATCATGTACTGTCGTGCATAGATGAAAATGATTGGTCGTTATTGCTGCTGCACTTCCTGCAATAAGGTGTCTCTTTCAATAGCAGGGAATTGACTCTGATTTTAGAAATTTTGTTGCTTGGTCGATACAGAAGTTGTGAGTCTTGTGACAATTTGTGCGCGAGAATTTACCATCTTGAGCTATGCTTGTTGCGACACTTACTCCACTTAAGGTGTAACAGATCCTATAGTCTGGTATCAAAAAGAAGTGTGAAAACTCGATTTCTATGACGAGAACACTGCCACCTCATGTTTTCAAGACTCGAGTAGTTGGATAGTGAATGACCTCAATGAAGGGGTAATCAGTACATGAACATGACATCTAGGGGGAAACAAGTGGAGAAATTAAGGTGTCTCAGAGAAATTTCAATGATAAAATTGAAATTTGACAATGAAAATCTCATTAAACAGCTCCTCATACTAAGGGGCATTAGCTATATAGCACGAACACTGACACAGATACGGGTACAGATGCGGGACTTATTAAAAAATGGACACGGATACGGCGAGGAACACGGCAAGAATAAATAACCAAATATACATACAACTATATCATATACGTATGCAGTAACAGTTTATATACTACATATATATACACACTTTTCTTTTGATATGTAAGATATATACACTGTTATATACTCGTATATATACCAGTATATACACCCACAGCGACGGACATATATACATCGAATTTCGAATATATACCAGCAAATACATTCATACATACCTATATATATATATATATATATATATATATATATATATATATATATATATATATATATATACAGTCCACTTCCCCTCCAAACTCCCTTAACTTGTTAAGTTACGGACCTCATTGATCCCGATCGAATTTCGATGATCCAAACCGTAAATACAGTTTTTGTGAAAACGGCTCGGATCAAGCCCTTCCCGGTATTTTTTTTTTTATGATTTCTTGCGGGGACCCTAAAAAACACCTTTTAAACACATTGGACGGTTCGGATCATCGAAATTCGATCGGGATCAATGAGGTCCGTAACTTAAGAAAATCCGGGAGTTTGGAGGGGAAGTGTGGTGTGTGTGTGTCTATATATATATATATATATATATATATATATATATATATATATATATATATATATATATATATATAGACCAAGGATCTAATAAGGGAGCCCTTACTTTGCTTATATGCAAACCTCCTATTTACCGATCGAATTTTGATGATCCGAACCGTTCAATGTGTTTAAAACATATTTTTAAGGATCCCCGCATGATATCACCAAAAAAAATTGACCGGGAAGGGCTTGATCACAAAAGTTTTTTACTAATCGCAATTCTCTGATGTCTTGTAGTTTTTAAACCAAAAAAAACTTCAAATTACCAAACTATTCGTGTCTGGAATTTGAGTCCTTTGTGCGTCAGTTTTTAACATCGTGTCCTAGGTCTGCATGGTAGGAAAAGTCCCTGAACTATATCAAGTGAATTTGCATCCCTTCCCAGTAACGACAAGTTTAAAGCCAAGAGAACCAAACCCAAAAATGATATTATGGTTCGGGACTATGATGTTATAGTTGATATTATGCCTACGTTCCGGTATGTATGGACCACATGCGGTGCTAGTTACCTCTAAATGTTGCATGAGCCATCTCTTAAGTCACATAAGCAACAGCGAAGTGCTACATGTAGCACACGAAAACCTGTGGTCCTATGGTAGAACAGTGAGATCATATCACACATCAGCTAGGTAGATTTGTTTGGGAGATATTTACGTGAGAACTTGTTCCTACTTTTCTAGTAACAACACATTTCAAAGATGCCAAATTGTACCCTAAAGTAGACAATATCGAGATGGTTTGGGATAAGGATGTTAACTCTAATTTGGGAATAAAACGGATTTCACACTAACTTGCAACATTAAACCCTAAGTAGCACAAATACAACACACCAAAGGCACCAATTTTCAAAAAATGCAAGATTGTCACCCAAAAACTTATAGGTTTACATATTTATCATGTGTCATATACATGGATTCATGGAACATATCCAACATAACTATGATAAACACTAAAAGCCAAACGTTTTATAACCTAAACATCTAACATGTCACCCAAGAAGCAATTACATACTGAAGAATGCGAAGACATTGCACTATCCATGACGCATAATTTCATCTTAGTAATATTTCGATTGGGACATAAGGCTCGGTTTGGTTGGGTATGGTTTGGTAATGTTTTGAAAAATGTACAGAGGCATATGTTGCACTTCGAAGGATAGAAAAGGTCGTTACAATGAAAACATTCATCCCATAGACGTGATTGGAGCATTCAAGGAGTGCTGATGAATAATATCTAAGCAACATAGTTTCATATGCATAGATAATGCAGATAAACAAAAAAGAATGAGCACATGCATATTTAACTTTAGGCCCCCTTTGGCCTAACTTTGTTACAGTATCTTTTATGAACTTCTGCCAGTTATGTAAAAGTTCTTTGGATTAAAGATTCATATTGACGATAAGAATCTAAAAAGTATAAAATTATGACCGAGAACAAATAAAAGTTCACCAAAGAAAACAATAATACAAAACAAACAGATTTTTAATCATTTTTTTTATTTTTTATTTTTTATTTTTTATTTTTTATTTTGAACTTGTTGCAAGTTTTATTCATTTTGTTTTCTCACTTTTACTATTCCTTTCATCGAGAAAAATCCCAAAAGTAAAGTTAAAATATAGATCAAAAGCTAAAAAATACCACAAACAACGAAAATAAGTTACCAATTAAAACAAGTTAAAGCTAAACTCCAACCAATGCTGCAATGAGCGAAAAGAGCAAGTTAGATTGCTTAGGGGGGAAAATAACAAAAAAAAAAAACACATGCATGGGTTGGCTTGTTGTAACGTCACTTGGGAACCTTGAGAAAAACCAAGAAAGACCCCGCAACGTGTATAATTAACAGCAAGTATGTAAGCATCCATTGTAGCTCTTAGAAATGACGTCACAATAAAAGATTTGTTTTGTCCCAAGACAAAATTAGACAACTTGAGCATTATGAGTGAAGAAACAATAGAATGTAAGTGTGGAAGTTCATGTGAACTGTGATAGGGAGTTCCAAATGGTCTTTTTGTTATCTTCCCATTTTCTCTCTGAGAGGGAAGGAACCCCTTTCAGAGTCCAAATCCTTTACCTTCTTTAGATCCCCCTTGTTTAACCACTCAATGTCATTGGGCCTCATTGCCAGTGTTGACCATAAAATTTCAGTTGATCAGACTACTTAAAAGTTATAAACCAATAATTTAAGTGAGAAGAAGACACCTCCCTTACCTTTCATGTTCATCCAAAGTGAATAAATGAAAGGGGTGATATGACTTTCTTGAAAATTAATTGTCTGCCTCGTTAAATTGAGAGATATCGTGCATCTCATGATCTATAACTTTACATTTCACTTTCACTTAGGATCTTATAATTTTGAAACTATGGGCCCTCTCTCCTCACCTCACCATATACCTCCCCTGCCCTTCAAAAAAGCAATCTAAACAAGGTAAGCACTAACGTATCCCCCATACTCTTCATTTCGTCCCCAAATGCCTCAAGCCATATGTAGCATTAAGCACCATTTTATCCTTGGAATTTTTCTTTCCATTCCTAAATCCTAGGACTTCCACTTTAAGGATGTCGGATACGAGAGATGGGTGGGGGATGATTGATAGATATCTTAAAAATAGTCTTGCACTATATGAGATTATGTACACACGCATTGTTTTACTTCAAATAGGTGTACAAAGGAAATGAAAAAGACTGGTGGATGTATTCCTCAATATCTGCAGTGGTTCATTTGAAGGGAGAGGAAGGGGACTATTCAGAATGAGGAGAAAACTGTGCAAGAGTTGGTGTGTGTTTTTTAACTTTTTTTTTCTTTCCAATGAAGGATTTCCTCAGGAAATTGAATATGCTAGAGTTTTTTTTGCGCGCACTTGCCATTTGTTTTTACTTACAAACTAGAAACCTCATTTATTGGCTTCTTGGTGACATTAAATTAGTTTATCAAACCACAAAAAGGAGAAGGCTATGTATAATCTTAAAGAAATTTCAGTAGCAGATCTAGATAATGCCTGGATGGTGTTTTATTGTGAGAACCCACTTGGATCCACATCGGTGGGTGGAGTAAATTTGGATTAATATACATTTAATAAACCGAGTAGCTACTGTATAACTCGAGGTTAACCTTTTGAGCCACATGGTTAGGCTAAGGGTTAGCAGGTCAGCCGACTCGGGTCGTTACAGGTGGTATCAGAGCTTGCACCAACCGGAAGTGTGAGGCGGGTCCCGCTAGGAGACGTGCTTGGGTGGGCTCGACAAGGGATGAGCTTGAGGTGATTGTCGTGCTTGGTGGGTCCCACTTGAAATGAGCTTGAGGAGCTACAGGATTGTTTTGTCGTCATGTCGATGTCATGTCATATATGTGTTTCGTGTCCATTCCGTGCTTTTTAGGTTGTGATTTAATATAACAACAAAACACAGAAGAAAGCAGCCTTGTGGAAAAAGACACCAACCTCAACTAACATCTTGCCTAGACACATGTTGGCCTTGTTCGGTTTAGAGGTTTAGTTTAGTTTTGATGATGTAAGCAGGTGTAATAAGTGGAGAGAGATAGAGAGAGAAATGAGGGAAATGATGATGTCATCAAAACCAAAACTAAACTAAAACTTGCAACCGAACATGGCCGTTATAGCTGCGATCTTAGATTCATCTCTATACTCTTTCAGCCTCATAAAAGTAATTACCCATCCAAACATAAATGTAAAGTAACATCTCTGCGAAATGCCACATTTTTCTTCCATCCAAAAGTAACAAGGAAAAGGACAGAGAATCCACTTAATGGCACTCAAGACTGATGGATCCTAATTTTGTTCCTACAACTAGTTTACAACATCATGCCAAAACATGCCCTTGTGAATCACTTGCCTGAACAGTTTGTGTTGCACATGCAAAGCAAAGCTTCTTGTTTTAATCTTCCTCAGCCATGGAACGGGACTAATTTTAGCAACATCATTTCTTCTTGAGCTTTCAATGCAAAAGGATGATGAAAATGTGCAGCCATTAACGGGTTAAAGAGATTAATGCAAACTGCAGAAATATTATAATGACTCTCACTGCTTTTGGGTGCTAAAACTTCAAGGTACTTAGCGGCCCCTAAGTTGTTGTCATAATTGACTTCTGTGTTGACTGATGAGAAGTCCAGGCTCCAGAGTTTGTAGTTCATGAACTACAATTGGCATAATCATGTAAAATAAACTTCATAAATGAAAGCTATCGTCACTCTCTGAGATAGCCCTTCAAATTTGATTAGAAATATCCTCCCTTACATGGAACGACATTGCCTCCCTTGCAAAAAGCATATGTGTGTTTTTTATCTAACGTAGGACTGCACTAAAAACACAATACCATAAATGCAACACACTTCTCGAAACTCTGGCGAATACAAAACCCAGTTACAAGCAGAAGGCACAGAAGGAATATTTTACAACACATTTTGAAGACAAATACAGCAGCCCAGAACCTAGGATAAATTGATGCAAAAAAGGAGTAACATCGTAACCAATCCATGCCGGTATTCATGGCCCGAAGGTACTGTATTGTGCATGATCTAGGGGTGCACATACACCGGGCTGGGCCGGGTTCGGGCCGGGCTTATACTAGATAATAACGAGGTTTGTGCATTTCCAAGCCCGGCCCATTTATGATCGGGCTTCATTTAATATGCCCAAGCCCAGACCAATTAAAATTTTAACTTCCCAAGCCCGTCCAATAAGCCCATTTTTTTTTTTAAACATGGTATCACAAATATAAATTAATCAACTATAATAACAATTCACAACCGTAATAACATACTCAAACTCAAAGTTCTAAGTTCTTATAAAACTAGGGCCCTGTTCTTACCGAATAGGTGGAGATGAGATGCGCCTCTTCTTCAACTTCATCGAGGTATTATAATTTCTAACCCTAAACAACTAGTAGTTGTAACATATATATTATATGGTATTAAAATAATCGGGCCGGGCCGGGCCGGGCTGGGCTTCAAAGGAATTTCCCAAATCCAGCCCATTTAGTAAACGGGCTTAAAATATCAACCCAGCCCGGCCCTATGGGCCTAAAAATTTATCCCAAGCCCTAAAAAAAACGGACTGGACTGGGCGGGCTGGGCGGGCTAGCGGGCCGGTGTGCACCCCTAGCATGATCTCATAAGACAGCCTAAGTGAACCAACATCATGGTAAAGCTGCAAATTAACACAACTATATGTTATCTCGTTCTAATTCAATGTTGGCTCTGTATCCAGGTAGCAGTAAAGCACAGTTAAACCTACACAAGACTAACATGCCTTGGCACTGGTCTTGACTCTTGGCGTATTATTATAAGTGAGAGAGACAAGCATTATCATAGAAGTGTGAGAGACATGCTTTTTTGAACTGATAACTTGTAGGGCTGCGGCCCTATGCGTGAGTTCACAGAGGGCCCTCTTACCCATTATGATTTTGCCTTTACTGTTAGAGATTGTGGCCTTGTGGGTCAATTCTAGTTGGGACCTATCCATAGTTGTCAAAGGCGCGCCTAGGTGAGAGGCGCAGCGACGCGCACCCTTTGCGCCTGGGGCACACCCAGGCGAGGCGACTAAAAAGAGGCGACGCAAAGGGGCGAAAAGGCGCAAAGGCGCTAAAAAAGCGCGCTTCTTTCAGGTTTAATAACAGCCCTAGATTTTTGCGACTTGGGTTAAAAATCTCACCTTGGCCGTTGATTTTGGATCTCAGAAATAAAAGTCCTCAGCCGCCCAACATCTCTCTCTCTCTCTCTCTCTCTCTCTCCCTCTGGGTCTGGGTATAGATTAGCAAGAACGAAGACAGACGAAGGCTGTGTGGGTGTCGTTTTTGGCTTTCGAACTCGATCAAGTTGAGAGATCACCTTCTGGCCTTGGTTCGAAGTTGATCAAGTCTTCTCAGCTTCGATCAAGTCTCCTACTCAGCTGTGATCAAGTCTTCTGACTCTTCTCATCTTTGATCAAGTCTTCTCAGCTTCTGATCAAGTCTTCTGATCTTCTCAGCTTCTTGAACAAGTCTTCTCAGCTTTGAACCAGAAGGTAATTGCCGACAAAACAAAGCCTTAGCCCTTAAGTTCAAGAATGATTTTTTACTGCCTCCAATGACCAATGCCAACCTAATTTCTTTTCCATTTTTTGAATTCATTTTTTCAGTGATTACATGACTGATTCTTTTAATTAAAACAGTGGACGCTTGTGTTTTGTTGATTTCGATGTATTAGTTCTACTCTATGCGAGAACCGTAAACTATGTGCGATTTGGTAGATTTTTTTATGTATCTTTTGGATGGTATGCTATCTAAAACTCATTGGCTTAGTGTTATTAGTTAAAGTATTGTTATATGCTATTTTTTTCTAAATTTTTTTGCATAGGTGTGCTTCACGTCAAAAAGGCGCGCCTCACCTTAGTCCCCACAGGATTTTGCGCCGCGGTGCGCCTTTCGCCTTTGACAACTATGGACCTATCCAATACCGCCTTGCTGGTACCACCAAGCTTGTGAATTCCCTTCGTAGGCCAGTACATCCCGTTTTGGAGGAAACCGGTAGAGGCAAGGTCTAATTCCGTTCCGGTTAATTGCTCAGCCTGTAGTACCAGCCAGTTTCGGTGAGTTCCGGCCGGTTCCGTGAGTTCCGGCGAGTACCGGAGAAAATAGAACGAAGAAGACGACAATGAAATCAGAAGTTTAAACCGCAAATCAAATGAAAGAGTAAAAAATCTCAGGAATCTAACGGAAAGAGGAGGAAGAAGACATTGAAAGCCAAATCTGGTCTCCTTTCAAATTTCAAACGAAAATCAGAAATTCATTGGAGCACCCCTGCCGATCTCACCTGATTAAGAAGATAGTGAGAAATGAGGGTTAGGCTGCCATGCTTGTTCCTCTTTATCTTCTTTATGATGCCTAATAAGGCTTTTTGGGGGGAAAGGAGTAAAGGTCAGGTGGCAGTGGTAGCTGGAAACTTATTGGGACTCTGCAAAACTACAGCAACTTTCGTAGTATTTCATAGACGATTTGAATTCATCTCTAAATTTTATTAGTAATAGTAATAGTTTATTTTATGATGAATTAGATGATATGGAAAAAAAAATATTTATATGTAAATATACAAATAATACTGCTAAGTCCGAAACGATACCGGTATCATACCGTACCAGTAGGAAAACTGGTAACCAAGCGGGAAACGGTACCTGGTACCGGCCGATACCGGTACCATACCGTACCAGTCGAAAATCCGGTACCCAAGCAAGAAACGGTACCTGGTACCGGCCAATACTGGTACCATACCGTACCAGTAGAAAAACTGGTACCCAAGTGGGTAAGGGATTCAAAACCTTGGTTACCACAACAATTCCTCGCTCTCTTACATGGAATTGCCATCCCTTGGTAGCGAGGATGAGGATATAATGGTGTGGAACTCTAGTACGGGCCTCTTCTGCTCTAAAGATGTCTATGCCTTTGTTAAGCCATCCATCCCTACTTCTCGTCTTTCTAACTGGAAGTGGTTGTGGATAGCCAGTGCCAACCCTAGAGTAACTCACTTTGCTAATTTTTCGAGGTCGCATGACCACAAAAGTTTTTCTTCATTCTGGCCTTATTTCTCCAAATAACTCCTGTCCTTTCTGTCCCAACACTGTGGAAATCATCTTCATCCTATTCATGATTAGCTGATTGCTAAAATTCGGACAGCTTCATGTGATATGGGCCCATACCCAAATCTTTCTATCGATACTTGGATTAAGAATTAAAAGTAACTGGTTGTCCAAATGCAATCACTCCTCTGGTGTCCCTTGGCATCTAATATTTCCAGTTACCTATTGGTGTATTTGGATTAATCGTAATCGGCAGCTCTTCAACTCTATTGATAACAATCATACTACCCTTTTATCGGTTAAAGATTACATCCACAGGGCCATAGAGTGGCAGTTCTATTGGCATAACTTCACAAGCGCAAACGTACACAGGTTGTGAACATTGGTTGGAAGTACGCAACATGAGGTAAGATGAAGCTGAATGTGGATGGGGGCTTGTACCAGATCCGAAAAAGCTTCAACGGGAGGGTTAATCTGGGAAGCAGACAGTAAATGGGTCCATGGATTTCAAAGGCATATTGGCTCTGGGACTAGTTTGGGAGCACAGTGTTGGAAAAATTATTGCGCCAAATCACGGAATTCCAGAGAACCATTTCAATTAAAACAAAATACAAATTACAATTACTACAAAATCATAAAACAGTAAGAAATACAAAGAATATTGGAGTATTTGAGAACCGAGTCTCGTGTAACCATGGTCTCCTTAAAACAGATTCGCTGCCTAGGTGTTGTAGGTTGAAACTGGCGTTTGCCTCCCAAGATAAAATGGCTAGACCACAAACTTCGGAACACCTTGGTGAACTGAACTTTGTCTGTCTCTCTCTCACAAATCAGAACTCCATGGAGGACTTGTGTATGTTGGTGTATGCGTATGCCTCTGTATGCTTGTCAATCTATATGCACGAAATAGCCTTATAAATAAGGCCAGAAGACCCCCTCTATAATAGAGGTGGAGTAAAGAGATAACTGAGCCACCAACAAAAGTGGACTCCATGATTCAGCTCCTATCTTTATTGTCTCATTCTATAATGCAAATGTCTCACCCTACTAGGCCAACTTCATTCCTGCATAAGATAGGTAGATTTTGGCTTTGAACCTTCCCCTGTGATAGCCTAAGGAGTTTACTGGCTGACCAGTGGATGGACCCGTCTTGAACTATGCTGTTGTATTAGTAAATTGAGACAACAGACGACACACAGGAACTTCCCCTGATGCAGTTCAGTTCTCACTATTGTGTTTGTTTTAGCCTATGATGCACAGACACAGACACGGATACTGACACGGACACGGCAATTCTAAAAAAATGGGGATACGGACATGGCGGGGGACACGCCACATGCATATGTGTGTGTGTGTGTAAATAAAAATTATAAAAACAAAAAAGAGACAGCAGAGACGAGACAGAGAGAGTGAGAGAGAGACGGGACAAATAGAGAGAAACAGATGAGAGAGAGAGAGAGAGAGGAGAGACATACCTGATCTGATCGACTTTTTAGTCGATTGTGCTTCCAGCAGCAGCAACAATTTCATTAGTGCTCACAGTAGTCAGTCGACTGATGAGGAGAAAGAAGATGTATAGATATGACCAAATTACACTTTTTTACCTCACATTTTGATTAATTTCAAATTTACCCCAGAAAGTTTTAAAAATTTTCAATTTGACCCCTGCCGTGTCCCCCTCCAAAAATTCAAAACAACGGTGTCCCATGCCACGTGGTGATGTGGCGTGTTCGGACACGTGTCCCGCCATGTCCCCGTGTCAGGACACTACGATACGGGGACCTCGAGAGGTGACGGTGCTTCGTAAGTTTTAGCCATGAAACACAATTCCTAGTTTTGCAAGTATATTCTCGAGAATTTTGCCTTCCTAAATTCTCAAAGAAGCGGTTCCACTTCATACCCACATAGCTGACCTCTTGTCATGGTTATCTCATTGTACCCTACCTGGCTCACTAGTGCAAAGAGTCATTAAAAGCCAACGCTTAACCTCATCTTCAAATCACTGTTTCATCATAAGAACGGGCAGGAGTGCTTTCACTCCACATTGATTAACATAGCTATATGCAAATAGGTTAACTTAGATATACGCAAAAGGTTGTCCCATTAAACCTAGATCTTGGGATCTCTGGTCAATTAGGTTGGGTTTTCCTTCATGATACCTTTCTCTGACATAGGCTTTATACCCATTCCCTTCAATGTTTGCTCAACTATCTCTCGGGTTAACACTTTGGTAACCGGATCCGCGATATTGTCCTTTGATCTCACATAGTCAATAGTGACAACTCCATTTGAGAGAAGCTGCCTAATGGTATTACGTCTTTGACGTATATGTCTAGACTTACCATTGTACGTTTTACTTAGTGCCCTACCAATTGCAGACTATTGCAATGTATCGCAACTGCAGGCACATGTTTCAACCATCCTAGTTTTGCAAGTATATTCTCGAGAATTTTGCCTTCCTAAATTCTCAAGGAAACGGTTCCACTTCATACCCGCATAGCTGACCTCTTGTCATGGTTATTTCACTGTACCCTACCTAGCTCACTAGTGCAAAGAGTCATTAAAAGCCAACGCTTAACCTCATCTTCAAATCACTGTTTCATCATAGGAACGGGCAGGAGTGCTTTCACTCCACATTGATTAACATAGCTATATGCAAATAGGTTAACTTAGATACACGCAAAAGGTTGTCCCATTGAACCTAGATCTTGGGATCTCTGGTCAATTAGGTTGGGTTTTCCTTCATGATACCTTTCTCTGACATAGGCGTTATACCCATTCCCTTCAATGTTTGCTCAACTATCTCTCGAGTTAACACTTTGGTAACCGGATCCGCAATATTGTCCTTTGATCTCACATAGTCAATAGTGACAACTCCATTTGAGAGAAGCTGTCTAATGGTATTACGTCTTTGACGTATATGTCTAGACTTACCATTGTACGTTTTACTTAGTGCCCTACCAATTGCAGACTATCGCAATGTATCGCAACTGCAAGCACATGTTTCAACCATCTCGGAACATCCTCCAGAAATTGACTTAGCCATTTGGCCTCCCCTCCATCTACTTTATCTAAAGCAAATAAACTCAAACTCCATCGTAGAACGTGTTATACACGTCTGTTTGGAAGATTTCCAAATAATAGCTGCACCACCAAGCATAAAGACATATCAACTCATGGATTTCAAGTCCTTCATACCTGATATCCAATTCGCATCACGATAACCTTTTAGTCCAGCCAAATATCTAGCGTAGTGCAGTCCCAAAACACGAGTATACCTCAAATTGTGAAGCACTTTGACTATCGCTTTCCAGTGATCATGTCCTGGATTATTCGTATATCCACTCAGTCTACTCATCAAGTAGGCTATCTCGGGCCTTGTACCACTCATCAAGTACATTAGACTCCTGATTACTGGATATGAATGAAGTTGGTTGAGTAGGGTGAGACATTTGCATTATAGGATGAGACAATAGAGATAGGAGCTGAGTCATGGAGTCCCACTTTTGTTGGTGACTGAGCTATCTCTTTACTCCACCTCTATTATAGAGGGAGTCTTCTGGCCTTATTTACAAGGCTATTTCGTGCATATAGAAAGACAAGCATACAGAGGCACACACTAATATACACTAGCATACAAAAATCCTACATGGAGTTCTGATTTGTGTGAGAGAGACAGGCAAAGTTCAGTTTGCCAAGGCGTTCATCATCAAAGGTGTTCCTAAGTTTGTGGTCAAGCCGTTTTATCATGGGAGATAGATGTCAGTTTCAACCTACAACACCCTCGGTAGGTAGCGAATATGTTTTAAGGAGACCGTGGTTACACAGGACTCGGTTCTCAAATACTCCAATACTGTTTGTATTTCCTACTGTTTTATGATTCTATAGTAATTGTAATTTGTATTTTGTTTTAATGGAAATGGTTCTCTGGAATTCCATGATTTGCCACAATAATTTTCCCAACAGAGTTATGGACCTTGCGTGACAAAATTAAATTAGCTTCAAAATTGCATATCTAAGGACTGGAAGTCGTATGCAATGCAAGTGGAGTCCTAGAACTAATCTCAGAGAATCCAAACTTCAACCATCCACTGATTGCAGAATGGTGATGAATCAGTGCAATGTTGGGGCGATTAATCATGTGTGGAAGCAAATAGATGTGCGGAGCTCTTAGCCAAAAAAAAAGCTTTAAATTTTACTAGCTTTGTTTATGTTGCTCTAGTTGAACCTCCTCCTTTTATTTTACAATAGGTAGTTGCTAACGGGACATAAGGCTTTGTTTAGTAGCCGACCCCAATTGATTGGGACATAAGGCTTGGTTTGGTTTGGTTTGGTTTGGTTTAGTTGCTAACGGGGTTGGGTTTACACTTTACATGTCCCAGGAATATTTATTAGTGGTTCTTGATGAATTCCTCTGTTTAACCACAAAAAAAAAAAGGGAAAAAGATGCCTTGCATCGACAAGTAATAAGTATAAAGATATCAAGCAGTGACATCAGAGAAAGCAGGAAACATCCAGAAAGGCAATTCACATGTGGTGTTTGTTTATCAACATGAACATTATTACATACAAACCACATACATACACGCGTTATAGTGAGAGAGTAGAAGTAGTGCTTACGCAGTGGTTTCTTGGCCGCCTCCTTGAGTCCCAGTACTAACAAAAAACCCGGCTGGCTTCCCCGCCAGCTTCTGCTCCTTCCAAAGCTGCCCCGTCGAGTCGAAAAAAGCCTTCATCTGCGCCGCCATACACCCGTACCTCGTCGGAAACCCGAACAGCACCCCGTCGGCCGCCGCCAACTCCGCCGCCGACGATATCTCCGGTATCTCGTCGTCCTTGGGCGGCGCCTTCATCTTCTCTAGAACATCGGCCGGCAGCGTCTCGGGTACTCGTAACAGCGCCGCCTCCACTCCTTCCACGCCGTCCACCCCCTTCTTCATCCTACGCGCGAGCCCTTCCACGTGGCCGTACATCGAGTAGAACACGATTAGGATTTTCAGCTTGGAAATGGACGAGGGAGATGTGGTTTGCACGGCGGCATCGTTTTCGGTTGTGTTGTCGATTGCGGGTGGTGGGGCGGTGGGCGGGGAGTCATCGGCGGCGTCGGCGGCGGACGGTTTCTTCTTGCTAGGGACACAGCCCCCACCTTTACCCATCAGAGCTAGTGGTGAAAGTAAGATAAAATGTGAATTTCTTGGTGGCTGATACGAAAATTGAATCTTGAAGTTTAGAACAAGCCTAATGGAGTTTAGAATTGCATTTTTGGCTTTGGATCCGAAACATCTTAGGTACTATCTAAACCATCCAACAGATCCAAAATTGTAAAAAAATATATAGGAGTATGAAAAAGACATAATAGACCTTTAATCCCCTAATTTTAATTTTTTAGAATTTTAGTTACTTTATTTTTAGATATAGAGAGAAGGAGAATATAGGGAGGGAGCGGATTGCGATTTTGAGACGAAGAATAATGTGAATTGGAGAGTTGAAAATTAGGCTTTATTATGTAAAGAAGATTTGTTTATGTTTTCAGAACCCGACAATGCTAGTACAAAGTACTAATTTGCTACTACTAATCTAATTGGGGGTAGTTGTAATCGGAATACTGGCTAGTCTAGTTGACGAAATATGAATAGTATTAAATTTATGATATATTATATTCCAATGTGTCTACTTAAAATTTTTGTGATGTAACGGCTGACTTAAGTATGATGAATATTAAAGTTGTGATGTAATGAATGATGTAAATAGTATGAAGAGTTGAGGCAATGAAACTCAAGCGGAGAAAACAAACGGGGAGCACCTTACGTAAATCGGAATTCCATACTTATTGAAATAAATTGTGATGTAATAGATGACGTGAGCCCGGTGAATATTAAAAGTATGATGCAATGAACACCATGAATGTGATGAAGCAAGCAATTGAGGCAATGAAAGTACTCTAACCTTGGATGATGCTAGAGCCAATGACCTTGGTGTTGCATATTTGAAGAAAAATTTATCGTAAAAGAATGATACCTTTGTTTTTAGGGGGGTGAATACTTTCACATAAAATATGTTGCGCACATATCATTAGCTTATTGTGAATGATGGATTAAGTGAAATAAAGGATCCAACAATCCAAATTCATGATGTTGTGAAGTACGTTAGGAGGTCACCCCAAATAGAGCAACGCTTCAAGGTTTGTGTGGAGAAAGAGAGGATAACATGTGAAAGCTCACTGTGTTTATTTTTGTCTGCAAAACTTCTTCAAACACTAGAATCATGTAAGAAAACCAAAATGTTTGGGCTATATAATGCAACTTAAGAATATGTTTGAAGAAGAAAATTAGTATGGAAAACAACGACGATATGTAGTCAAATACTACAACAAGAGACTATAATATGAAAATACATATGCCACAGTTGAAAAGAGCAACCGAGACCTGGTATCCTACGGATCCGGGGTGATTGTTGTGTTGTAGGTGTTGTGCGCCTTGTTGTGCGGTAAAACGACATAGTTTTTGGCACACCTCTGTAGCTTCCAAAGACCTTGTTTGGAAGAAGGAAAAAGCCACTATAAAGTGCATAAACCCTAAACCCAAAGCGCCTAAAACCACTATATCCTACCCCAAAGAGCCTAAATCTCCTGAAATTGAACCTTAAAATTGAACCTCAAAATTAACTCTCCAAACAGAGTCTATTGAAGTGTACCAAGAAAATGAACAAAACTATGTCATTTTGCCACACAACACTGCGCACAACATGTACCGCACAACACCTCCCCCGAATTCGGTATCCTATGGTATCATTAAAACGTAGCTACCTCATTGAGGTCCTAGAGATTCTTTCCAGCCCCATTTACCAAAAAAAATATAACAATAAGACAGTGAAAAGGATAGTACTATACTAGAATTGTGTTATGAACTGAAATGGATAATACTCCAAAAGGAGAAGTGGAGGAAAGATTTGTAGAATGAAAGAGGAGTTATTTGTTGTGTATTCAACAATAAAGTGAGCAAGCCTTATTATAGGCCAATTTTAGGGGCAAAACCAACTAGGAAAGGAAATTAAAATCAAGTTGTCCATGTGGTAAGGAACAAGATAAAAGATTGATTGAAAATTTTGATGGAAAAATACAATTTGCTTGTTGCTTGTAGGATGACCACATGAAGTTGTCCTTTTCATCTATTGTTTGCTATAGAAAGCAATTAAGCTTACAAGCCCAACCTAGGGAGCCCAATTACAACACATAGACTTGGCCCAATATTAACGAAGCCCAAGTAAATATGTTTTGGGTTCAGAAGCCCAGATCCCAGCAATTCCAACATGTCAAGAGACTCAAGACCTTGTCTCAGTCCAAATACAAAGCCCAATTTGAATGTCTATTTCTCATTCATCCCACAATGGATTTTGTACATTCTTTCATGAATTAAACTCCTTGCTTAGGAGCACACAAAACCAATTTAGACCCACCTCAAATAACGTTTGGATCCCTTGGCTCAAAGATGCCCAGAAAAATATTATGAAAAATCTGTCTTTTCCAACAAGAACAATATAGACACTTCCAACATGAGTACCATTTTTCTTCAAAATCCGTACAAATTTATAAACATGTATATAAAAAAACAAATCCAATGGATTCCTCCAAAAGAGGAATTGTGAGTGTGAAGTCACCACCAATGAAACTTATGGAATAGACAGTTGAAATCAAGGAAAATTCGGTTGGCATTTAAGAAGTGGTCGGTTCGTTTTTTGATAACTTGCTAGCTTATTGCAACCTCAACAGGCTCAACTAATTCTGAGAGCCCAATTCCAGCGCTCTTCTTCGGGAGCTCAAGACGGAGCAAAGCTCCATATGGAGTTATCCCAAAGGAGTATATAGCACTTAAGAGAGGTTTCGAACTTGAAACTTTACAAGAGAGCAAACCATAAGTTCCATGACCTCGAGGCCAACCCCAAGTGGTTGGTTCAATATGTTAAAAGTCAAACTTAGTAGAATGGGGCCTTTGCTTTCATCTTTGAAAATCTAAATCATTGTGATCTCGAAAATTTATTGCATCAGGTTCTTGGCTTTATCCATTTTCTTTTGTTTTTATTATGATTTTTGTTGTCTTATGTTTGCAAAATGAGAAAATGGGTTAGTTGTCTTCAATTTTGGCATGAAAAATTTATATTTGGGGATGCGTCACTAGGTCAATGTTTTTTCGATGTGCTTTTGCCCATGATAAATAAATTATGTGGTTGGTACAAGGGCAAAAATACAAAACATGCATAAATTACAATTTCATTGCTAACAATGCGAGAAAAGTGATGAACAAGTAATACCGAGTTTTCGTACTCATTTTTTTGAAAACTCGTACTCCTCCCAATTAAATTGCTCGCCCTCTATTGTAAAATTGTGCATTTAGCACAGAAAAATTATGCATTGGCATGTTGTCTGGTTGACTGCTCGCCCTTTATTAAACTAGTTGTTGTTCGGTGCTTCACCGAGGCAATTAGGGGAGTAGACGAGTAGTTCGTAATCGTTTGTTTAGTTGCTGAGCGACTTAGTCAGGACTAGTCGTCGAGTCGGGGTAGTCGACAAGTCGGAAAAAAGTAGCTTCAAGTAGGGAAAAATCGGATCAAATCAGGAAAAGTCGAGGCAAAATAAAGAATATGTGAATTTTGAGGGGCCATACTGTAATTTTATGGCTAGGTTTAAACCCTGAATCCCCCCTTCGATCGTTTCATCTTCTCACTCGACTTGCCTGGTCGAGTGCTGTCGCTTGGTCGACTGCTGCCTGCTGCCTGGTCTTCTCTCTCGGATAAAGTCTCTTCTCTTCTTCTTCGAGTATCTGATTCGCCTCCCAGGGTTCTCAGGTAAGCTCTCTCTCTCTCTCTCTCTCATGTTATATATCTGCTTGCTCCTCCTTTATAGGCTGCCTTAGTTGTGTTGTTTCACAAAAACATGTTTTCCTTTGGTTGTAGTTAGTAAAACTTAACAGTGAAAAACCAATTTTGCAGGTGAAAAAACTTCACAAAAATCAATTTTTTTTTAGTTTCTTTTTTTGGGCAGACCTTATCTCGCTGCTCTCTCTCTCTATGGTCTTGTTTAATATCCTTAACTAAAAAAGAGGGCAAGATAGTAGGATAAAAAAAAAATTGTAGAAAAAAGAAAATGTAAGATCCAGAAATGTATATTTTTTTTTTAAACTTGGGAAGGAGCGAGATTAATACATATTTTTTATTTAAAAAAAAATCTGACTAGCCGATTAATCCCCGATTAATTGTTGGCAGCCGACCCACCTGGGACTGACTAGCGTCTTTTAGAACCTTGCTCATATGATTCACATGTGTTCTGTTGTCCAATCTCTTGCTTTTATGTGACAAAAAACCACAAATGGAAAGGAACGAGAAACCAATCATGAGCCATAAAGTCCATTAAAACTTCGTACTTTGTTTCTACTGATTTGTAACGTTCATGATGGGCAAAATTGCAGGAAAAATACGACGCAGTAGACTCACAACGCGAAACATATTTGTTTTGGTAGTACGTAGCATGCGGACTGACAACCTTGAAACTAGACCGTATTGATTTCTTAGGCCAAAATTCCATTTTTTTTTTTTTTTAATGCGCTTCCCCTCTAACTTGCATTTAAAGTACCTAGAAACAAAAAATAGCACCCATGATACCTGTGGTTGATAGATTATAGGGAAAAAGTTGCCACCATGGTTGCCAAATACATATGCCCATACTTCCCTCCCAAAAAACACCACTGATACCTGTAGTTTAATAATGATGAAGGTGAATGAAATTATTGATGGTACAATTAGTTACAACAGAAAAGTTGTACAGGTTTTTGGACAAAATAAACCGGACCAATGTGGGTAAAGGCAGTAAGGCTGATAAGAGAAGGTTGATGCAAATAAACGAAATAATAGTGCATGCAATCAAATGTTGATAGATTGTTAGGCGACAAACATTTTGAAATATGATGGAGCTGATTAACGTTGGTAGTTGATGAGATTGGAAAATTTTGTTATGCCAAGGCAATACTTGTCTGTGTAACGATGCAAGTAATGGTGACTTGGTTTTTATTGTTACAATCTGTTAACATGACCGTGTGTTTGATACTTTGCGTAAATAGCCATTAGTGGTTAATTTTAACTCCATATGAGGATAGCCATTGGTGATTAATTTTAACTCCATACGAGGACAGATATTGAACACGTGCTTTGACGCTAGTGTATGTATATATGTCTCTCTATATCACTCTCGTTGTGTGTGCATATATATTTTTATATATGTATAGTATATCTATATTAGTAGTATGTATCTGTATATGTCTGTCCTATGTCCGTATTCATGTCGTTGTCCATAACTGTATCCTTATCCATGCTACATGGGTGACTGCTCTACTAAATAAAGCTTATTTCTTATTGTTTATATTAGTGTTTGAAAGTTCTAGTTGTACTTAATGTTCACTGTGTTTCTACTTTCTTGGTTACAGAATCATGTTACAGATAAAAACTCCCAAAACTGGAAGATCCAGGCGAGAGGTTCAGAAGCGTGCCCCCAAACTAGTGAGTTTTTCAGGGCTTCCTTTTGAGCTATTGAGAATTACTCTGCATCTTATTTGGTTTATCAGGAAATGTTTAATCAATTCCGTTGGGAGTGACCTGAATTCTTTCGCTATTGGCAATGTTTTTTGCAGGTTGAAAGTGGGAAGAAAACCTTAATCCTGCATGGTACAAAGACAAGTGATGTATTGAACGTCATCCTTTCTGATATTTACCATCTTAAGAAGGGCGAGTCCATTAAATACTCAAGGAAGAATGATAGTATTCGACCATTTGAGAGCGGTGGTGAAACTTCTTTGGAGTTCTTCTCTCTCAAAACGGATTGCAGTCTTTTTGTGGTATGGGAAACCTCACGTCTTCTTCATTTATTTTAAGCAATCTAGTTGACATTTTGTGGAGTTTGTTACTCGGTGAACTTTCTAGTTGTGGGGAGAATACTTTTTTGCTGTCCATTATGACTGCTGAATTGAAAACTGTATCAATGACACAATTGGATGGATGATGTTCTCCTATTGAGTTGAGGATAAGCAAGCAACGTTTCTCGTTTCCTGGAATTGAGCCCTTAATGGATGTCCCTTGCTTCAAATGTAACTCACAGTGTGTAACATCTGTTGAGGCACTTAACACTTGGATACAAGAGGCAATAACTGAACATATGACTGCTTATTTTTGTTTCATTTGTTTAGAAATTTTGTGCCATGACTGCAGGTGTTAACGTCTCTTTTATTTTGGCATGGCATAGGTTGCCGTATTTCTATGGTTTTCTATTATCAGGAGGATTCTGTTGTCCTTATAACAAAGTCATATGATTTTGCTGTATACATTTATGTGCTTTTCACCCTTAGTACTCCAAAAGTATTTGGAGGATGAAAGTATTGAATAGAATACTCCATATTACCATGTATTCCTTCTGGCTTCTGCTAGTAATACAATCAGAAGATGCGAGCATATACTGCATTGACAAATATTTTCCTACCCTTGAAATTGCAAAATCTCAAGCTTATGAATGAGACTAGACTTGTGAAGAACTGTTGTTAGGGACTTTTCTCTACTGCTTATTTTACGAGTCTGGCCTCTATTTGAAATGTTCCGATTGTATTCGCAGTTTGGTTCTCACTCAAAGAAGCGACCCAACAATCTCGTTATCGGGCGAACTTATGATCACCACATTTATGATCTTGTAGAGCTTGGTGTTGAGAATTTCAAAAGCATGGAGTCATTCTCATATGGTAGGAAATTAGCTCCTCAAATTGGCTCAAAACCTTTATTTGCTTTTATTGGAGAAGGATTCGAGAGTGTAGAAGAGTTGAAGCATTTGAAGGAAGTTTTGCTTGATCTGTTCCGGGGAGAGGTGTAATTCTATTGCTTTGACTGCCTTTTTTCCATCTTTTATTTGTGATACAGAGTCGATAGTTAAGGGACGCTGTTTTTTTTTTTGTTGCAATCTGTATAGTATTGTAAAAAAGCATGTCTCCTTGTTATAGGTTGTGTTGAATTTGAACATAGCTGGGGTAGACCGTGTTTATGTGTGTACAGCCTTATCTTCAAATAAGGTGCTCTTTACTCACTGTGCATTGCGACTTAAGAAGTCCGGCACCGTAGTCCCAAGGATGGAGCTTGTCGAAGTTGGTCCCTCCATGGATCTGCTAGTTCGCCGCCACCGTCTTCCTGATGAAAGCCTAAGGAAAGAAAGTATGAAGAAAGCTCATGAACTGACAAAGAAGAAGGTCTCTCTCTCTCTCTCTTACACGTGCTTGTGTGCGCGCGCACACACATTCATACACACGCATGAGGACTTGTTCTAAATACCTATTTGTTTGTTTACCAGGAGAAAAATGTGAGCCGGGATTCCATACAAGGAAAGATAGGAAAGATCTATATGCCAGACCAGCAGGTGAGTAATCAAAGTTTTAGTTTGGTTGGTCACTTGGTTGCATCAGTTGGTGGAGTATAACTTATCAGTCCAGAGGTGGCATGTAGTCGGTATAAACAGTAGCTGTGGTTGGCATTTCTGGTCCTTTTTGAACACGTACCGATGGCCCTGCGGTTTAGGATGTGCCTAGGACTAATAAACATCCAGGGCATTCTCTCCCTTCTTTGTCTTATCTCTCTCCCTTTCCCAACTCCCAGTTTTCTTGATTTTTCAGAGCGAGTTATCCTGTTATCCTGCCCCTTGCTATCCTGCTATCCTGTCCTTTTAGTCCTAACTGTTTTTGCTGTATTTAGGTTGGCGAGAAGGTTTTACCTAACAAAGCAAAGGGCGTGAAGAGGGAACGCCGGGAAGCTAAGATGAAAGGAGAGGCAAAGAAGCAGAAGCAAGATTCTTGAGGCCTCACTACTTAATACGGCCTCAAGATTGGCTGTGATGATTTTGTACTTTCGACTCCTATTGATTTTGAGGTTGGGGCAATTGCTTCTGCAGTTCAAGGTGTAGGCAGATGCACCGGTATTGGGTTTTTCAGTTTTCTGTTCTTGTTTTTCTTTCTTTATTCTAATGTATGATGTGCTTGTGCAATTTTTCTTCAGATAGTGGTGTATCAATCTGCCAATTTATGGTAGTGATTATAACCCCACAGTTTTGGTAATTTTTTGCTTTCGTAGGGCGATTTTGGTGCTAAATGCCACCAAGGTACTATGGTGCAATCTTTTTGTGCTTAATTCTCTTATTATGTCTATTAGAATTGATGCTAAGGCATAAAGTTCCTATCGACATCTGCTCAAAGACGTGTTATTTCCTGTGATATAAAATGATTTATATTATTCTTGTGGGACCGGAGTGAGGCCAAAGAAGTCAAAAGTTTGATGGGGTATGCGTATTAATAAGATATGAAAGGGAGCTTAACAATTGTTTAGACACCACTGTTATTTTCCAATGTTATTTTTGTTGAAAAAAAGTCCAAGATTAGTTCCGATTCCTAGGTTTCGACCGGGTAGGTAAGTCTTTGAATATCTGTCTATAGCCAGAGAACAGAGAGAGAGAGAGAGAGAGAGAGAGAGAGAGATGGATGCACCATTTACACTAATGTTAACTCTCTTGCTGCTCTCCTCTGTCTTCTCAGTGGATATTTACCCTGGCTCAACCCTCTACGCCTCAAACCCAACCCATACTTGGACTTCGCTGAACAAAAACTTCTCTGTCGGCTTCATAGCGGACGGCTCCACCCACTACGCTGCCGTCACTTATAATGGCATCCCAGTCTGGAAGGCCGGCGGTAGCAACAAGGGTGGCGGGCCTGCTGACTCCTCTGCCTCCCTCAGGTTCCTTGCCAACGGCAACCTCTGCCTCGTCAACGGATCCACCGGCTCCATCGTGTGGCAGTCCAACACCTCCGGCCATGGTGTCATCTCTGCCACCCTCGACGACTCTGGTAACTTTGTTCTAAAAAACAGTACAGGTTCTGTTTGGTCCACCTTTGGTAACCCAACTGATACCATTTTGCCCTCACAAAACTTTGCAACTAACCAAGTGCTGAGATCTGGGTTGTACTCTTTTAATCTCCATAGCTCTGGTAATTTAACACTAAGATGGAATAACTATATTGTGTATTGGAGTTTGGGTTTGGGATCATCACTCAACATCGTAAACTTGACATCCCCTAGTTTAAGTCTTGAATCGAATGGCACATTATCAGTCTTCGATCCGTCACTTTCGAGCCCTGTAGTCATGGCTTACAGCAGTGATTATGCAGAGGGGAGTGGCATACTTAGGTTTTTGAGATTGGACTCTGATGGGAATTTGAGGATCTATAGCTCTGCTAAGGAAACTGGGAAAATCACAGAGAGATGGAAAGCTGTTACTAATCAGTGTCTAGTTTTCGGATACTGTGGGGATGTGGGTATTTGTAGTTTCAACGATTCGGGTCCATTTTGTGGGTGTCCTTCCCCGAATTTCGACCCGATTGAGCCAAACAATAGACGAAAAGGGTGCAAGAGGAGAGTGCAGATAGAGGATTGTCCGGGTAGAGAGACAATGTTGCAATTAGACCAGACACAGTTCTTGACGTACCCCCCGGAATTGGATACACAACGTTTTGCTGTGGGTATTGCCGCGTGCCGGTTGAACTGCCTAAGCAGTGGCTCTTGCATTGCCTCAACTGCATTGGCAGACGGGTTGGGGTCAATTTACATGAAATTCCCAGGGTTTTTAAGCGGGTATCAGTCTCCGGCCCTTCGCAGCACTTCATTTCTCAAGGTTTGTGACCCCAATATACCAAATCCTTCCATTTCTAGCAGGAATGCTCGGGGGTATCAGGCATGGATTGTTGCATCTGTGGTTATATGTACCATTTTTGGTTTCGTCGTGCTAGAGGGTGTCTTGTTGTTATGGTTACGCAGGAAAAATCGAAAATCGTGGGGATTTTCCAGTCAATATTCCCTTCTCGATTACGTCTCTCGTGTGTTAATCCAATTCTCATACAAGGAGTTGCGATCCACCACAAAAGGTTTCAAGGATAAGATCGGCGGAGGAGAATTTGGGTCTGTTTTCAGAGGCACTCTTTCTAATGGAACTGTTGTTGCAGTGAAGCGTCTCGAGGGAATCGAGCACCGGGAGAAACAGTTTCAGATGCAAGTTGCAACGATAAGTAACACCCACCATTTGAATCTAGTAAGAGTGATCGGATTTTGCTGTGAAGGACGTCGTCACAGGCTTCTGGTATACGAGTACATGCAACATAGATCCCTTAATCATTTCCTTTTCGCAAGGGAAGAACGGTTCGAAACATCTTTGAATTGGGAGTGTAGGTCTACCATAGCCCTCGGTACGGCCAAGGGAATCACGTACCTTCACGAGGAGTGTCAAGATTCCATTGTGCACGGTCATATAAAGCCTGAAAACATCCTCTTGGATGAGAATTACATTGCCAAAGTCTCGGATTTCGGCCTTGCAAAACTCGCGGGTCCTAAAAATGACCATCAGCGGGACCCAACTTTGGCAAATACCAGATGGCGTACAATGGGTTATTTTGCTCCCGAATGGCTAGCAAACCTTCCTGTAACATCAAAAGCTGATGTTTACAGTTACGGTATGGTTTTACTGGAGATAGTGAGCGGGAGAAGAAGTTTCGAAGTCTCTCCAGAAACAGATCATAAAAAGTTTTTTGTCTGGGCTTTCGAGGAGTTTGAAAAGGGAAATGTGAAGGAAATTGTTGACAAAAGTATCCTACATCATGAGGAGGTGAATATGGGCCAAGTAATTAGGGCCATTCAGGTGGGCTTTTGGTGCATCCAAGAGAATCCTTCTCACCGGCCGACAATGGGGAAGGTGGTGCAGATGTTAGAAGGGATTACTGCCATTAGAAATCCACCAAACCCTAATGTTGTTTTTGAGGAGGGGTTCAATGGAAAAAATGAGAATGTGAGTGGTCATGATGTGAGTGTTTTTTCAACGTTTGTAGATTCAACAAGGGTTCCCTCCACATCATCTTCATTCCAAACTGCCCAAACCTCATCTTTTGTTTTGGAAAGGAATTTAGAGAGGGCATCTTCATCCTTTTAACAATCAGAGCACAAGAAATATCACTTTTAATGGGACTTTGAGGCCCATTTGTTTTCACTAGAAAATTAGTGTAGTTTTTTTTCCATTCTATTTTACTATGCAATGACAGATGGGATTTTAAGCTCCAATTCATAGGTTCTTTGTAACTAGTGATAAAATATGGCTAGATGAAAGAGTCCATTTCTCTTTCGAATTACTCCGTAATTAAAGAAGTGTTTTTATAGGAAGTGTTGTAGTAGTTCAGTGGTGAACATCATGCACTCTAATACATTTGACTGGGTTCATATATCACTAACTGAAACTAAAAATCTGGCATCACTTGAATATAAGTACTTATACATATAAAGAATTTAGGATGAAAACATAAAAAATTTCGGATGAAGAGGCAAAGAATTTTAGGATGAAAACACAGAGAATTTAGGATGAAAACATGAAGAAAAGTCATGGTTAAAATTTTTAAGAGAGCCGCCGCGCGGGCCAAATTCATAAAGGGAACTTAAACAATAGTTAATATGGTTTATTGTTTTACCACTTTTGTGAAAAAATTGTAAATTAATTAACCATGTTCACATGTTCTTTAAAAGAGGGTTATTTACACAGTGAATATGGTTTATTGTTTATCCTATAGGCAAAATATTTTAGGATGAAAACATAAAGAAAAATCATGGTCAAAATTTTAAAGAGCGCCGCGTGCGTATGCAAAATGCGGCGCTCTTTAAAATTTATAAAGGGAAGTTAAATAATAGTAAATATGGTTTATTGTTTAACCACTTTGGTGAAAAAAATGGTAAATTGATCAACCATGGTCAAATGTCCTTTAAAAGAGGGTTATTTACACAGTGAATATATGGTTTATTATTTTACCACTTCGGTGATTTCACATAATAAACATGATAATTATGGTTAAAATTTTTAAGGGCGCCGCATGCACGGGCCAAATTCATAAAGAAAGTGAAATAAAAGTTTTTCGATCGGGTAGTTTGAACAGTAGATTTTGTGAGCAAATGGAATGGTTTGATAATGTTCTGTTCCATGGGTAGAGGATAGGAACCGAATCGCATTTAAAGATATGGAAATCATCAGCCGGGATGGGATGACACAAGATATGGAATTTTAACTATCCAGCCAATTTATTGGGATGACACAGTTATGGAAAACAATCACACTTTTTAAATATCCATTATATTTAGGTTCTTTAACCATATATATCTTGAATATATGTAGATACAATATATACTTTAATGGAGTAAATATGGGCATAAACGTCCCAATATCCAATGTCGGGATGAGATCATAAATATACAAATCTTAGAGGATGGAAATATAAGTAGAATTTCCAAACAGGATGCCTAATTAAAATTCTCATTAAATTAGGCTAAAGTTACCTCTATTTATTTGACAATAACAATGTTGTAAGCCGTACGTGGAGTTCACCAATTGAATCATTTTTTCCCTTCTTTAATACCTTATTCATTACCTTAAGCAGAAACAATACTATGTGCGCTTAAATTGCTCGAATCGAGTATCACTACATAAGCCAAAATCTTGACCTCCGGTTCAGCCCGACTACCAAGCGAGCCGAGCTGAGCCACAAGCTGTGTGAGAAGTCGGATTTATTTTTAGCCCTAAATTGAACTCAACAACTTTAAGAGATAAATTAAATTATATATAATTAACTTTGCAAACTTATAAACCGATTCGATCCTGAATTACCTGATCTTACGAAATCACTATTGAAAGCTTTTTTTTTTTTGCTTCACTTTCGATTCTTGTGTGAGTTTTAAAAAATAGTAAAAAATAATTCCTAAGTTAATTTATAAATTTGTACAAGTGCAAGTGCGCTTGTGTGTGTATGGTAGTGAGGAAAGTGAACTCACCCCCTGAGTTTCTTTTATTTTCTCTCCTTTATTGGTAGAGTTCTTATAGGTTCAAGTGTGTAGGTGTAGTAATAAGGTGGAAAAGAGAGGGAGGAATGTGAGGAATAGAATTTTTCGTGGGTTTCTGTCCTTCCTCCCTTGTTCTCTTTTTTCTTCCGTACCTCTCTCTCTCTCTCTCCCCCCCCCCCCCCCCCCCCCCAAACCCAGTTGACCTGGAAATTTTACATTTTTGCTTCAAATATCCCGGTAAAGTTCCCAAAATACCCTTCGTTTAATTTTTCTCCAAATTTTGAAAAAACTCTCCCTCTTCTCCTCCCTCCTCCCCTTCTCATAACCCACGGCCTCTCCTCTCCCATACTCCACCACTACACCGAAACACCCATCACCACCCACTGCCCCTCCAACCGGCGACCACCACCACTGTCGCGACGATGACCAAACGACTCATATCTGACCCGAAACTAAAAGGTGTGTTCATTTACTCGGTATATATACATAAATCGTATAGATCTTTGTAAGGTTCCTGAAAAATCGCTTTATAATTGTTAATTTCAAGTGAGATTGGTTGATCGGAAGTTGTTTAGACTGAAATTTGTCAGTTGAAACGTCATTGACGTCGAAGGAATTCAGTATAGAATTCCCGAAAAATGATCTAAATTTCGGGAGTTAGTTGTCAAAAATTTCAATACCAGTTGTTTGGGCAATGATCAAATGGGAATTATCCACCGAAATTCAACATTGTTTTCGACAATTAACTCCCGTAATTTTCAACATCTTTTGGGATTTAACTTCTAAAGTATACCTAGTTTTTCGACAACTAACTCCCGAATATGGAGCATACTTTCGGTAGTATATTTCCAAAACTTAGAATTTCATTTGCTTATCATTTATTTGTGATTAGAAGTTGGGGGATTGTTATTATATCTAAAGTATATCTAGTTTTTTGACAACTAACTCCCAAATATGAAGGAGCATATTTTTGGTAGTTTATTTCCAAAACTTAACTTAGAATTTGAAGTGCTTATAATTTGTTTGTGATTAGAAGTTGGGGGATTGTTATTATATCTAAAGTATATCTAGTTTTTCGACAACTAACTTCCGAATATGGAGGAGCATATTTTCGGTAGTTTATTTCCAAAACTTAACTTAGAATTTCATGTGCTTATCATTTGTTTGTGATTAGAAGTTGGGGGATTGTTATTATATCTAAAGTATATCTAGTTTTTCGACAACTAACTCCCGAATATGGAGGAGCATATTTTCGGTAGTTTATTTCCAAAACTTAACTTAGAATTTCATGTGCTTATCATTTGTTTGTGATTAGAAGTTGGGGGATTGTTATTATATCTAAAGTATATCTAGTTTTTCGACAACTAACTCCCGAATATGGAGGAGTATATTTTCGGTAGTTTATTTCCAAAACTTAACTTAGAATTTCATGTGCTTATAATTTATTTATGATTAGAAGTTGGGGGATTGTTATTATAATAGCTCACGTTGTGTGGGAGAGTGTTGATGTTTGCCTTGTCCTTATAATTTCATTTGTGTTTATCATTTATTTGTGATGTGTTACAAACAGATATGGTACGTGAGCGGCAAGCGGCTTCTAACCGGCGGCGCAAGGCTTCGGAGGTTACTTAGACCCGGAAGGGCAAACGGGTTCGTCGTACTGATGCCCTCCCCCAGAAACAGCCCCCTCACGTGGAGGAGGAGGATTTTGCGGCCTAACACCGAGGGAGCGCCTACTACACCATTCACAACGGAGTCCTAGACTAGATGTCACTAGATGCTACTTGAGCATTGTGTTTACTTTGGTTAGACTATGATGGAACTTATGCTTATGTATGTTTAGACTATGATAGACTTTGGTTATGTATTTAGGTGGATGGACCACGATTATGATCTATTTTGGGTGGATATGGTTAGACTTTGGTTATGTATGACTTTTATTTATGTTGATATTATGATGTATTTTGATATTTTGGTAAGTGTTTGCACGCAATCACTATCTACTTTCTGGATTTACATAGTTCGGATATTTACTACCGAAAAATAGCATAAATTTCGGGTACAAACTACTGAATTCATTAACAAATTTCGGACATCAACTCTTGTAATCACCACCTGCCTCTCTGGATTTACACAGTTCGGATGTTTATTACCAAAATATATCATCTATTGCGGGTACAAACTACCGATTTTATGTCCCAATTTCGGTTATTAACGCCCGTCCTAAATGTTTGCTCTCTGGATTTACATAGTTTGGATATTAACTACCGAATTGTTGCACTAATTTTGGGTACAAACTATCGTATTTATGAACAAATTTCGGGCGTTAACTCCCGTTTGCATGCCTCTATTTAAAATTGGTCATTCAACAATATATAAACTGCATATCATAAAGCGAATATCAATTCCATCTGTATGAATTAAGTTCTCGAATAGACTTACACATTAATTGACAACAACCTCAAAATTACAACAATCTCGAATAAATTACAAGTACGCATTGTCAACATCAAATTACAAGTACGCGTTGTCAAAGTTGCAAATTAAGTACATTGACTACTGAGTAATATCAAAATCCTCTGCAGTTGCTACATCAGACCCGATTATCCTTCCAAACTCTTCGATTCTACTAGCAAACGGAGGTTCCCATCCTTTCGCATATGGTTCTCGATATCTGTGCCAATTCAACACATTGTTCAATAAAAATTTAGGATTAATAACTAGCTCGCATGTGTTTAAGTACGTAACCAACAATTTAGGATAAATAACTAGCTCGCATGTGTTTAAGTAAGTAACCAACTTTTTCCAAAGTACTAACTGTCTCTGTTGTGAAGTGTTCCGTATGATCGTATACGCCACCTACTGACCCCGTTGTGCAACTACCATGCGTGGAAGCATAACCCTTAAAAAATACCACAGCAACATTAGGAAGATTAGATTTGCTTGGTATCAAAACATGGATATAAACTACCAAAATATTGTCTAAATTTTGGTTTATAACTACCGAAATATTGTCTAAATTTTGATTTATAACTACCGAAATAATGTCCCAATTTCGGAACTCAATTGTCGAAATATTTTCCCAATTTCGGGAGTTATATACCGAAACATATGACGTTTTTCGGGACTGCATTTCCGTGTCGAACAAACGGACAGATTACTAAGTTGGGAAACAATGCGTTACCTCTTGGGTCTTTTTTTGCTCGAAAGTCTTCATTTCCGGGATACCAGCCTCACTCTCCACTTCCATGCTTTCTTCTAAGGTGACCGTCTTCTCTATTGCAAACTCTTTTGGTGAATTTGGAGTTCTAAGTTGTTCCATTATCTTCCCAAGTTCTTTTAATTGAAGTGAGGGAGAGGATCCTTCCATCGACTCATCAAAATTTTCCGTTGATTGAGAGAGATGAGAGATGGAGGGGGAGAATGTAGGAACAAGTATAGAAATTTTTTGACCTAACCTAACAATGGAGGAAGAAGAGGGAGAAGAAGAGGGGGAAGAAGAGGTATGGGGAAGAAAAATGGGTGGGTTGGTATGTAGTAATAAGAGAAAAAAGGTTTGTGTAAATGAGTTGGTATGTAGTAACTTGAGGGGCAAAATGGACTTTTTGCAAGAGGGGTTTTGGGATTTATTTTGGCCGGGTGGTATGAAGTTATAAATGGGAGCCATATAGAATCACCCATGTGAATAAAGGCAAGTCCTCTTCCTATTTATAGTTGAGGTTCATTGTCTAGAATAATTTAATGGAATCTAAGAAAATCTCATAAAATCAGAATAAATCTCACAATTAATTAGACATAATCCAAGCATATCTAGTAAAATAAAATCCCATGAAATCCACCCCTAATTATTATTAAGGGGATTCACCCAATATGAAGATGCCACATCACCTATTCCGGATAATCTTCGATTGAGCTTCAAATCTCTACACCTCGCAGCGATTCGTGCTGCATTCTCGTGTTGTGATGCTGTTAACAGGGTGGAAACAATATCTAAAACTTTTTAAGAAAATTGACACATACAAAAAAAAAAAAAAGCACTATTTAAAATTTTCTTTTTGATGGGCTTTAAGTCGCAAATGAATATGCGTCCTAAATTTTAACGGTATGCGATCCGCTAAATGTTAAAATCTTCTTTTATAATTCTTTTAATTATTCTATTTGTTAATAAAAGTCGGGGTGTTACATTAAACCCCGCCCCGGGCTTGGGCAACCCCCCACCATGGGGTAGCCAAAAAAAAGAAAAATGGTAAACCCAACACACAAAAAAATGTTAGTTTTCAAATTAAATGAAGAAATATTAAAAAATTAGTTTTAGATTATACCAGGGGATGCCATAAAGGTTTAGCGATGACACCACCACACTGGATAACTTTTCACTCTTTTTATTCTTTTGATATTTCAGAAAGACGATTCCCCTGTATGAGGAGAATAATGCAAACAAAGGCGGAAAATATCCTTGATTTTATCTGGTCTTATTGGGAAGATGGTGGTTTCTAAATAGTAAGGGTTGATTATCGAATTTTTTTTACTATATTTTCTGCTAATACAATTGCTTCGGCGGAGAGGACATAAGCGAATTGGTTATGATCTCCATTGAAAATGAGAGCTTGGATAAGTTAAAGAGCGACATAATTGAATAATTTGCTTCAAAATATGCAAAGAGAAGTTGTTTTCTTTGTATGGACTATGTGAATCATAAAGTATTGTAACCAGGCTTGCATTTTAATTTTGTTTATATATATATATATATATATATATATATATATATATATATATATAATTCAAGCTAAAAACACAATATAATTTCTCTTTTTTTTTTCTTTTTTGTGACTTGAACTTGTTCCAGAAACTGGCTTGAGTTGATGTATGCGAGAAAATGACATATCTCGTAAAACGCCTTAAGTCGGTTTGGGAAAGTAAGCTTGGGGTCAGGCTTAGGCAACCCAAACTCAAGGCCCGGATTGGTTGTCGATGGGGACTTTTTTATTAAAAAATTTCACTATGAGGACTAAATTGACATATCTTATATACTATTGTAGAGTGACTTTTCGTGAGGACGAATATGGTTTCAACAAGTGGCATGAATTCATTGGATTGGTATGTGATTTTGAAGCAATACATGTGACACAATCTTATCACATTCCATAGATTCTTTTTCAAATTTGAAAAACTAAGCTTGCTATTCAATAAATGTTGTTCTTATTTTCCATATTGAAATAAAATTTCTTTTCAATCATTTTTTTGCTTCAACGATGCTATGTACACAACAAAAAGGGCTATTTTTGAAAAAAAAAGATCAAGTGTTTTCCCCTCTTTTCTTCTTCTTGTTCAATACAGAGACGCGAGGGAGAGAGGCGACATGAGGGAAGGAAGGATGGCTCAAAGTTCACCACCACGACTTCCAGCGCCTCCTGGCCTCTGGCCATCACCACCACTATCGGGCTCTCCACCTCTGCCACCACCACCACCACCACCACGAATTCCCAGCACCTCGGTACCTTTGGCGACCACCACCGCTACCGGGATCTCCACCGAATGCTTCGAAGCTTCAAAGTAGGCACACCACCAGGTCTCTCTCTCTCTCTCTCTTGCTGGTAACTAGGGTTCCAATTTCAATTTGTAAATATTGGGTATTTTTGCAGAAAAAAATTTGAGTTCCAATTAGGCATTTTGATGTGGGAAATTGATATTCGCACTCCCAATTTTGATGCAGGGGCTCCAAGCTACAGCAGTTTTCCAAAATTACCCTTTTGCAAGTTCCATGATTTAATTTAGGCACTCCAAAAAATATTTATTCTTCTTTTTTACTACAGACACTCCAAAAAAGCAAATAGTTTTTTTTTAATAAAAAAAAAACAGATAGTTGCTCAACTCTTTTTACTGCACGTCACTGAATTGTCTACTTCCATATGTAATGTTTCCTTGGTAGAGTCTTTATGTTTTTTTGACAAACAAGCAAATCTCATAAATAGAAAACATTACATATTGTCCATAGCTGCCTTGGCAAGATTATGGGCAGTAGTGTCTTTATGTTATTATCTCCATGTTTTGCACCAGCACAACCTGGACAAGTAGTCTTCGGCCTATGATTGTAGAACCATTCTTTTGTCCATGCAAAGTCTCTTGAGAGTTTTGTTACTTTTCCTCTCGAGATTTCTCTAAATTTGGTGATTTGCTTTGTTTGTCTCACTATGAGTTTCAAAATGTAGATTTGCGGCCGTTATGAAGATTTTGAGAGAAAAATGGTAGATAATGAGTACGAAAATATAAAAATCTTGTGTCGCAGCCATTACGAAGATTTTGCAGCATCAACATTTTCAATTGTGTGTTGTTTATTTTGAAGAATTCTAGCAATGTTTAGTTTTTTTTTTTTTTTTTTTTTTTTTTTTTTTTTTTGTGCAAAGTGGAGTGACGCAATCTTTTTTTTTTTTTTGAACGGAAAAGAAATTTTATTAATCTTTGGAAACAAATTACAAAGATTAAAAGGGACCGAGAGAAAACGGCATCACAATGCAAGAAGGCATCCTAACTAGGGTGGCGTGAAGCAAATCAAGCAATCTGACATAGATGCATGTTTATTGTTTGGAACCTAATGTTTATGTTGTGTATGTTTAATGTTTGGAACATAATGTTAATGTTTAAAACCTAATGTTTATGTTTGGTTTTGGTTCATTTTTCCGTTTGGAGTGCCTTAGTAAATGAGAAGATAACTTAGAAGTGGAGTGCCTCCAGTAATTTTTATCTCTTAAAAAGGGGTAGTTTTGTAACTTCATTAAATATTGGAGTGCCTGCATAAAAAAAAAAAAAAAAAAAGGAGCCCCAAAATCAGCATCCTTTGATGTGAATACTGTTATCCCAAAGTGTGGTTTAATGGAGGAATCTATTAAGCATTTTGTTCTTTGTTTGTGGGGAATATCTGATATGGAATTATTAAGGAATCTATATGCTTGTTGTGGGGGGTAAGGAATAGAATGCTATTTGATGGCAAGTTTTGTTCTTTGAAGGAGAGTTTGGATTCTGTGTATGGCTAATCATGTTTAGATAATTTCATACATTTTGATACTATAGTAAGAAAACACTTGAACTTACTGTATCTAAGTGAACTTATTGTATCTAACTTAGAGATTGTCATCATTTTGATTGCTCGGATGGACGGCACACAGAGTTGGGACAGGGATTTTGGGACAGCAGATCCGCAACCGTTATTCTCAAGTAACATGATTCCCAAAATCAATCAAAATATGGGGTTCCCAAGAATATCAGTATAGTATACATGGGCAGTTTGCATATAAATCGGAGGTTTGATTTTGGGAAATGTTCTTATCTGGAAAAATAAAATTTGAGCAGATAAGCTAAACAATGGAAATGTTCTAATCTGGAAAGAAGTTATTCCTAAGTAATATGATTCCCAAAATCAAAATATGAAGTTCCCAAGAATATTAGTATATGTCCGCAGTTGCACATAAATCGGAGGTTGGATCTTTTATTTTTATTTTTTTATCTCATCGTGCGCAACTCCTCTGATTAATTGTAAACACCCTCCCTACTTATATTTACTCATGGTTTGTCATGACTAATCGGAGAAGTAGGATGAGTGATCGTGAGAGTATTTCGGTTGCCAAAGCATGGATATGGAGAAGGGAGACTATTTATCCCAATCCACCTCATCCCTCTTCTCTTCAGGGCCGGCCCAGGCTCAAGGCTCACAAGGCCTAGACCTAGGGCACTCTAAAAAGGGCTGATTTTTTGGGCACTCCAACATTTTTTACAAATGGGCTATACTATGACTCTTTTTTTACCCAAATAAAGGGGAAAAAAAACCCATTATTAGTTACAAAACAGCTCAAACCATTGTGGCCCAATCTTTAAAAAAAATGCCCAAAGATAAGTTATAAAATGACCTATTGAATATTGAAACACTTATTATGGTTCCTATTGGATATAATTTTAAGGCCCAATCCGAACTGAAACCTTTGAAAACATCCACTTGCTTTCTTGAGACATGAGTCAAGCTACTATAGAGAACATTAATTAAATACACTTTTTAACTGCCTAACTGTAAATATAATAAGATTGAATGATTAATTAATTGAAAAATGATTAGTTAATTGAAGGATGATTATGTGATTGATTAGTTAAAGGAAAATTAGAATGCTTCAAGTTCTCTCAAAATCCGGAAAGAGGAAAAAAAATTCATCTTCATAGTTGTGGTTTTACTGTTTTTACTAATTTGACTTATGGATATGTCATATGTCGAAGAGTTTTATACTCTTTGAACTTGTCTCAAT
Source organism: Vaccinium darrowii (assembly GCA_020921065.1). Classification (NCBI taxonomy): domain Eukaryota; kingdom Viridiplantae; phylum Streptophyta; class Magnoliopsida; order Ericales; family Ericaceae; genus Vaccinium; species Vaccinium darrowii. Next base: position 17,201,114 of record CM037158.1, on the reverse strand, counting down.
GGATTCCATTTTTTTTAGTCTAATAGCTTCATTTTTTGATGCCATAATAATGAAATTTTCTTTGCCAATGAATTCATTTTTCAATGCCATGATAAAATGAATTGGTAGAAGAGGTGGATTATACAAGTGTAATTGATACTTTTGCTTCTAAAAATGCAACACGAGTAATATTTAAGTGATAATCGAGCGTTATATATCTATTTGGAGACTTTGTGTTTTGACTTTTTTTGTTACTATATAATAATTAGTAGAACTTTGTAGTGTCTTGGCTTTGTCGTATTGTGATTGGTACAGGAAAAAAATTTTAAGTGTTGTACTCTTAGGGCACATTTTTTAGGCGAGGCCTAGGGCACTCCAAACCCTTGGGTCAGCCCTGCTTCTCTTTATACCATCCAAACGGGCCCTTAGTGTGTGTGTCTATATATATACCCACCCTATATGGTTAACTATGGAGTACCTTTTTCACAATTTTTCTGGCATCATAGTGTGCTTTGGCACATGAGTTGTTAATTTCACATTTAGTTTATGGAAGAATCAAAACATCGGTCTATTAACTATTCTATGAAAGTTGCTGCATAATTTGAATGCATAAAGATGTTACTAATTTAAGTTAACTCTTATACTTCTATTCTATACTTTTGTCCTTTTTTTCAATTACATCAATCATAACAAAATTCTGACATGTTTTTTTCCAGGGTATTTGACTTCAATTATTTTGTTGAAAAGTCATTACACATGGTTATGATTTTATAGCAAAATCAATCACTATAGCCTATAGGAAATTAGATTCAAAAGGAGCAAATAAGAAATATAATTTTTATACTCTTTTGGTCTAAGTGATCTAATAATTTATACACTCTGTAGTCGAAATTACAATTTTTTAGCTAATCAAAAAATTAGAATATACATTATTTTATTACATGTCTTTGTGCATAGCACGGATTCATGTTAGTTTATATTAACCTGAATTATAGTATTGAAGATCTGCATAAACTTATTAGAAATCCAAAAAAAAAAAAACAAAAAAAAAAAAATTGAGCAGATAAGCTAAACAATGGAAATTTTCGGCTCAGGGATGGTGCAGTGCACAAAATGTATTGCACTATGTAGTGCACCATCCGGCTGTTTATTTCAACAATGGACGGTTCGGGTTTAATCCAAACAACTAGTCGGATTCAATTCACTGCTTGGATTAAATTCGAACCATTCATTGTCGAAATGAATGACCGGATGGTGCGCACTGCACTGTGTAGTGCAGAAATGCACTACAGGGACCCCTCGAGGTTCCTAAGAATATCAGCATAGTATACATTGGCAGTTGCATATAAATCAGAGGTTTGATTTTCTCTTCTTTTTTGTATCGCATCATACGCAGCTCCTTTGATAAATCGAACTCTTCGAAATAGATAGCGAGAAGAAACCAAAACAGAGGAAACCATGGCAGACACACTGGCCGCTTTGAGGTCTCTGATGGCTTCTCACTCTCCCCCTCTCAATGCCTTTGTCACGCCCTCAAATTTAATAATCCAAATATACATAAAATCCACGTGGGACAAGACCAAAGTGATACATATATCCCTCTGAATAGTCAAGGTCAACATAATATGATCCCGCCATTTCGAATAAACAAGTTTTTATCCACTAGTGTCCATAACCCGAAATACATGAATACAAAGTTTAAAAGTTATTACATTGTCAAATAGTCAAAAAATAAGCTATAGAAGTTACAAAACCATCTTTCCCAAAAATATACACAAAGATGGGAAAATAACTTCATGCATGAATGTGCTCCATATATGTATTACTCCACACGCATCCAACTTCATGCTCCATGCCGTGTACCTGAAAATTGATAGGTTGAGCTCACTAGCCCAGTAGGAAAACTACTCTACCAACGCTAGGTGTATAAACATGATGCATGCATGAAGATTATGGATAATATGGTGGATACGACCAAAGCACAAGATTAGAATGAACGGAAGACTATAACTCGACCACGAAGTAACCAAAGTGTATCCAAGTGTCCAAAATGTGTCAAAGTGCCCAAAATACGTCTAAGTATTCCAAAATAATCATAAGTATCCA
>CM037158.1:17171529-17191529 GCA_020921065.1 Vaccinium darrowii | reverse complement strand
GGGCTCCGTGCACGCCTGCCGGATTTCGCGGGCTCCGTGCACCCATGGCTAGGGATACCAAACGGGTGATCCCTAGATTTCACATAATCCAAATTTATCATCTCAAAATATTTTGTCATTCAAAAACTTCCATAAGTTTCATTTGTTTCAAAAGTTCACCATTTTCGCCAAAATGTGTCAACCGACGTGTGTCCGATACGTATGACCAAGTGATTTGTTAATTTGCGTGCCAAGAGGTTGGTTTTAAGATTTCAAAGTGAATTCGAAGTTCAAGACGATGGTATGGGTCAAAAACGCGAAGGAATGGACAACTGGGGGCCAAATAGGCATCAAGGAAATTTTTTTTTTTTTTTTCAGGGCATGGTCCGGACCACCAAAATTCCCGTCTGGACTATCGGGTCAGAATGTGTACAAGAAAATTTGACATATCACATGGTCCAGACCACCGAATTCCCGTCCGGACTATCGGATCAGAAAGTACGAAAATTTGACAGATTTTGTAAAATGCTCCCAAACTCATTCCAAAGTCAAATTTTTGATAATTTAGGGCAAAAAATGAAAATGTAGAGCATCAAATGGACTTCAAAGGAGTGCCAATCAATCACCAATTGCATCAAACAAGTACTCAAATCATAGATCACAAAATCAAGCTCAAACAAACCTATCTATGGAAGAAAATCATGATTTCAATGGAATTGAACAGCAAGAGCAAGAGATATGCTATACATCACATAGATACAACTAGAGGGAGTAGAATTTGTCTTCCTACCTCAAGAGATTTGCCTAAAATGAGTGGGAAATGGAATACCCTAGCTCCCAATAAGCTCCACCCGAAATGTGGGTTCTCGGTGCGAAACGAGTGCAATCCAAGCTTCAAAACGCGTAGAGGAGGTGATTTTAGGTGGGGTTCTTGAAGGGAACTTGGGGTTTTGTGGATTCTTGGAGCTTGGAGCAAGGAAAATGGAGGAGAGGAGTGAGAGATAGAGCTATGGCTAAGGAAGAAGAGAGGGGGCTGTTTTTCTTCCAATTTTTTTGTAAAAATGCAAGACAAATATGTGTTATATACTCTCACATCTTAACACCTTCACCCCTAGACTTTCAAATGCATATTAAACACACACAAATGCACTCTCCCACTATCACATTGACCTCTCTTAATCAAAATTCAATTCCTCACATTTACCCAACATCATTCCGAAAAAATTATGCAAATTTACGGGTCCTTACAGCCTTGGTCGTACCCTCCGAAGATTATCATCAGGTCTCTCTATCTCTCTCTCTCGTTACGTTTTTTTCGAGATCAATGGTTTTTTTTTTTTTTATGAGAGCTGGTTGAAAACTACAATTTTAAATAGCATTTTGAATCTTTATATCTGATAATATTTTTTGAACAAAACCAAAAATAAACTAAAATAAACTAGTTTATTGGATTAATTTCGGCTTTATTAAAAAAAATAGTTTCAATCATAATTTTATATTAAAAAAATTAGACATCATAGGCCACAAAAATTTGACGCAAAACTAACAAATGTAAAAAAAATTGAATAAAGACAAAATGAAACAACCAAAAAATCATTTTTTCCTTTTTTGCCAAAGCACCGTAAGCAGGCAGTGATTTTAGGGAGTAGTAAAGGGGGTGAGGGGTAAAATACCCAAGCTGCCCTCCATTTTGACAGAGGAGGTGGACAGAGTTAGGGCCAGGGATTAAATCGACTCATATTTCAAACATTGGGGATTAAATTGGACAATTTTATACATTAGGGACCAAATTGACCACTCGCACATATATTAGGGACCAAAAAGGTAAATAAACCGGCATGAAATGCCACATGTTGCTTTTGTGGTCACAGCAAAGGAAACCCAACTGTACCTGCGGCTGATTTATGTTTGTAATGTCACTTTCAAGGCTGTACCGTCGCTTTTAAGGCTTTCGGTTTGTAATTATTTTTTGATCATTAAGGGTATTTATGTTTAGTGTTGTCCTTGAACCCTCAAAAATTTCACATCAATGTATTGAAAATATTAAAATAAATTAGGTTGGAATAAGCACCCTTTAAAATACTAAATTTGGCCTTTAGACTAAATTTCTGTAATAAATATGAAAGGGAGCTTAACAATTGTTTAGACACCACTCTTATTTTCCACTGTACATAAGGTATTTTGGCCAAATTTTTTGCTTAGCTGCTGCTGTTTCTCTAAGTCTTTGAATATCTGTCTTTAGCCAGAGAACAGACAGAGAGACAGAGAGATGGATGCACCATTTACACTAATGTTAACTCTCTTGCTGCTCTCCTCTGTCTTCTCAGTTGATATTTACCCTGGCTCAACCCTCTACGCCTCAAACCTAACCCGTACTTGGACTTCGCCGAACGAAAACTTCTCTGTCGGCTTCATAGCGGACGGCTCCACCCACTACGCCGCCGTCACCTACAATGGCATCCCAGTCTGGAAGGCCGGCGGCAACGACAAAGGTGGCGGGGCCGTCGACTCCTCTGCCTCCCTCAGGTTCCTTGCCGACGGCAACTCTGCCTCGTCAACGGATCCTCCGGCTCCATCGTGTGGCAGTCCTACACCTCCGGCCGCGGTGTCATCTCTGCCACCCTCGACGACTCTGGTAACTTTGTTCTAAAAAACAGTACAGGTTCTGTTTGGTCCACCTTCGGTAACCCAACTGATATCATTTTGCCCTCACAAAACTTTGCAACTAACCAAGTGCTGAGATCTGGGTTGTACTCTTTTAATCTCCACAGCTCTGGTAATTTAACACTAAGATGGAATAACTATGTTGTGGATTGGAGTTTGGGTTTGAGATCATCACTCAACAACGTAAACTTAACATCACCCAGTTTAAGTCTTGAATCGAATGGCACATTATCAGTCTTCGATCCGTCACTTTCGAGCCCCGTAGTCATGGCTTATAGCAGTGATTATGCAGAAGGGAGTGGCATACATAGGTTTTTGAGATTGGACTCTGATGGGAATTTGAGGATCTATAGCTCTGCTAAGGAAACTGGGAAAATCACAGAGAGGTGGGCAGCTGTTACTAATCAGTGTCTAGTTTTCGGATACTGTGGGGATGTGGGTATTTGTAGTTTCAACGATTCGGGTCCAATTTGTGGGTGTCCTTCGCCGGATTTCGACCCGATTGAGCCAAACAATAGACGAAAAGGGTGTCTTGTTGTTGTGGTTACGCAGGAAAAATCGAAAATCGTGGGGATTTTCCAGTCAATATTCCCTTCTCGACTACGTCTCTCACGTGTCAATCCAATTCTCATACAAGGAGTTGCGATCCGCCACAAAAGGTTTCAAGGATAAGATCGGAGGAGGAGAATTTGGGCCTGTTTTCAGAGGCACTCTTTCTAATGGAACTGTTGTTGCAGTGAAGCGTCTTGAGGGAATAGAGCACCGGGAGAAACAGTTTCAGATGGAAGTTGCAACGATAAGTAACACCCACCATTTGAATCTAGTAAGAGTGATCGGATTTTGCTGCGAAGGACGTCATAACAGGCTTCTGGTATACGAGTACATGCAACATAGATCCCTTAATCATTTCCTTTTCGCAAGGGAAGAACGGTTCGAAACATCTTTGAATTGGGAGTGTAGGTCTACCATAGCCCTCGGTACGGCCAAGGGAATCACGTACCTTCACGAGGAGTGTCGAGACTGCATTGTGCATGGTCATATAAAGCCTGAAAACATCCTCTTGGATGAGAATTACATTGCCAAAGTCTCGGATTTCGGCCTTGCGAAACTCGCGAGTCCTAAAAATGACCATCAGCGGGACCCAACTTTGGCAAATACCAGATGGCGTACAATGGGTTATTTGGCTCCCGAATGGCTAGCAAACCTTCCCGTAACATCAAAAGCTGATGTTTACAGTTACGGTATGGTTTTATTGGAGGTAGTGAGCGGGAGAAGAAGTTTCGAAGTCTCTCCAGAAACAGATCATAAAAAGTTTTATGTCTGGGCTTTTGAGGAGTTTGAAAAGGGAAATGTGAAGGAAATTGTTGACAAAAGTATGGTACATCAGGAGGAGGTGAATATGGGCCAAGTAATTAGGGCCATTCAGGTGGCCTTTTGGTGCATCCAAGAGAATCCTTCTCACCGGCCGACAATGGGGAAGGTGGTGCAGATGTTAGAAGGGATTACTGCCATTAGAAATCCACCAAAGCCTAATGTTGTTTTTGAGGAGGGGTTCTATGGAAAAAATGAGAATGTGAGTGGTCATGATGTGAGTGTTTTTTCAACGTTTGTAGATTCAACAAGGGTTCCCTCCACATCATCTTCATTCCGAACTGCCCAAACCTCATCTTTTGTTTTGGAATGGAATTTAGGGAGGGCATCTTCATCCTTCTAACAAATTTGAGCACAAGAAATATCACTTTTAATGGGACTTTGAGGCCCATTTGTGAATTAGTGTATTTAGACATTTTTAATGATGTTTGGGAGTTAATGTCAATGACCACCTGTGTAGTTTTTTTTCCATTCTATTTTACTATGCAATGACAGATGGGATTTTAAGCTCCAATTCATAGGTTCTTTGTAACTAGTGATAAAATATGGCTAGATGAAAGAGTCCATTTCTCTTTCGAATTAATTTAAGAAGTGTTTTTATAGCAAGTGTTGTAGTAGTTCAGTGGTGAACATCATGCACTCTAATATATTTGACTGGGTTCATATATCACTAACTGAAACTAAAAATCTGGCAACACTTGAATAAAAGTATTTATGTAGATAAAGAATTTAGGATGAAAACATAAAAAAATTCGGATGAAGAGGCAAAGAATTTTAGGATGAAAACATAAAGAATTTAGGATGAAAGCATAAAGAAAAATCATGGTTAAAATTTTTGAGGGAGCCGCTGTGCTAGCCAAATTCATAAAGAGAACTTAAATAATAGTGAATATGGTTTATTGTTTTGCCACTTTTGTGAAAAAGTTGTAAATTAATTAACCATGTTCACATGTCCTTTAAAAGAGGGTTATTTACACAGTGAATATGGTTTATTGTTTATCCTATAGGCAAAATATTTTAGGATGAAAACATAAAGAATTTAGGATAAAAACATAAAGAAAAATCATGGTCAAAATTTTAAAGAGAGCCGCATGCATGGGCAAAATTTATAAAGGGAAGTTAAATAATGGTAAATATGGTTTATTGTTTTACCACTTTGGTGAAAAAAATGGTAAATTCATCAACCATGATCAGATGTCCTTTAAAAGAGGGTTATTTACACAGTGAATATATGGTTTATTATTTTACCACTTCAGTGATTTCACATAATAAACATGATAATTATAATTAAAATTTTTAAGGGCGACGCATGCACGGGCCAAATTCATAAAGGAAAGTGAAATAAAAGTTTTTCAATTGGGTAGTTTGAACAGTAGATTTTGTGAGGAAATGGAATGGTTTGATAATGTTGTGTTCCATGGGTAGAGGATAGGAACCAAATCTTATTTAAAGATATGGAAATCATCAGCCGGGACGGGATGACACAAGATATGGAAATTTAACTATCCAGCTGTTTATTGGGATGACACAGTTATGAAAAGCAATCACACTTTTTAAATATCCATTATATTTAGGTTCTTTAACCATATATATCTTGAATATATATAGATACAATATATACTAATGTAGTAAATAAGGGCATAAACGTCCCAATATCCAATGTCGGGATGAGATCATAAATATACAAATCTTATAGGATGGAAATATAAGTAGAATTTCCAAACAGGATGCCTAATTAAAATTCTCATTAAATTAGGCTAAAGTTACCTCTATTTATTTGACAGTAGCAATGTTGTAAGCCATACGTGGAGTTCACCAATTGAATCATTTTTTCCCTTCTTTAATACCTTATTCATTACCTTAAGCAGAAACAATACTATGTGCCCTTAATTTGCTCGAATCGAGTATCACTACATGAGCCTAAATCTTGAGCTCCGGTTTGGCCCAACTACCAAGCGAGCCGAGCTGAGCCACAAGCTGTGTGAGAAGTCGGATTTATTTTTAGCCCTAAATTGAACTCAACAACTTTAAGAGATAAATTAAATTATATATAATTAACTTTGCAAACTTATAAACCGATTCGATCCCGAATTACCTGATCTTACGAAACCACTATTGAAAGCTTTTTTTTTTTGCTTCACTTTCGATTCTTGTGTGAGTTTTAAAAAATAATTCCTAAGTTAATTTATAAATTTGTACAAGTGCAAGTGCGCTTGTGTGTGTATGGTAGTGAGGGAAGTGAACTCACCCCTGAGTTTCTTTTATTTTCTCTCCTTTCTTGGTAGAGTTCTTATAGGTTCAAGTGTGTAGGTGTAAAAGGTGGAAAAGAGTGGGAGGAATGTGAGGAATAGAATTTTTCGTGGGTTTCTGTCCTTCCTCCTTTGTTCTGTTTTTTTCCCCCAATACAGCCCCCCCCCCCCCCCCCCCAAAATAAAGGCAAGTCTATTTGTAGTTGAGGTTCATTGTCTAGAATAATTTAATGGAATCTAAGAAAATCTCATAAAATTAGAATAAATCTCACAATTAATTAGACATAATCTAAGCATATCTAGTAAAATAAAATCCCATGAAATCCACCCCTAATTATTATTAAGGGGATTCACCCAATATGAAGATGCCACATCACCTATTTCAGATAATCTTCGCTTGGGCCTCAAGTCTCTACACCTCGCGGCGATTTGTGCTGCATTCTCGTGTCGTGACGCTGTTAACAGGGTTGAAACAATATCTAAAACTTTTTAAGAAAATTGACACATACCAAAAAAAAAAAAAAAGCGCTATTTAAATTTTTCTTTTTGATAGGCTTTAAGTCGCAAATGAATATGGTTCCTAAATTTTAACGGTATGCGATCCGCTAAATGTTAAAATCCGCTTTTATAATTCTTTTTATTATTCTATTTGTTAATAAAAGTCGGGGTGTTACATTAAACCCCGCCCCGGGCTTGGGCAACCCCCCACCATGGGGTAGCTAAAAAAAAGAAAAATGGTAAACCCAACACGCAAAAAAAAAAAAAAAAATGTTAGTTTTCAAATTAAATGAAGAAATATTAAAAAAATTAGTTTTAGATTATACCAGGGATCCCATAAAGGTTTAGCGTTGACACCACCACACTGGATAACTTTTCACTCTTTTTATTTTTTTGATATTTCAAAAAGACGATTCCCCTGTATGAGGAGAATAATGCAAACAAAGGCGGAAAATATCCTTGATTTTATATGGTCTTATTGGGAAGATGGACTGATGAAGTGGAGCTGTATGTGGAGTCTGCCTCAAAAAATTTAATCCATACTATTATCAAAGAGAAAGGGAGCACGGTTTGCTAGGCTACCACCTTTGTTTATGGTAGCCCATCACGGGCAAATAAGGATTTGGTTTGGGAGGATTTGAAGAATATTGCAAGGTCTGAAACCCTTCCATGGCTTTCTATAGGGGATTTCAATGAGGTGATTAGTATGGATGATAAGTTTGGAGGTCACTGTCCATCCCCTAGTCGGTTGGAATCTTTTCATGAGATGCTGAATTTTTGTGGGTTTGTAGATCTTGATTTTAAGGGGCCTAAGTATACATGGAGAAACAATAGAAGTGATAAGGACTGCATCATGATTCATGGAAAGAATTGACTTAGCCTTTGCTAATTCGAAATGGAGGGAAATATTTGACCAAGCTTTGGTTTTTGTTGAGGCTGCTATCGGCTCAGACCATAATCCTCTCATTCTCAACACTAAATCCCCTCTTCAAATTGTAGGGAAAGCTTTTCGTTTTGAATCCCTGTGGACCACAGAGGAGAAATGCAGAGAGATCATTTCTGAGGAATGGCAGAAAGATTGGGAAGGTTCAAGCTTGATGAAGGTTTGTAAGAAACTAACGGGTACAAGGAAAAACTAAAGGAGTGGCATCGGGCAAACTTTGGTGATCTCCGATTCCAGATTTCAGTTACTAAGGAGAAGTTGTTGGAAGTGCAAGAGCTTTTGGATGCCGGTTTCAACACAGATTTGGCCGTAACCGAGAAAGATCTAAAAAGGAAACTGGAAGACCTTTGGCAAAAGGATGCCATGTTTTGGCATCAACGTTCCCGAGTAAAATGGCTTACGTTGGGGAACAAAAACTCTCGGTTTTTTCATTTAACAACTTTACAGCGAAGGCAGAGAAACCAAATTGAAAGACTGAAAGATACTCATGGGGTGTGGAGGAGCGAGCGCCAAGATCTTGGAGGTATTATAAAGAATCACTTCCAATCCCTTTTACAGCTCCTTGCGATAGAAATTTTGACGATATCATCTCTCTCATTGATCCTGTTGTTACTCCAGAGATAAACCATGCTTTGACTAAGCCGATTATGGGAGAAGAGGTGAAAAATACAGTATTCCAAATGGGTCCGCTCAAGGCTCTCGGCTCGGATGGCTTCCCGGATTTATTCTACCAAAATTACTGGGATATTGTGGGGGCTGAGGTGGTAAATGTTGTTCAAGACTTCTTTCATAATGGTGTTTTCTTAAAAGAGATTAACCACACCAATATCACTCTTATTCCAAAAGTCAAGAACCCAGAGTGTATGAACCATTTCCGTCCCATAAGTCTATGTTGGTTCATTTATAAGATCATTTCCAAGATCATGACCAATAGGCTGCAACCGTTCATCAATAACCTCATTTCAGAACAACAGTCTGCCTTCATCCCGGGACGACAAATCCAACTTGAAGCTAAAGAAGAGGGGCTCTAAGGCAACAATGGCAATCCAACTTGATCTCAATAAAGCCTATGACAACGTGTGTTGGGACTTCCTCCTCAAATTGATGGAAAAGATGGGTTTTGATCGAAAATGGATGGGTTGGGTCAAGCAATGCTTATGCTCAGTTCATTTTTCGATCACTATTAATGGGGGTCAAGTTTGTAATGTCAAGCCGGGAAGGGGTCTCCGCCAGGGCGATCCTCTATCTCCCTACCTCTTTCTTATGGTAGTTGATGTGTTCTCTTTGTTGTTGAACAAGGCTATTATGAACAAGTCCTTAGGGGGTATCAAGATGAGGAAGAAATGTCATGTTGTCTCACATCTCTTCTTTGCGGATGACTCGTTGATTTTTCTTGAAGCAAGCCCTGTTTTCTGCTCAAATTTTATGTAAATGGCGGAATGTTTTAGTGAAGCTTCAGGGCTGTCTATTAATTTCCACAAATCCAGTGTTCACTTCTCTGCTAATACAGGTGATTCCCTCAAAGCTGACATTTTGAGGATACTAGGTATGGAAGAGATGGACACGAATACAAAATATCTTGGCTTACCCACCTTTTGGGGGAGATCGAAGAAGGAGTTTCTTGGCTACATAAGAGACAGAATTGTTGCTAAAGTCAGAGGGTGGGGTAATAAGCAGCTCAATCAAACAGGGAAAGAAGTGCTGATCAAAGCGGTTTTGCAAACAATTCCAATGTATCCGTTTTTGTGCTTTAAAGCCCCTAAGTCGACCTGCCAGCAACTAAACTCAGTAATCAGCCATTTTTGGTGGGGTGATGGGGATAATGGCGGCAGGATACATTGGGGAGCTTGGAAGAAGTTAACCATGCAGAAGGGTGTAGGGGGTATGGGCTTTAAGGACTTTGGGGCGTTCAATGACGCCCTCTTGGCAAGACAATTTTGGAGGCTCATCAATACTCCGGATGCTCTGTGGGCAAGAGTACTCAAAGGTCTTTATTTTCCAAATTGCTCAAGTTTAGAGGCTACCAAAGGGGGCTCTCCCTCATGGATCTAGAATAGTCTCTTAGTAGGTCTATCCTTACTGGATAAAGGTCTTCTCTGGTCTGTTGGTAACGGTGAATCGATTCGATTTTGGGAAGCGAATTGGGTGCCTTCTTTTCCGAACTACTAGGTTAGTTCCACCCCACCCCCAGGATGTGTTTGGTAGTGGGTTTCAGACTTTATGTCTCCGAATGGAGTGTGGAACGAAAACAAGTTGAGGGGCTGTGTCGGTGAAGATGAAGCCCATGCTATTCTCAAAATTCCTATCAGTATCCGTAAAGATCAAGACAAACTTATTTGGGCTCACACCTCTAATGGACAGGACTCAGTGAAATCTGGATATTTCCAAGCCTTAAAGTGGCTCAATCAAACACTACAACTCCCTCTTCCTCTTATACTCCCCAGGATTCCATGTGGTCTCGTCTCTGGGTTGTTCCTACATCCCCTAAGGTACGCATGTTTATGTGGAAAGTAGTTAAGAATTGGGTTGCTTGTAAACACAACATTTACCATCAGAAATGTGGTGTTACTCCTTTATGCCCAATCTGTGAATCTGAGAGTGAATCCATTGAGCACACTTTGTTCCGATGTCCCTGGACACGCGCTATTTGGTTTGGAAGTGGAAAGGCCTTCTGGGTACTAGACCATCCTATCGTGACAGCAGATCAATGGATGGAAGAGTTGCTGTGTGGCTGTTTGGCAAAGGAATCCAGCAGAGAAGTTGTAGCCGAAAATTTTCAATTATGCTGGGCAATCTGGAAATCAAGGAATGACTGCGTTTTCAACGGCAATTTACCAAATCCTGAGGACACTATCCTCAAAGCTGCCAGGGCAAATACCGATTACCTTCAAGCTATCTTTACACCCCCCATTATCCGATCGGTGAGTACTCTGGTGGGTGACAAATGGGCTCCCCCCCCCCCCCCCCCCATGATTATTAAGTTCAATGTTGATGGAGCATTTCATTCCACTCGCAGATTAGCTTCCTTTGGTATCATTGCCAGAGACTATAGAGGAACAGCTCTAGTTTGGCGGTTTGGAAGAGTAAGGGCATCCTCAGCGATTTTTATTAAAGCATGGGCCTTGCGTATTGCCTGCATTGTAGCTATGGAATAGAACTCAAGTGAAGTTATCTTTGAATCTGACTGTTTGTCTCTTATCAATTGTTTGAATGCAAGTGAGCATCAGGAGCCTTGGGAAATTAGAACCTTGATTGAGGACATCAGAGGTTGGGCTGGTACTAGGAATTGGAAGTTCATTTGGTGTAATAGGAAGACAAATGGGGTCGCCCATTGGCTTGCTACAAATTGCTTAGCTAGGAGATTTCTTTTTCAAACGGGTTGCATTCCGCCTGGGCTAGATAATGTTCTTGTGAGGGATCGCCCCTTTTAAGTTTGGCTTTCGCTTTATATATGATGATCTTTTAAAAAAAAAATTGGGAAGATGGTGGTTTCTAAATAGTAAGGGTTGATTATCGAATTTTTTTTACTATATTTTATGCTAATACAATTGCTTCGGCGGAGAGGACATAAGCGAATTGGTTATGATCTCCATTGAAAATGAGTGTTTGGATAAGTTAAAGAGCGACATAATTGAATAATTTGCTTCAAAATATGCAAAGAGAAGTTGTTTTCTTTGTATGGACTATGTGAATCACAAAGTATTGTAACCGGGCTTATATATATATATATATATATATATATATATATATATATATATATATATATATATATATATATATATATATATATATATATATATATATATATATATAATTCAAGCTAAAAGCACAATATAATTTCTCTTCTTTTTTTTTTTTTCTTTTTTGTGACTTGAACTTGTTCCAAGAACTGGCTTGAGTTGATGTATGTGAGAAAATGACATATCTCGTAAAACGCAATGAGTCGGTTTGGGAAAGTAAGCTTGGGGGAGGCTTAGGCAACCTAAACTCAAGGCTTGCATTGGTTGTCGATGGGGACTTTTTTATTAAAAAATTTTACTATGAGGACTAAATTGACATATCTTATATATTATTGTAGAGTGACTTTTCGTGAGGATGAATATGGTTGCAACAAGTGGCATGAATTCATTGGATTGGTATGTGATTTTGAAGTAATACATGTGACACAATCTTATCACATTCCATAGATTCTTTTTCAAATTTGAAAAACTAAGCTTGTTATTCCATAAATGTTGTTCTTATTTTCCATATTGAAATAAAATATCTTTTCAATCATTTTTTTGCTTCAACGCTGCTACGTACACAACAAAAAGGGCTAATAAAGCAGACAACAGCCCCCAAAACGATGTCGTTTTGGGGGCTGTTTTTGAAAGAAAAAAAAAAGATCAAGTGTTTTCCCCTCTTTTCTTCTTCTTGTTCGATACAGAGACGCGAGGGAGAGAGGCCACGCGAGGGAAGGAGGGCTGGCTTAAAGTTCACCACCACGATTTCCAGCGCCTCCTGGCCTCTGGCCACCACCACCACTATCAGGCTCTCCACCTCTGCCACCACCACCACCAATTCCCAGCGCCTCTGTTCCTTTGGCGACCGCCACCGCTACCGAGATCTCCACCGAACGCTTTGAACCTTCAAAGTAGGCACACCACCAGGTCTCTCTCTCTCTCTCTCTCTCTTGCCGGTAACTAGGGTTCCAATTTCAATTCGTAAATATTGGGTATTTTTGCAGAAAAAAATTTGAGTTCCAATTAGGCATTTTGATGTGGGAAATTGATATTCCCACTCCCAATTTTGATGCAGGGGCTCCAAGCTACAACAATTTTCCAAAATTACCCTTTTGCAAGTTCCATGATTTACTTTAGGCACTCCAAAAAATATTTACTCTTCTCTTTACTGCAGGCACTCCAAACAAGCAAATAGTTTTTTTTTTAATAAAAAAAAAGGGTAAATAGTTGCTCAACTCTTTTTACTGCACGTCACTGAATTGTCTACTTCCATATGTAATGTTTCCTTAATAGAGTCTTTATGTTTTTTTGACAAACAAGTAAATCTCATAAATAGAAAACATTACATATTGTCCAAAGTTGCCTTGGCAAGATTGGGCAGTAGAGTCTTTATGTTATTATCTCCATGTTCTGCACCAGGACAACCTGGACAAGTGGTCTTCGGCCTATGATTGTAGAACCATTCTTTTGTCCATGCAAAGTCTCTTGAGAGTTTTGTTACTTTTCCTATCGAGATTTCTTTAAATTTGGTGATTTGCTTTGTTTGTCTCACTGTGAGTTTCAAAATGTAGATTTGCGGCCGTTATGAAGATTTTGAGAGAAAAATGGTAGATAATGAGTACGAAAATATAAAAATCTTGTGTCGCAGCCATTACGAAGATTTTGCAGCATCAACATTTTCAATTGTGTGTTGTTTATTTTGAAGAATTCTAGCAATGTTTAGTTTTTTTTTTTTTTTTTTTTGTGCAAAGTGGTGTGAAGCAATTTTTTTTTGAACGGCAAAGAAATTTTATTAATCTTTGGAAACAAATTACAAAGATTAAAAGGGACCGAGAGAAAACGGCATCACAATGCAAGAAGGCATCCCAACTAGGGTGGCGTGAAGCAATTTGACATAGATGCATGTTTAATGTTTGGAACCTAACGTTTATGTTGTGGATGTTTAATGTTTGGAACGTAATGTTAATGTTAATGTTTAAAACCTAATGTTTCTGTTTGGTTTTGGTTCATTTTTCCATTTGGAGTGCCTTAGTAAATGAGAAGATAACTTAGGGCTGGAGTGCCTCCAGTAATTTTTATATCTTAAAAAGGGTAGTTTTGTAACTTTTTTAAATATTGGAGTGCCTGCATGAAAAAAAAAAAAAAAAGGAGCCCCAAAATTAGCATCCTTTGATGTGAATACTGTTATCCCAAAGTGTGGTTTAATGGAGGAATCTATTAAGTATTTTGTTCTTTGTTTGTGGGGAATCTCTGATATGGAATTATTAAGGAATCTATATGCTTGTTGTTGGGGGAAGGAATAAAATGCTATTTGATGGCAAGTTTTGTTCTTTGAAGGAGAGTTTGGATTCTGTGTACGGCTGGCTGATCATGTTTAGATAATTTCATACATTTTGATACTATCGTAAAGAAAACGCTTGAACTTACTGTATCTAAGTGAACTTATTGTATCTAACTTAGAGATTGTCACTATTTTCTATTTACAATCAACTCCCTATCCTGTCCATCTGAGCCGTTCATCCGTGTAATCAACGGCTTGGATTCCATCTCACCCCGAACAAATCTGAGCTAAACATGTGCATTTGCGACTCTGAGCCTTTGATTGCTCGGATGGACGGAACACAGAGTTGGGACAGGGTTTTTGGGACAGCAGATCCGCAACCGTTATTCTCAAGTAATATGATTCCCAAAATCAATCAAAATATGAGGTTTCCAAGAATATCAGTATAGTACACATGGGCAATTTGCATATAAATCCTGAGGTTTGATTTTGGGAAATGTTTTTATCTGGAAAAATAAAATTTGAGCAGATATGCTAAACAATGGAAATGTTCTTATCTAGAAAGAAGTTATTCCTAAGTAATATGATTCCCAAAATCAAAATATGAAGTTCCCAAGAATATTAGTATATGTCCGCAGTTGCACACAAATCGGAGGTTTGATTTTTGATTTTTATTTTTTTATCTCATCGTGCGCAACTCCTCTGACTAATTGTAAACACCCTCCCTACTTATATTTACTCAGGGTTTGTCATGACTAATTGGAGAAGTAAGATGAGTGATCATGAGGGTATTTCGGTTGCCAAAGCATGGATACGGAGAAGGGAGACTATTTATCCCAATCCACCTCATTCCTCTTCTCTTTAGAGCCGGCCCAGGCCTAAGGCCCATAAGGCCTGGACCTAGGGCACTTCAAAAAGGGCTGATTTTTGGGACACTCCAACATTTTTTACAAATGGGCTAGACTATGACTCTTTTTTGACCCAAGTAAAGGGGAAAAAAATCCATTATTAGTTACAAAATAGCTTAAACCAATGTGGCCCAATCTTAAAAAAAAAAAGGCCCAAAGATAAGTTATAAAATGGCATATTGAATATTGAGACACTTATTATTGTTCCTATTGGATATAACTTTACGGCCCAACCCGAACTGAAACCTTTGGAAATATCCATTTGCTTTCTTGAGACATGAGCCAAGCTACTATAGAGAACATTAATTAAATACACTTTCTAACTGCCCAACTGTACATATAATAAGATTGAATGATTAATTAATTGAAAAATGATTAGTTAATTGAAGGATGATTATGTGATTGATTATTTAAAGGAAAATTAGAATGCTTCAAGTTCTCTCAAAATCCGGAAAGAGGAAAAAAAATTCATCTTCATAGTTGTGGTTTTACTGTTTTTACTAATTTGACTTATGGATATGTCATATGTCGAAGAGTTTTATACTCTTTGAACTTGTCTCAATGGATTCCATTTTTTTTAGTCTAATAGCTTCATTTTTTGATGCCATAATAATGAAATTTTCTTTGCCGATGAATTCATTTTTCGATGCCATGATAAAATGACTTGGTAGAAGAGGTGGATTATACAAGTGTAATTCATACTTTTGCTTCTAAAAATGCAACACGAGTAATATTTAAGTGATAATCGTGCGTTATATATCTATTTGAAGACTTTGTGTTTTGACTTTTTTGTTACTATATAATGATTAGTAGAATTTTATAGTGTCTTGGCTTTGTCGTATTGTGATTGGTACCGGAAAAAAAAATTTAAGTGTTGTACTCTTAGGGCACATTTTTTAGGCGAGCCCCCTAGGGCACTCCAAATCCTTAGGCCGGCCCTGCTTCTCTTTATACCACCCTATATGGTTAACTATGGAGTACCCTTTTCACAATTTTTCTGGCATCATAGTGTGCTTTGGCACATGAGTTATTAATTTCATATTTAGTGTATGGAAGAATCAAAACACCAGTCTATTAACTATTCTATGAAAGTTCCTGCATAATTTGAATGCATAAAGATGTTACTAATTTAAGTTAACTCTTATACTTCTATTCTATACTTTGGTCCTTTTTTTCAATTACATCAATCATAACAAAATTCTGACATTTTTTTTAGGGTGTTTGACTTCAATTATTTTGTCGAAAAGTCATTACACATAGTTATGATTTTGTAGTAAAATCAATCACTATAGCCTATAGGAAATTAGAGTCAAAAGGAGCAAATAAGAAATATGATTTTTATACTCTTTTGAGCTAAGAGATCTAATAATTTAATACACCCTGTAGTCGAAATTACAATTTTTTAGCTAATCAAAAAATTAGAATATACATTATTTTATTTCATGTCTTCGTGCATAGCACGGATTCATGTTAGTTTATATTAACCTGAATTATAATATTGAAGATCTGCATAAACTTATTAGAAATCCAAAAACAAAAAAAAAAACAAAATTGAGCAGGTAAGCTAAACAATGGAAATTTTCGGCTCGGGATGGTGTAGTGCACCATCCGGCCGTTTATTTAGATAATAGACAATTCGGATTTAATCCCAACAACTGGTTGGATTCAATTTATTGCTCGGATTAAATCCGAACCGTTCATTATCAAAATGAATGGCTGAATAGTGCGCATAGCACTGTGTGTAGTGCATTTTCTGCACTACAGGGACCCTCGAGGTTCCCAAGAATATCAGCATAACATCGGCAGTTGCATATAAATCCGAGGTTTGATTTTTTCTTCTTTTTTGTATCGCATCGTACGCAGCTCTCCTCTGATAAATCGAACTCTTCGAAATAGATAGCGAGAAGAAACCAAAACAGAGGAAACCATGGCCGACACACTGGCCGCTTTGAGGTCTCTGATGGCTTCTCACTCTCCCCCTCTCGATGCCTTGGTCGTACCCTCCGAAGATTATCATCAGGTCTCTCTATCTCTCTCTCTCGTTACGTTTTTTTGGGGATCAATGGTTTTTTTTTTTTTTTTTTTATGAGAGCTGGTTGAAAACTACAATTTTAAATAGCATTTTGAATCTTTATATCTGATAATTGGTTTAATCGCATTTGATCGCTCACGGATCTTTCTTTGGGATCCATCAACTGATGTTCGGTTCTTCTTTCAATGATTTAATATTGTCTCAGAGTGAATATGTATCGGAACGGGACAAAAGGCGTGAATTCGTATCTGGATTCTCCGGAAGCGCTGGTATGACTGAATGGTTGTTATTTTATCCAAAATTTGAATTATTAGGCAATGTAATTGCTTCTTATTCCCCAGCCATATATTGAAATTTTGTTGTTTGTAAGTGCAACACTTAAAATTGGGTTCCTTTGAATGGTGCCATTATTAAACTGGGCTTGTATATCTTTTCTCGTGTGCATCTAGACGTGCTTGCCATGCCTCTGTGTGGTCTTGTCCTATATATTTCCATGACATCATGAATGCCTTGCAGTAGAGGTTTGTCTTTTTTTAATATTGAGATGTCAGTGATTGATCTTTTGAAGAATCTTTATTTAGTTCTGTAAAGTAACTGTTACCGAATACCATCTAGGATTGGCGCTTGTTACGATGAATGAAGCACTTGGACCGATGGGAGATACTTCTTGCAGGCAGCAAAGGAACTAAGTGACCAGTGGAAGCTCATGCGCATGGGAGAAGACCCGGCTGTGGATGACTGGATGGCAGATGTGAGTCACATTCCTTCTAAAATTTTGTTAGCATAGGTTCATTAACTGCAAATAATAGATTCCTGAGCTTTTTTAACTTTTAATTTTATGACAGGCTTTGCCAAGTTTACATAGTCCTAGAACAATTGTTTGGGATATGCATTGAGCCAACTCTTTAAAGTAGTTCCTCACACTGAACGATGCAACTGTTGTAAAGAAGAAGCTTGTATTGCTTGTGCTGGGGGCATTAACTCATAGTGTAATCATGTCCTTATGGTGCGTGGTAGTTAGGTTAAATCTTCTTTAGTAATCGTGCATTCATATATCGGTGCTCTTCGGTACTCTAGAGGGATAGATTGGTTGAACAGCAAAGTTATCGTCTTTTTGGCCTTTGCTTTTGACCTTTACGTTTTTTCACTTCTGGTTATTCACATCATTGTATATCTAACCTAGGAATTATTATATGCTTTATTAGAATCTGCCAAAAGATGCCGCTGTTGGTGTCGATCCTTGGTGTGTATCAGTAGACACTGCACAAAAATGGGAGCATGCGTTTTCCAAAAAGCAACAGAAGTTGGTTCAAACGTGTACGAATTTGGTTGATGAAGTTTGGAAAAACCGGCCGCCGGCTCAAAATAATCCTGTGAATGTCCATCCTTTGGAGTTTGCTGGCCGTACTGTTGCCGATAAGTTGAAGAATCTGAGACAAAAGCTCAGGGAGGAGGAAGCTTGGGCCATTATTATCAAAACACTTGATGAGGTAAGTTGTACCATTGGTAGCCTTCATATGGTCAATGTTTTTTTTTATTCTCACTTCTGACACCCCAAGTTATGTTCATAGTTGTAATCTATCTTGGATTTCTTTTAAGATTTGTTACTTGACGGAACAATATTTACCTTTCATTCCTTCTTTACAAGTTGCTTGGTTGTATAACATTCGTGGGAATGATGTTTCCTATTGTCCAGTTACACGCTTTTGCAATAGTCACATCTTTTTCAGCTTTCTTTTATGTAGACAAGAGAAAGTTGTCTTCTGAGGTCAGTTGCTTGTTTATTAATTTCGCATAGTTCCCTTTTCTGATACTAGTTGAGTATTTCATCTCACTTTTTTATGTTTGACCTTGAAGTTTATCTAACAGATGCAATGCGTATGCAGGTAAACTCTCATTTGGAGCAAAATGGAATTGAAGTACGGGACTATAGTGCAGTGAGCTCTGATGTGGTGTTGCTTGCATCGAATCAGCTCACTTCTACCACTTCAGCTAATCAAACTCTAGCTGATGGCCCGAAGGACATGGAAACAGGGTCTGGTACAAATGGATCGGATGAGAAAACTCATAACCTCATCTGGATTGACCCTGGCTCATGCTGCTTTGCTTTCTGTTCAAAACTGAATTCTGATCAGGTTGTCTTGAAGCAGTCACCTGTGCCTCTAGCAAAGGTTATCAAGGTAGGACACAAAATTGCATGCTCACAGACAATTACTTCTCTTTGAAATAGTTATTTGCTGACACGATCCAAGTATGAGTTATGATATTACTTTTTGTTTGGAGTCAGTGAGTGTTGTTTCTGAGATCTTCTATTTTGGATGTCTATCAATTTAGTGTTCTCGAATTATCAGTCCAATCTTTGTTCACATTATCTGCTTGCGTTCATTTACTGAATACATTTTTGGTGGCAATGCTTGCTGTTTTAGAAGTACTGATTCATGTTATCTTAGAAGCATTATGAACCAATGTCTTCATATGATCAGTTATACACGATACAGTCGATACTGTTGCAGTTTCAGCTCTAGTTTTTTCTTCAATATATCATGAAATATATTTCCTTGCAAATTTCGTTTGAGAGCCCCTCTCACAAGTGCAAACTATTTAGAACTTCAGCCTTTCCATAAAAAAATGTGGCTTTAGCACTGTCTAGATTACAATTTTATTGCTAACAATGCGAGAAAAGTGATGAATAAGTAAACTAGTCGTTGGCAAATTGTGCATTTAGCACACTAAAATTATGCATTGGCATGTTGTCTGGTCGACTGCTCGCCCTTTATTAAACTAGTTGCTGTTTGATGCTTCACCGAGGCAATTGGGGGAGTAGTTCGTAGTCGTTTGCTTAGTTGCTGGGCGACTCAGTCAGGACTAGTCGTCGAGTCGGGGTAGTCGACAAGTCGGGAAAAGTAGGATTAAGTCGGGAAAAATCGAATCAAATCAGGAAAAGTCGAGGTAAAAGAAAGAATATGTGAATTTTGAGGGGCCATACTGTAATTTTATGGCTAGGTTTAAACCCTGAATCCCCTTCGATCGTTTGATCTTCTCACTCGACTTGCCTGGTCGAGTGCTGCTGCTGCTGCCTGCTTCCTGGTCTTCTCTCTCGGATAAAGTCTCTTCTCTTCTTCTTCGAGTATCTGATTCGCCTCCCAGGGTTCTCAGGTAAGCTCGCTCTCTCTCTCTCTCTCTTTCTTCCTGATTTGTCTGATCTCCTCATTCTCTTTCTCCCTCTCTGCTCGCCGCTTGCTCTCCCGCCTGCTCGTTTCTCTCTCTCTCTCTCTCTCTCTCTCTCTCTGCTCGTCGTATATCAGTAAATGTAGGAGTATGTTTGTCTCTGTTTTCTCTGGTAAGCTCCTCCT
>CM037158.1:17103571-17171406 GCA_020921065.1 Vaccinium darrowii | reverse complement strand
TAACCCCCGTTATACCCCCTCAACAAAAAGGAGATGCGGAAGAAGAAAGACAGAAAGTTGGTTCGAGTGAACTTATGATATTATTACGTGGGGATTTTGTACATACCTCAGAAAGCCTAAATACATGTCTATTTAAAGACAACTTATCCAAACAAGTACAAAACTTCCTTTATTACAGTTTTACAGCTGTCTCATATAAGGAGGGGCCATGCTTCTTCTTTTTACAACTGTACGATAGGTAAAAAGGGTCCTAGTCTCCCGTCTTCAAAAACACGCCACGTAGAGAATCTTTCGTGCGGGTTCTGGACTCTTCTTTCTCTGACGTCATTGCTTGCATCAGCTTCAATAATAGACCGTTCTAGTCTTCCATCTAGTTGATGAGATTTAGATACTCAACACCGTCATAGTGTTCCGATGACACAGGAGAATTCGGATCTTGACTGAACTGCATATTCCTGTCTTCTTCTATGGAATCAGCTTGAATAGTTAATTCCATTGGTAAATCAAGATTTTGTCTTTTCTTGATATTATTCAAAAGAGCCTCTACTTCTTGTATTTGCTCTTCACTTCTTTTGCAGGAGATAGGAAAATTTGTGACAAATATCCTTCTTCCATCAGTCACCATAAAGGGAGTTGGAACTGTCCCTTGAATTTGTGTTGCATGCTGGCTTAGCCGCAACAAACTTTCCATCCAGTATTCTTCTGGATCAAGATTAGGAATTACGAACTTAGATTGTAGTGGATTGGTTTCCTGTTCAAACTCCCAATCTTCAGTAGGCTTAAAATACCAAATCTGATATGGCTGGTAGAAACGTTCACGTTCTCGCCATCCAACTGAACTTGAAATCCAGAATGTAAAGTACTTATTCCATGTGTAGGTGCTTGCCACACATGAGAGCATTGTTCTGATCATCATTGGGAAGGAGGTCCAATATGTTGGATCCAAAATTTGAAAAATGATCTTGTTTGTTACTCCCCAAGTTATTTCATCATCTGTCCAATCATCATGATTAAGACAAATAATGGTTTTAGGGATGTCTTCCCTAAAATTAACTCTGCCTTTCTCATTAAGCAAAAGATGCTTAATTTTCCTCTGATGGTCTTCTACCATTGCATGAATCTGCATAAAAATCTCAGGAGGCAAAATTGACCTTGCCTTTTCATAAAGACAAATTCTTTTAATTTTTTCGAAAATAGGGTCCGGAAACTCATTGGCTATGAGGTCCGATATTTGAAGAAAATTATTTATTTTCTCAAAATTGAAATCCACTGTCCAATCCATTTGTTTTATGATTTGAAAACAAAGGTTTTCTAAAACATTTTGCTTATTTTTTATATTGGACAGTTCAACAGCTTGCTTGGCTAATTCATCAGCCAATCCTGCCATGCTTTGGCGGAATTTTGACTTGACTCCAGAAACATGTCCTTTCCAGACTGCATTCAAATGTTCATATACAGGGCTTGGAATCCCTGGGTTATAGAAATCTTTTATTTCTGGTTCTGCCACAAAATTCATGGGAACTCCAATTGGTCTAACTGGAGGGATCACCATAGGTGGTGTAAATTCCATTTGTTGAGCAGAGACCATAGGTGGTCTACTGTACCAAGCTCTTCTAGCTTTTGTCATGCTATCATAACTTTTATAACAAGCTCCAGGGAAATGATTCACCTGAGGATGACATTCTTCCCAAGTTTTATAGATCCCTGGTTGGAATCCAGTAAACACTACATAAGTTTTTTCTTCTCTGGGATGTGCCCTTCTAGCAACTGTTACCCAGTCTCCTTGTACAGGCTGTTTGCCTCTATCTGCCATAGCTATTTAAGCTATGTTTCCCTGCAAATAAAAAAGGTCTGCTCAAAAAATCTGCAATAAAATTATTAGCTCCTTTGAGGTGTTCTACCTCAAAAGTATATTCTGAAATTTTATTGTACCAACTTAATCGTCGGCCTTGATCAATAGATCTTTTGTTAATCAAGAAATCTCTTACAGCTTTATTGTCTGTTCTAACAATAAAGTCTTCTGGTGCAAGATAAATCTTAAATCTCTCTAATGATAATTTTATAGCTAATAATTCTTTTTCAAAAATAATGTATTTTTGCTGGTTTGGCTTAAAAGTACCAGAATTATAGCCACAAATCAACTCTTCTCTCTGAAGGGTTTTTGAGATAGGAACTTTTCTAGCTCTTATCTTATTTTCACTTAATGGAAGTGTTTCTTCCTTCCAAAAAATAGCTGGTATTGCTTTTAACACGCAACCCCAACATGTGTCCGAAGCATCTGTTTCCAAAATAAGCTTATCACCTTGTTTAGGTAAATAAACATTAGGTAATTTAGTAAGACTTTGCTTAAGCTGTTTAATCAAGACAATGTCTTCTTTTTCCCAAGTAAAATCGACATTTTCCCTTAATTTGACTAATAAAGGAGTTTCGATTTTTGAAAGATTTTTGATAAAATTTCTTCCATAATTTAGAATTCCCAAAAGACTTTGTAACTGATTCTTGTTTTCTAATATTTCTGGGAAATCCCTAACTTTTGAAAGAATATGCTCTTGTAATTTTAAACCTTGTTGGTCTAAAACAATTCCCAAAAATTCAATTGATTCTTTTTCAAGCTCAATCTTTTTTGGAGATAAAATAATTCCATGCTTTTGGAATTTTTCACAAAGTATTTTTAAATGCTTTTTATGATCCTCCCGGGTTTTGGAAAAAATCAATATATCATCAATATAGACCACACAAAAATCTTTAAGATCTTTGAAAATACTATCCATCCATCTCTGATAAACCTGTGGTGCTATATTTAATCCAAAAGGCATTACATTCCAATGATAATGTCCTCTGGGTGTACTAAAAGCTGTTAAAAGCTTTGATTCTTCAGTAAGCTGAATTTGCCAAAAACCACTTTTACAATCAAATTTACTAAAAACTTTTGATCCTTTGGTTAAGGAGATCAAAATATCTTTACGGGGTATAAAATAACCATCGAAGACTAATTGTTCATTTAGTCTTTTATAATTAACTACCATTCGAGCTTTTCCCCTCTTAATCTCAGCATGATTTCTTACCATAAAGGCTGGACTAGAGTGTGGACTGGTAGTTTCCTCAATTAACTTCTTATCTAGAAGTTCTTTGATTTGTATGTCAAACTCATCTATATCCTGTCTGGTATAGATCATGGGTTTTACTCTAACTATTACATTAGGGTTTCTAAGTTTTAAACTACAGTAACGAGGACTTCGTGACCATAGTTTCAAAGGGTTTTCACTAAAGTTTTCTTCTAAAACTTTATATATCCAATGTGATTCATCAATAACTTTGATGATAGGAGTCATTTCTCCTCTAGGTACAGGTGCAAAATCTCTATCACAAACATACTTATGCTGTTCTAGCAAAGGAATATGCACTAATGTACTTTTTACCGTTAATGCTAATTCTTTTTCATAAATATGCATT
Source organism: Vaccinium darrowii (assembly GCA_020921065.1). Lineage (NCBI taxonomy): Eukaryota > Viridiplantae > Streptophyta > Magnoliopsida > Ericales > Ericaceae > Vaccinium > Vaccinium darrowii. Next base: position 17,167,953 of record CM037158.1, on the reverse strand, counting down.
GGCAAATATTGATAGATAAAATTATTGCCTAATAAAATATCACCATGCATATAAGGAAAACATATAATTTTTGGAATGACAAATTTACTATTTCCCATCCAAATAGATATATTTTTTGCTTTAAACTGTATTTCAGTATTACCTCCATCAATTCCAGTAACTAAAATTGGGTGTTTCATTAATACCCATTTTTCTTTCGGAATTGCATTCCACTTGCAGGTACAAATAGTAGCTCCTGTATCTATTAAAATATTTAGGGTATATGGTTTATATCCCCAAAAATTAAAAGTACCCATAACATAGGTATATCTTTTCTTACCTTGACTAGGAGAAAAAATAATTTCATCATTTTTTGTTTGAAAATGATAAATTTGTGCAGTTTGAATTTCTTCTTTCTGCTTATTCCTATGAGAAGTACCAGGCATAATAGGAACTTGCACAGTTTTTGTGGCAATAGCCCTTGCTGGACTAGAAATAGTTCTTGATGGACTAGGGAAATCTCTTTGCCAAACATTACCGGGTATTGATTTATTATGAAAATACAAATTTCTTCCTGAAACTTGTAATTCAACACTGTTACTAGAAGAAGATTGTCCTCTAGGTTCTACCAAATCAGTAAGTAGCCAGTTCCGAGGGATTTCTAGGTCTGTCCAATTCATTAACCTAGGTTGAATAACAGAATCAAATGGTCGTGGTTCAAAAATTTCAACCATCTGTTTATCTATGGATTTCGTAGAGGTTTCTGGAAATTTTGTTAATTCATGGATGGTTCTCCATTGAATTGCCAAATCGTTGGAATTTGACTTCATATCAATTCCCCTGGTCTTAATCCTCATTCGAACTGTATCTTCTAAGTTAGGATCATTAATGGAGATAAAGAAATTTGGTTTTATGTTAAACCAAATAACTCCATTTACTAAATTGGACTGAATTCCTCCAATAACTGCCTTCATAGGGTCACTAAATCTTTTGTCGAAAAGAACAGACAAAATAGGACTATCTATCCCTTGCCTAAATAAAGCATTAATCCTAACTTGGATTAATCCAATATGTATATAACGGACTTCTGGGTATTTCTTTTTCCATCTTGCTACTTTTTGTTTGTCAAAAAGAGCAATATCTACATGTCCGTCACTAGATAACTGAGAAGTGGTGTTTCCACTATATTTCTCAAAAACTCTGGCTGAGAACATATTGAATCTAGAAATTTTATAAATTTCATCTTTTTTAACTTCTTGTAGTTTTTCAAAATTTTCTATGTCCTGATCAGTAAAGAGTGTTTCTTCACCCATCACATCTCCTAATCTTAATGTTCCTAATTCTTCTGCAGGACTATGGTTAATACAGGACGATGAGTCTCTGTCTGTTTGACTTGACTCATTTAGCATAAAAACTAACTCTTCATCATCAGATGAACTCTCATATTCACTATCCATCTCATATAGAATTTCTTCTGTATCACTAAATTCCTCTCCAAATAAAACTTCAAGCTCTTGTTCTTCAAGAATCTTGACCATTTTCCTCTTACTTTTTCCCTTGTTGGGACATTCAGGTGCATAATGACCTTCTTCATTGCAAATATAACAACGACAAGTTTTCTTTTTTGGAGTAGTTGCCTTGGTATTTTTCTTTTTACGAACATACTTTTTCTTTTTAGAAAAGCTCTTATTTTTTGTCCAAGGCTTCCATTTAAACGTTTTCTTCTTTTTAGAAAATCGTTTTTTCTGAAAAGTAGGCTTGCAACCAATTTTCCAATTTTCTTGCAAAATGCGATCACAACATTTTTGTCCATTTTTTGTATTGGAAATCTGGTTTTTTACCTGCTTTTTAGCTTTTATTTCAAGACAGCGGTCTGCTATTTGTCTCAAAACAAAATTAATTCTAAAACCTAAATTATCATCCTTCCCCTGTTTTTTAAGAAACTCAGGGTAATTTTTAAAACTTATTTCATCCCATGGACTTGGGAGTTTATGAAAAAACTGATCAAGCCAGTAACCAGTAGCTGAAGGTTTAAGCTGGTAAAAATATTTTTTGAAAGTTTTGCAGTACTCCTCAAAAAGACATATATTACATAATTCTAATTTTGACAAAATATAATTTGCATCTCCTTGCAAATTCTGCTCACCAACATATCCACATAAATTTTCTTTTATGAGGATAACAAACTGTGATAATATTTTATCATGGGAATTAAAATTAGCTAATAAAGCTGCTTTTTCTAGCTTGCCTTTATCTGATTCTTCCCATTGTTTTAGCCATTGTAACACATCTCCTTGTAACGTAGCTGCTACATAATCAAGGAATTTTTCCTTGGTCCATGTATTTTTATAATTAGTAATAATGATGGACAAGGACTGTGCCCAATCATCTATAGTTTGTAGCTGATCCTTAAAAGGAACATTGGTCAAGTCTAAATATGTCCCGTTTTGGGCTATAGCATATTTATTTAAATCATCTCTTCTAGATGGTGCTGGTTCTGAGGTTGAACTAGTGTCACCTTCAGTTTTAATATCATTAGCATATAAATATTCAGACATGTCTGTGTCCGAAATATACTCAGGGTCGTCTGGATGTATAGGGGGTATCCCATCTGGATCCTGGTCCTCTGCTTTTCTTTTCCCTAAGGTTGAGGTTTCCCCTACCAAAGTTTCTTCTGCGGAAAATTTTTCAACAGAAACAACTGAAGTGTTTTCTTCAATTGACATGTCTCCATCGTGTGAAGTGTCATCGTCACTACTTTCTTCTTTTTCTAACATGTTTATTTCATAGTGAAAATGACTTAACAGATCTTCATTTTGAAGATAAGTCTCCTGAATTTGTTTGAGAATTTGGTTTCTCTCTACAACATCTAAGTGAGGATCTTTGTATAAGTTCCTCCAATAGTCTAATATTTCGACTATATTATCATACTCAGTCCTGTTATAGGTTTGAGTATTAAGTACCATAACATCCTCTGTGCCATAAAATAACCTAGGAGTTTGGTGGTCTCCTGGACTATTCATTCCATTAACTTCGTTAATTTCAAAAGAGTCTAACTTGTTTAGTAAACTCTCCATAGTTGTCTTTGTTTCAGACTTTAAGTCTACATTAAGGATACTACCAAAATTATCTATTTTGTTTTCTATAGAATCTAATTTTGCTTCTACATAATTCTGATTTATTTTTTGATTTTTGTCTATTTTTGAAAACCAAGAACACATAAGATCAGTAATATTATTAAGGCTAGCGCCGATATAATTAACATTAATTCCTTGTTTAGGAATATGAACAAGATGCTCATAATTATCTCTAATATTATCTTCTACAGAACCTACACAAGTAATATCTTCCTTGTTTAGTGCCATTTTAGACTGGTGCGGGTACCTAAAACCTCTTAGAGTGGTGTGTTTGGTGCCTAAAACCTCCCTAAAGTTCAACTGACCCAAACTTTTTTAAGGATAAAAGGTCTTGAACAAATGGGTAATATGGGCTTTAACACGCTCTAAGCATATGGGTTTTGCAACAGCTAAAAGTGTAACAATAAACGAAGAACACAAAACAAGTAAAGGATTGTAGTAGAGAATTACTCACCGTAATTTACAGCTTTGGTCTTGCTATTGAGCTTTTTACCAAAGTTGATTTTCTCCTGATCTACTTACTATAAACAGTGCTCTGATACCACTTACAACAAAAAGGAAATGCGGAAGAAGAAAGACAGAAAGTTGGTTCGAGTGAACTTATGATATTATTACGTGGGGATTTTGTACATACCTCAGAAAGCCTAAATACATGTCTATTTAAAGACAACTTATCCAAACAAGTACAAAACTTCCTTTATTACAGTTTTACAGCTGTCTCATATAAGGAGGGGCCATGCTTCTTCTTTTTACAACTGTACGATAGGTAAAAAGGGTCGTCTATTTTCTATTGTTTATTGGGAAACCCTACCCATTTGTGGTGGCTGTGTTTATACGATCTCTGGTGTGGCGATCCCATCTTCTCGACAGAGAAACTCCGGCGACTTGCGATCCTCTCTCTCCACCGTGAAACTTCAGCTCAGGTAACTCCTTGTACTCCAGTCGTTCAGATCTGTCCTTTCTCTCTCGTGTCTGTGTTGAATAGTGCGATCGTGATGAATCGATATTATCACTTCCTCTGTGGTTATTTGATCTCGTTATCATCGATTTTGTTATTTTAGGAGAAGATACTGTGTTTATGAATCTACATATTCACTTCCTCTGTGTTGAGTTCTATGTTTGTGCATTGAACCCGTGGCTCTATCTAGAATATCTCATGGAAGTTGATTTTCAGTCACTGAATCTGCGCCTATGTCTCACAGTGGTTGTGAAGTGGGCAATGAGGGTAGCACTATGCCCATTACACTTGTTTGGGTGTGTCATGCCCAAAAATTTTGGGTATTTTGATTTGCAGTTACTGAACCACTGTGCCTTTGTCTCACAGTGGTTGTGAAGAGGGCAATGATGGTAGCCCTGAGCCTATTACACCTGTTTGGGTGTGTCATGCCCAAAATTTTTGGGTTTTTTGATTTGCAGTCACTGAATCACCGTGCCTCTGTCTCAAAGTGGTTATGAAGAGGGCAATGATGATAGCCCTGAGCCCATTACACGTGTTTGGGTGTGTGATGCCCAAAATTTTGGGTATTTTAATAGGAATAGATGCAGTAAATATTGTTGTTGTGAAGATGTTAATAACATTGTATGAGCTTACAAGGGATTGCCTGAATTTGAATTCTTCCAATCCTTCCTCCAGAAGCTTTGATACAGTTACTTAAAATAACTCAAATGATTACGAGTTAAGGAGATAACTGCCTTTCAATATGTACTCCACGTGTCTTAACTGCTACTTTGCCTTATTTCACAAGTTTACACGTGGAGTTTATGTATTTAACAGTTGATATTATGGCTTCGAAGTCAATCTTTACATCAGCAATGGTCCGTAACTGCCAATAACTGCTTTTCCAATTTGAGAAACAATACGACACCGTATTCACTTATTTTTGTTTTATTAATCCGGTGTATCTTAATTGACAAATACTTGCCAACGTTTGGCATTTCAAATTACGTGTCAATTAATTATTGGATTTGTTAATTTTATACGTAAACATACCCCCCACATTAACATCGACGTTCAAGGAATTTGAATAAGTGTTAATGTGCCTTTTGCCGCTTCGAATTCCTGTAAACCTTTAGAGCAGAAGCTATTGGCAGTTCTCGTCACTTCCAATGACACAGTTACCATTATATTTCTACGTTTCTCATGAGGGATTTATGGATAATGGGCAGTTAACACCCACGTTCTCCCATTTACAAGAATTTGAATCGTTTCAAACTCAAAATTTTTGCCTATAAAAGGGCTTAATTACTAGTAAAATTAATCACCAATTTTCGTTGTACACTGACTCTTATCTCAACTAAACCATGGCTGACATCTCCAACACCCAAAATGCCTTCGAAAACTTGGTTCTTAATGACCCAATCCCTGTTGATACTAGAAATACCGTCACACCAATCATTGGTGAGATTCGAAGGGATCGCTTTTATGTGGCGACTCAAGTGGAAGAATCTGAGCCTATTGATCCATGGAATCCTCCAATCTCTCCTACTCCTAAACCCTTTCTATGGGGTTTACCATCTGAAATAATGGTGGTGAAGATGGATGATCCTGCTGGCTATAGAGGCTGGAGTAGATATCGCTTTTTAGCTATGAGTAGATATTTATCTCCTCTCATTAGGCGTGATCCTAATATAATGGTACTTGATAGTCTTATTGCCACTTGTCTTACTCCTGCATTTTTTAAAGTCTGTGAAGATGAAAAATCTGGCTTCGCTGGCTATGGTGAACTTAAATTGAAAGCCAACAGCCAATATATTTATTGGTTAAATGAGGTTCGAAGGCCTCATTTTGAGAGAAATTTTGTTGATCCCTCCAACCTTTCTCCTAGAACCCTTCCTGAAAATCCAGATTGGTTTCAAGAGTTGAAGAATATCAAGTTCGATTCTACTCTTTCTCATGCTGATTATTCTTACTCTCTTTGATTATTCTTACTCTCTTTACCCAAAATCTGACTCCATTAAAGCCAAAGAATTATTGGCTGCTTTTGCTTTTTTAGACATTGGGATTCTTGAAGAAAATATCCCCTGCAAGAATTTCTTATAGGCTTGTGAAACCATTCAATGCTCCGTTTCTGAACAGACTGGCTCTTTCCTTCACTCTTTTCTAAGCCAATTTCCTATCCTTCGAATGTGGATGAGGAATAATAGTGCTGCTTATGGGTTTAACCAAGACCTTCATGATTATAAGATTGCACATGATTGAGTCATTAAGCTTCACAATAAAATAGAAAACCTAAAAGGAAAGTCCTTCGAAATTCCATCTAGAATTTCCAAAAGACTTCGAAAGAAGTTCAGAAGCTGTGCAAAGAGGAATGCTCTAAAGTTGGCTAAGTTCGAAATCAAGGCCAAAGCTCTAGTTCTGAAAATCAGGCCTCTGATTGAGAAGAAACTCAAGCTAGATGGAGAAACTGAAGTCAGAATGAAGGAAAAAGAATTTTTTGATTTCACTTGGGGCAAAATTTCATGCCTCAGTGACTTGGAGCTTTCCTCGTTATTTCCAAGTCATTCCTACTCCAACAGCTGCTCCACCAAAAGTAGATGTTTCATTCTCTTCGATGTAATCTCTTCATTGTTGAATGAAATTTTAGTTCTTTCTATGGCTTAATTTGCACTGCTTAATGCCTTTCGAAGCACTCTTAAAGGTGCTTTAAACCAGTTCAAACTCATGGTAATCAAAACCTGATGACGTACATTTTATGATATTAAACCAATAAAAAATGGTTTAAAACATACGGTATTTGAAATGAGGGATTATTTACAGGGTTAAAATTCAAACTTGGGTCTAAAATAATGTAAGCCCAATTGCCTTTAATCGAATATTTGACCCGAACCGCTACACCATTTCATCGCAACGTATAAATCTAGGGCTTGAAACGTTTTCATTACCAGTTGTGTATTTCAAACTTCCAAAGACACCTTATGTTCCCTCCCTTGTTCTCAATCTTCTACAGTCATGGCTTCTGATAGTGAGACATCCAAAAAGGCAATCCTTCTTTTGTTCTCAGAAAGTACGTTGAAGAAGAAACATCAAACCCAATAGGTAATTTGCATACTCAGATCTTCGTCACGAATCCTGATAAAATTGATACCCACATTCTAGGGCTTGCGTTCTTTGATCTTCCCCTCCAGTTTACGCCATGCTATCCCATCTTAGAAGAGAGTAAACTTATAAAGGATCAAGCGTTAGACTTCGTAGAATGGTCAACCAAGAATTTTGTATGCTGGCCAGTTCAAGATAAGGATTGGAGTGAATGGACTGAGCATATATTGAAGCACAAGAAAACAGAGTTGGAGCAAATTGGGCTCTGGCATATTATCACACTGCTTCGATATGGTATTCAACAAAACCCTGCTCTCATACACGCTGCCCTAGCCTTTTGGGATTCATCATTTAATTATTTCTACTTCAACTGCAAAATGATGGGTCCCACAGTTTTAGACGTGTCATTTCTTACTGGACTTCCTCCATTTGGTCCAATGTTTGACATTTCCAAATCCATTGATGTCCCGTTATTGAAAGACATGAAAACCTCTGGTTCGTATGCATCATATGGGAACTTTCTTCGTTCTGAAGCCAGATTTGAAGATTCAGTATCTGATAGGGAATTCTTTGAATATCTTCTATATACTTTGTGCAAAATGATCTTCTGTCATAGTGGTAAGAAAATTATGCACGAATTCGCCCCTTTGGCATATTGTCTTTCCAAAGGTGAAAAGTTTGATTTGGCCTCATACTTCTTGGGTTATGTCTACAAGATAGGATCTGATAGCCAATCAAAACCACTCATGTTTAACATAGGAGGTCCTTTTTGGTTCTTGCAACTATGGATTGTAGCATATTTCCCTATTTTCAAAGTTGCTCTTTCAGAACCTGTTAATGTTTATGGGGACAAGTTTAGAATTTTGGCTTCTAAACCCTTATCACTGGTTTGATATCTGCAATATTTCTTTACAATGAGGGAAGATAAAGAAGAAGCAGAATTTCGTCCTTTCACTGATTGGAGTTTTGGGCCCTCCTGGATAAAGGACATGATGGAAAATAGGGGTATGAATTATTTTGCTGATGCTTGGGGAAGCATTCTTCTTCCAAGAGAAATATTCATAGGTGGGATTGTTGGTGGTTGCAAACAAACTCATGCTGAAACTTATTGTTCAGCCCAGTTTGCCAGACAACTCGGTATGGTACAGGCCATCCCATGTCCTTACCCTGGAGAAGTCAATGTTCCTCTTTATGCTAGAAAGAAAGTTGATAAGAACATACCTTCACGTCTTAATGTGAAATTCAGAAAATCTAGAGCAGCTTTTAAGCCTTCTCAGTTTGCAATGGACAGTCCAATCTTCACTAAATTTTCCAGATGGTGGCATAACCTCCTTGATTTATACAACCAGACCACTTCAGCTCAAGGTTTTGCAAACCATATTGGATGCCCTGCTCCAATGGAAGGTGAAGCACATTCTAGTTCACTTTCTGTATCAGATGATGGATTTGGTGTTGAAAGAAAAAACAAATCCCAATGAGAACAAAAAGAATCAACACCAGATGTACAATCTTCTGCTTTGGTATCTGTTGCCTTAAATGTAAAACCACTTCAATCTGTACCACAAATAATGACCAGATCTCAACAGCAAAGAACCACTCCTCCTTCTCCATCAGGTGACTTTTAATGATTTGTGTGATTGCCACAACTTCAAATCCTTCCTGTTTCTTATTTTGTGACTCAACATACAGAATCTGTTTCAAAGAAAAGGGCAAGAAAAGAGAAGGAAACTGTTCAAACTCCTACTTTTTCGGGTTCGAAGTCAGGTAACTCTTCATCCCATCAAATTATGTTAGCTTTTTGGTTCTTATAAGATTAAATATTACTTTCTTCTCCTTTTTCAAAAGCCAAGAAAAGGAAAGAAACTTTAGCATCAGAGGAAAGACCGAGCCATGAAGAGGCCAAGCTTGCTAAAGTTTACGAGGCTTCGAAGCGGAGAAGGAAAATACTAGTTGAAGAACCAGAAGAAGAAGAGACAGAAGATGTCACCATAGGCCAATTCGTGAAAGGCAAGCTTTTAGTAACTTCGAATTTATCAAAACCCTTGAATTCACTATCGTGTTTCTCAATTCTATTTATTGATCTATTTTCATAAAAGAGGGCAAAATCAAAACATGTTGAAGCTTCGAAAGCTTCCTCAGAACCACCCCAACAGATTCCTACTGAAATTCAACAACCGATTGGTCCGTCTACTACTAAAGTCACTATAGTTCCAAAAATTGGTACCACTGCACCAATTGTAGCTGCCTCTATCTTGCAAGACATGACTCCTGCAAAGTCTTCAGCCCCTGAAACAATAGTTGAAGAACACATCTCTGGAGACTCTCTTGGTAAAGAAACTTTACAAGAAAAGACTCATGTAGCTGAGAAAATGCTTGACCAAGATCAAATTAATCAACCTGCTTCCAAGGATAAGGACGTTCTTAGTCAAAGTGTTGGTATCTCTATCCAAAGGAATGATAGAAGCTTATTTCCTGAAATATCTCCCAGTATTCCAATTGTAAGTCTTCTGATCAGGAGGTGATAATCGAAGAGACTGCTCTTAATCAAGCTTCAAGGACTGATATTCCAGCAGAGCCAATTTCATTAGAACAAACTCCTTCACTTGAGGTACTGTGTCTCATAATAGTTTTATAATTATGATTATATACCTTCTTTTATTTTAAATTTTTCATACGTTTTCTCAACAGGAGACTGGTACCCCTATTGGCACTATTATTGGTGATCTTCCTGTATTGGAGCAATTCAAATTAAGACTTAGTGATTTTTGTCAAAGAATCACTAATCCGAAAGCTCCAATTCTCTCTCCAGAATCTCCAATAGTTCAACTCAGAACCTGACACAGTTCATCTTATCTTGATTTAATCAAGCCTACTTTCTCTCCAGCAGAGATTCAAGAGTTGAGAGAAATCTTTTAGTATTTCTCAAAATTAGACTTCGAAACATTGGCTGAGGAAAACTTGAAAATACAATTAACCATCTGTTGCCAGGCAGCCTAGGTATTAAAACCTTTTGACCAAGCTTTATATAAACAGCTCTTGGACCAAGCTTCTGAGTTTCAAAAGAAAGCCCGTCAACTTCAGGAAATTCAAGAAAGACACTTTCAGAGGCAGAGTTTGAGGACAGCACTATTAAGTGCAGAAGATGAGGCCCTATGATCAAGAGGCTGCCAAATTGCATCAACTACAAGCAGAAGAAGCTCAATTGGAAGAAGCTTTATCTACTGTTAGAAGAGACATTGCTCAAACGACTTCTAATCTAGAAGCCTCTATGACCAAAGCTTCCTCCTCAGTTGCTAATATGAAAAGCCTTGAAGACCAACTACAACGAACCACTGATCAAGAAGAATTTTATGAGTTTATTTGTAACAAAGGTTCTCATGTACTTAATGATATAAAAGACTTGATTGTACAGTTTTTGAGTAATGAATGAAATGTCTGTATTATTCCAATTTCATGACTGTTTGAACCGCTTGGAATGTTGATCTCATAACTTGAATTATGATTTTCAATCAAAATACTTGCTTGTTTCTATGATTTATCTTGAACAGCACAAGCAAAAACAAAAGACAAACTTCTTTTAGTTTTATCTTCTGCTGAAGGATTCCCAAATGGTTGGGACATAGGCCTTTAGATATCTTCCATTAATCTTTCTTGTATGAACATAACCATTTAAGTCTTTCAAATGGTATGCCCCTCTTTTAAGAACTCTATGAATTTGGAAAGGTCCTTCCCAATTTGGAGCCCATTTTTCAAGTCCTTGCTTTCTTTCTTTGATAGGTAACACTACTTTCCATACTAAATCACCTATATCAAAGCTTCGAACAGCCACTCTCTTGTTATAACTTCTGGCTACTCTTAATTTTTGTAGCAGGATTTGATTCAGAGCTTTAATTCGTTCTTCATCTATTTTTTTGAGCTCCATATGCATTGCTTGGTGGTATGCTCCAGTATTTAACTCATTTTGAGAAGCAACTCTTTGTGATCTTACCACAATTTCCATTGGTAAAACAGCATCATGCCCATAAGTTAGAGCAAAAGGAGTAGTTCCCGTACTGGTCCTTTTAGTGGTTCGATATGCCCATAACACATTTAAGAGCAAACTTGGCCATTCTTCTGGATTTCTATCAACCATTCTTTGAATACCTCTTTTGATAATCTTATTGGTTGATTCTGCTTGGACATTTGACTGAGCATAATAAGGAGTAGAATTAATTAAAGAAACTCCATGAGAAGCTGCAAAGGCTTTTACTGATCTACCTTCATAAATGGATCCATTGTCCACTGTTATGATTTCTGGAGATCCAAACCTATAGATAATATTCTTAATGAATTCAATTACCTGTTCTTGAGATACACTCTCAAAAGCTTGAGCCTCCACCCATTTAGTAAAGTAATCAGTGGCAACTAGAATGAACTTATCACCACTTCTAGAAGCAGGGTAAATCATGCCAATCATATCCATTGCCCAACCTCTAAATGGCCAAGGCTTAACTACATACTGTAATTCAGTAACAGGTAATCGTTTGAGAGGACCTGTCCTTTGACAAGCCTGGCATCCCTTTGCATAGTCAATGCAATCTTTAAGGATAGTAGGCCAATAACATTCATACCTTCGAATCAACCATCTTATTTTGACTCCTGCTTGATGAGCCCCACAAATACCTTCATGAACTTCTGCCATAACTCTAAAGGCATCAACCTTGCTTAAGCATTTAAGCAATAATCCATTTGCTCCTCTTCTGAGCAGTTCTCCATTATACATAATATAATTGACAGATCTTAGCCTTGTTGCTCTATCCGTTTAGCATCAGGTTTCATTAAATAATCAATCAATGACTGTCTCCAGTCATTCGAACTAGTAGAAGTAGTGATTTCACACACTTCGAAATCAGCATGTCTATCTTTAAGCATTGGTAAGGATTTCCTTAAAGTCAACTGACAAAATTCTCTACTTTCATCAGTGATAAACTTAAATCCTGATGCCCTTTGAGCTACTGCATCTGCCTTTCCATTAAAGAATCTTGGCACGTGAGTAAAAGTGATCATATGAAATTGCTTAATTAACAACTTCACATATTGATAATAAGGTTTTAAACCAACACTATTGGAGAGGGTAAAATCCAATTACATAGGAAAATACCTAAGTACGTACGAACCATGTGCTTAGCCTGGACACCACGTGAGGGTGGCTCAGTTCGGGGGACCACATGGTGGTGCCCCAGGTTATGGCCAAGCAGGATAGGCCAAGTGTACAGACAGGATAGCACCATGAGATGGTGGCAGCACCATGAGATGGTGCACGAGGTCATTGCCGAGCAAGGTATCTGGTCGGCAACATCATATACGGATAGGCAAGTATATTGTCGAGCTAACCGCCTACGAGATAAGGTGGTGGGTCGTTCTAGAATAGCCTCTTACGTGATAAGGGGTAAATCCTAATGTAAAGAGGATTCCAATAATGACAAGGATTCCTAACGTGGAAAGAAGTCCTTGTAGAATAAAGATTGTGTTTCTATATGGAACAAGTCCCGTATAGGAAAGGACTCCTAATGTGAATAGGATCTCTAGACAACAAGCACCCTGCATCTATAAATAAGAAGCAATACCCATGAAGAAAGGTACGTTGTAATTCATGTTTACATGCTTTATGTGTTTTATGGTTTCCTCCTAGTACGTGATACTGACTTAAGCATCGGAGGGCCTTTGCCGACGAGAGGCAAAGGTGCTCTAACTGTTTGTTGTCTTGCAGTGCTAGGGTTCCGGCGAAGAGTGCATATTGTTGATCTCATATAGGCGTGGAAATAGCATACCCAGATTTTTCCCCTCCACAATTGGCGCCGTCTGTGGGAAACGGTACGAGAAGCTTTTTCCTAGAAAAAATCACTCAACAATGGTGGCCTCAGAACATGTTCTACGCATTCCACGACGTAAGGAGGTGGAGGACGATGTAGAAAACACCCCTGTGCACACTACGAGAAAGAGTTCAAAAGTAGATAAAACTCCTGCAGTTTCGGAAGCACCACAAAAGAAACCCACTGCCAAGAAATTCGACATAAGGCGTATCCCTGAGATTCCAAAATTCTGGAAAATATGCCTGATATTTCATGATTCCCCACAGTCAAAGCAAAAACCCACCACGTGAAGGTGACAATAGAGAGAAAAAAGGCCGTCTGTATTTAATGCTATGAAGAAAGCAACGCAGGATACATATTAGCGAATCATGCGATAAGTAAGGAGAAAACCCTAGAAACATGAAGGAAAGGTTGTAGAGCAGTCCGAATCAGCTAGGCAATCCCGGAGAGCAGAACGAATCTGCTAGGGGATCACGGGAGAGCAGTCCGAATCAGCTCGGCCATCATGGGAGACCAGTCAGAATCTGCTAGGCAATCCCGGAGAGCAGAACGAATCTGCTAGGGGATCACGGGAGAGCAGTCCGAATCAGCTCGGCCATCATGGGAGAGCAGTCAAAATCAGCTAGGCAATCCCGGAGAGCAGAACGAATCTGCTAGGGGATCACGGGAGAGCAGTCCGAAACAGCTCGGCCGTCATGGGAGAGCAGTCAGAATCTGCTAGGCAATCCCGGAGAGCAGTACGAATCTGCTAAGGGGTCATGGAAGAGCAGTCCGAATCAGCTCGGCAATCATGGGAGAGCAGTCAAAATCTGCTATGCAATCCCAGAGAGCAGTATGAATCTGTTAGGGGATCGCGGCTGTTCGGCAGTCATGGGAGAGCAGCAGGAATCAACTAGGGAATCGCGGAAGAGCCGACTAAACCAGGTTTCCCTCATGAGATAGGAAGGTGCATCAAGATCAAATGATGGGAGAGTTCAAGATTATGAAAAAAGTCTTGAGCAGAAGAAACATAGCTTTACATATCTTGCTTTGCGAACGAGTAATCGCGGACAAGAGATCAAAATATTTGAAAGGATGTCGTCCAGCAATGGAACGCACCTGTTATGGCGAGCCCACGGGAGGACCAATTAAAATTTAGCGAAGCAACTATCTTTTACATGTCAAACAACAATCAGAAGTTGCATATAGAAAGGGGGTCAAGGTTCTTGAGAAGAAGACCACGCGCTACAGCACCCACATCGCGACAAAAACCACAAGTTCAGCTTCAAGACCGGAGGCCACGACTGGAATGGATAAAATAAAATAAAAAGGTCAGAACTGTCTCAAATATATCTTCTGTTTTAGTTTGTTTTGCTTGTCGCTTCTAGAGATGGATCAAAGTCCACAACTAAAAGTGTTTGGGACTACGAAAAAAGTCTAGTATCTGTTTGCTAAATATGGGCCAAAAGCTCCTTGTCTCCATATAGGGGAGCAGATATTGTTAACGAAAGTAAGAGTAAACTTGAAAATCTGGCTAAGTATGAATAAACTTAAGCCACAATAATGAACAATGATTGGAATCCTATTTAAGTATGAAAACACTTAAGGGCTAAGTTTGAATACACTTAGGCCAATAGCAATGAATAATGCTAAAAGGCTTATAGCAATGAATAATGCTAGAAGGCTAGACAAGCGTGAACAAACTTGAGCTATTCGCTGAGTATGAGAAAACTTGGGCGTTTTGCGAAAGTACGAATAAACTTGTGTTGTAGCAATGATTAGTGCTGAGAAATTACGCATATTTTGTTTTTGAGTAAGAACTATGAATACAGTCCTCCGATTTCCTTTGTGGGCCATATGAAAGGTTCCAAGAGCTTAACGATAAGAACTTGTGTGGTATGTCTTAGCATGAACTACGTGTAAAGTTTCTTGTTTTGTGCTAGTAGGAGCTATGAATAAAGTTTTGTATTTTATATGATTTTGCATTTTAGTTTTGATTTGATTAAAGGAAATTACGAGAAAAATTTCTGTTGCATGCTTGAAACACTTGATTGATTTGAATATAGAACCAAAAACGAGAAATTTTGATTCCATATTGGGGAGCCGTAAATGTATATACCCCATGCTTGAAATATTTCTAAGTATGATTAAACTTGGAAAAAGGCTAAGTACGAATATACTTAGGCTTGTAAATTTGAGTATGAGTATACTTGTGACTAAGTGCAAAGAAATTCAGAAGTATTTAAGGAGGAGTAAATTCGGATTTACATAGATGAGTACGAATAGACTCATCCAAATAAAAGCTAACGCTTTTTTGGAGCATGGCTGAATGAAATTAGTCAAGTGTGAGCAAACTCAAGAAAATCCCACAAATGGGAAGCTTCTCCCGAACACGAAAGGCCATGCAAAATTACAGAGATAGCTTGGATTGAAGCCCATTGCCTAAAAGAAATTGGATGGAAATCAGTGCCAATGCCACGGAATATACAGATAAGTATAGAATTACTTTTTGCAGTTTATATTTTGATTATTAGATACGAGTTGCTATAGTGGAATTATGAACCGAACTCCATAGAAAATATTGCTTATTGTTCTCATTCAGCTACGAATTGCTTTGTAGTGGAGTTATGAATAAAATTCCATCTTGTTCACAAAAAGTTATTTTTTACTATATCATTTTTTAAGCCTGGTCTAATTACGAGTGAGCCAAGTATGAAGAAACTTTGGCTTAAACAACGAATATTGCTTGAAGATTGCTTAAGCAAAGAATATTGCTTGAAGGGAGCCAAGTACGAGGAAACTTTGGCTTAAGTAACGAATATTACTTGAAAATTGCCAAGCACGAAAATACTTGGGCAATAAGCAGCGAAAATTGCTTGATATTTGCTAAGTCTGAAAAAACTTAGGAAATAAGCAACGAATATTGCTTGAACATTCCCAAGCACGAAGAAACTTGGCAAGCAATGAATATTGCTTGAACTTTCCCAAGTACGGAGAAACTTGGAGGCAAGCAACAAATATTGCTTGAACATTGCCAAGTACGAAGAAACTTGGAACAGTAAGTAACGAGTATTGCTTGAACATTGCATTGCTTGAACATTGCCAAGTACGAAGAAACTTGGAACAGTAAGTAACAAATATTGCTTGAACATTGTCAAACTTACAACGAAAATTGCCAAAACGTTGCTAAGTAAAAAGACAGTTGTGGCTTAAGCAACGAATATTGCTTGAAATACCATTGGAAAAGGTAGGACATATGCCATAAATCACCACCACGTGAGGGTAATTAGCTCGGCACCATTGTATAGGGGCTTCCTAACCCTATGCCGAGCTGAGATGACCATGAGTAGGGTCAAAGGTAATAAATCAAGTACCATTTGATGATATACTAGCTCGGCAATATGACCAAAGGGATGATCAAGCTAGTTAAGCTATTAATACAGTTAGGGTAGCACTCTGGAATACATGGTTCAACCCGTTGCAGCTCGGCACGAGTGGGATGAGCTTTGTATGAGCCATACCGAGCTACGTGGAAGCGCGGCACCGCCTTAAGAGTATAGGGCGGTGAGACATTCCAGAAGATTCTAAATCAGGTTCCTTATGTGATAAGGAGCAATCCTGAGAATTAAGGGATTGACATGGGTATTCCTAATGCGATTAGGAGTATACTGCATATAGGAAGGAGTCCTATATGGAGAGGATACCAGCTGCAGGACGAGATCCCACAGTACGTGGAAACTTGGGCAATAAGCGACGAATATTACTAGCAACTTGCTAAGTACGAAAATACTTAGGATGTCTGCTAAGTGCGAAGAAACTTAGGTGTACTATAGAGCATGAAGAAACACATGCATGGCTTAGGTGGAAAGCAATGAGCTGGTCTTTTAGCTAAGTATGATGACACTTAGAAGCCAGAAGGCAACGAATAGCGCCGAGTATGAAAACACTAGATTTTTCATCCCAAACAAAGCCATGAAGGGCGTGCCGAACAAGTTAAGTGCCATAAAGGGTCAATTATTGAATAAAATTGACCATTTTTCATAAACAACTCTTGAAGGTTGCGCCGGCGAGGACTTTGCCAAACATGTGCACAATGCGAGGGTCACTCAACACAATGCCATGAATGCGCCTTATAGTCTCAGCAATACAAGCAGTGACGCCAAACACGTACTCTGTTCGGCAACACTACGTGAGAGTGCATTGAGATGTCGAACGGGGTCAGATTGAGAAAAGGGATGTTGCCAAATAGATGAGGCACCGATCAACTTAGTCCTAGACCAGGAAAGCCAGGGATGACATTGTACGACATAGCTTGCTTGATTTCTTCCAAGTTGATAGATTTCTTCTAAGTCGCCAGAGATTTTTACAGAGGCAACCAATCATATTTGGGACGAAAATCTCAGTAAAAGAAAGAGGCTCAGAATGAAGTATGGGAACTCGTAATAAGAAAGTTGAAGTCTTCTTTTGATTCAAGAGCTCCCAAGGTACATAAACCGGACAAGATCGGGCAAACGGTATGATGAAATGCCGTGATAAACATCAAAGATGCTAAACAAACTTGGGTAGGTCTAAGCACGTACGAGACACGTAGTAGGTTGGTTGCACCACGTAATGGTGCACGGAAACACTATTGAACACGAGTGCAGGGTGTATAACGATGTATTGGAATGGGTAAAAACTGATTACCCTTGGAATGGGCAGAACACGTGCCTTAATTACACACCACGAGAGGGTGAGTAGTTAGGCACCACATAGGGGATCCTAGACCCTGTACCGAGCATGACTGACCATGAATGAGGTCGGGGAGGTAAAATAAATTAGTAAACCAGGATGTGCTAGCTCGGCATGAATCATAAGGGAATGCCCCTAGCATGGCCGAGCTAGGCAGGTACGAGTACAACTTAATAGCGTTCTGGAATACATAATTCAGCTCGGGAAGGTAAACTAAGCTATGCATGTGTTATGACGAGTTGCGTGGAAGCATGGCACCGCTACGCTAAGGAGTACACTACATATGAGAAGGAAGTCCATATGGAAAGCATTCTATTGCAAGAAGAGATCTTGCAGCACATGATAACGCTATACCCAATAGGAAGAATCCTATTAGGAAAGGTTTCCTAATGCGAATGGGAACAAGGACTGCGAGATGCCTTAATCAATAAAGCGTCAGACCCATATAGAGAGCGAGGTTTCTAGCAAGGAAACACATGATCAGGATCATACGTGGATTTTATCCCCGTACATGTATAAAGGGAGAACACGAAAAGATCTTTGAAATGGGGTGAGAATGTCTTTAGAACCCTATAAAGAAGGGATGGCGTATGTGAAACGTCACCATAAAGGCCGTTCCAACTCTATTAAGGAAGGCAAACATCAGCATTAAATGCAAGAATCATGTCTCCCCACGTGAGAAGAGAATATTCGAGAAATTGCGCCAAACCCTACGTGTGGGTATAAGTGCAAGTGTATTGTGCGGGCTTGGTAATGTGGATACCAAGGGAAAATTCATACAAGGAGCAAGCCTAGTCGAGTGAGAAGCTTTGATGAATATCACGAATACCGAAATGCATGAATTATAGCAAAGAAAAAGACCATTATTGGAAAGGTAGCAGTAAGCTTTAACCATCATTGATAAATAACAATGACGGTCAAAGCTGGGGAGCAATTGGAGAGGGTAAAATCCAATTACATAGGAAAATACCTAAGTACGTACGAACCACGTGCTTAGCCTGGACACCACGTGAGGGTGGCTCAGTTCGGGGGACCACATGGTGGTGCCCCAGGTTATGGCCAAGCAGGATAGGCCAAGTGTGCAGACAGGATAGCACCATGAGATGGTGGCAGCACCATGAGATGGTGCACGAGGTCATTGCCGAGCAAGGTATCTGGTCGGCAACATCATATACGGATAGGTGTAGACACCCCAAAATGAGCGTTCACGTACATTTTAATCCCCAATGATGAACGGAAACACCCGAAAGAACTCTCGGATTGAAATTCTCCAAGTCAACTCAGTCAACAGTACCGCACGGTACTCATCTCTCAACGCACGGGACAGCCAGAGTCACGTACAGCAGATTGTCGAAATTTTGACGGCCAATTGTGCCGCACGGTACACAAGTTGTGCCGCACGGCACAGTTTGTGTACCGTACGGTACTGTTTACGGGTTCCCAGTTTTCGCGAATTCCCAGCAGCAGAAAATATTGACGAAATTGGTTCCCCCGCCCTGCTGGTCGTGGCCGAAAGGGAAGATCGTGGCCGAAAGGGGTATGCTACTCCCCATGCCATTGTCTCCATGAGCAAGAATCAAGAAGAGGTTGGAGACTACACTCGGCTCCCTCACCTCTATATAAACCGCTCAAACCCAATGGGAAGAGGACCCCCCGGACTCCATACGATTTCTGTGTAAGGAAGATCACGAAACTCCATTCTTGGAGACCATCTTCATTGCCAAAACCTCTTAGCTACCACCTCCACCATAATCAATCCAATATCATTCTCTCTGCCAAAGCCAAACCTGAGGCAGAGACTCATCCCCTGTTTTTGGCTCCAAAGCCGTGAGTTAACCATTCCAAATTGACCAAAGTTGAAGCCTTCAATCCCTCTTACCACTATACTAGAGTGAAAGTGAGGTCCAGAGAAGGTTCCAGCAGCATTCGGAAGCTCAATCTGACGCTCAATCCGAGAGTTCGAAACCGAAGGTATAAACCCGTTTCGCCAAATTCCTTGAATTTGGTACCCTGAGGGGAGGGGTACTAAGGGTGGAATGATTCCTTGTATCATTTCCATGCTTGGTATGCCCAAATTATAGCAAGTCCAGTTTCATTTCACACCTCCTGGTCGCGTCGTACGGTGAAAACATCGCCTCGTACGGAGCGATTCAACAAGGAGGGACATCCCATACTCAAATACACTGCTTTCTCCCTTTTAAGTAGTTCATTTTGAATGCATTTCATACCTTGTATGTGCCTCTGATCAATCATTTCGAAAAGCCAAAGTTTCAAACTGTTTTGCAGCCAGATGTGCCGCATGGCACTCCTACTGTGCCGCACGGTACACCTTGAGTGCCGTACGGCACCCATTTGAAAATTTGACCGTTAATTTGAAGAACAGTGCCGCACGGCTCATCACTTGTGCCGCACGGTACATCCAGTGTGCCGCACGGCACACTTTTCTGATAAAATGTGAAATTTGAACCTCCCTCCTGCAGGAACAGTTTGAAGTTTGGATTTTCGTTTGATTTCTGTTAATTACATACTAGTCATTTGTTTTTCTCGTTATTATCATCTGTTTTGTTTAATTTAAATGTTTATCTGTTAATGTTCAGCAATAAAATCGTTTTCTAATAAAATCTCACAAATATTTAGTAAAGACCGATTTTAATCGGGCGAACGGGGTGCATTAAAACCCTTCCCTGTTCGTAACCTGGCTCTCGGATCCAAAACGAATCTCTGGTTTTCAATTGGTTTTATAAGTCATTCTCTCAAATCATCATTTTCAAATTGGTTTCTCGGGTCCCAAACTACTTTCCCAAAACCCGGGTGGCGACTCTAAAATCCTTGTTTTTCGAACCGTTTCGAAAACCATTGCCTGAACCGCGTGGAGGTCGACCGTCCACAAAATGGCGACTCTGCTGGGGACTACGATATTTTAAGTTAATCTTTATTTTGAAATTTTACACTTGTAAAATGACCATTCGAAGGCTTGACACCAAGTACGTGCTTCACGCTGTACTAGAAAGGATTGATGTCAGGGTGAAAGCCCGATCAGTCTGGACTGGAGCTTTCTCGGTTGTTCGCATGAGTAGAATTTCAAAATTTTGATTAATTTAAAAAGCGAGCCAAGCTTGAAAAATATTTGTGAGATTTTTGAAAACAATTTTATTGCTGAACTTTTGCATCACTTGCATCGATGTTGGATAAACCCCGCTGCTGCGTCTTGGTTACCCTACCCAGTTCACTGGTGTTAGGACATCCCCGGATACTCAGCAACCCTGGATCATGATGAGTCAGCCTGCCGCTCGACCTTTGCCATGCAGTACACTTGGCACTGGGAGGCAAATATTGGCTCTAGTCCGGGGAACCCCCTAAACCAAAACCGGCCTTTGCATGTAGTTAACCTAGAACCTTCCAACCCAGGACAGGAGCCCACAGGTTAAGATTATGTGATATTGTCTTGATTAACTGATTAACCACTTGTCATTTACCTGTCTTGCATGCGCATACATGGTAGCTTTTACCCTAGGTTGTCACATCCTCACTTCCACAGTAATAAGAAGGATTTTCCCGATAATCAAATGCTCTGTCCAATAAAATAAACTCTTTTCAAAGAAAAATCTGCGATTGGCTCTCTTCCTCGCGGTAATTAGAATGTTGTATTTCTTTTATCAGAGTCTGTAACCAAAAATGAGCAATCAATCCGGAAGCAAGAAACTCAAATCCACCTTTACCATCCATCATGGGGCACCGGTGTGGATACTTGAAGAGATAGATAATGAAGAGATGGGGAATGAGGTGCCAGATAAAGGCAAGCTTGAAAGGTTGCTTCACCAACTAGCCACGTCTGATCAGCCGGGTTTAACTCTTCAATGGGACGACTCTGAATATGCGAAGGATCGAGGTTGGAAACTCCACCTCCCTGCAGACAACGGAGCCAAGGATATCCCCGACAAAATCACCGTCAGGGTGGAGCAAGAAAGTGATAATAAAGAAGTGGACATCATGCCGCCAGTCAAGAACTTCCAACCAGACGGCACACCAGTCTACTACTTCCAAGACCCAGTGACGGGACACAAATACTGGGATGAGTGTGATTGCGAAAGCTGCATTGAAAACGGTCTCCTTCTGAATGATAATCTGTCTCCCAAGCAACTCAAGGAGAACCAAGTCCGGAATGCTCCCCGAGCAAGTCCAACAACGGAGTCGGACTAAGAATCAACAGCCAGCCAGTGGTCAGCAGATCAAGCCAAAAGGGCCCTTTTTGAGGATGCCAAGTCTGTGTTTTGCTTATCGAGTCTGTATTTTGTTTATCGAGTCTGTATTTTGTTTATCGAGTTTGTATTTTGGTTATCAAGTTTGTACTTTGCTTTATTGAGTCAGTCTGTACTTTGCTTTATGGAGTTAGTGCTTTTCCTATGATAAAGAAAAGAGCCGATCGTAGTCCCGAACTACGTCATGGCCTGATTCCTCTGAAATGGGGATACGTAGGCAACCCCTAAAGGTTCGGCCTTCATTTTGCAAGAAAATCAAAAATTCAGATATATTGAACAAAGCACTGAAAATTGGGGCAATCCTTTCCAAAGCTGTGGTTGCATTGCACATCATGCATCATTCTTTCATTTGTACATAAATTCCTGCACATAGCATTTCTTTGCCACCAGTCACTAAGTTCATTTTTCCGCTATCAGTTTCAATCATTGGTAAGGGGTACTGTACCTAGTTGGACCAGAACTCCCGAACAACGATTAATTCGAACTGAGTCAAAAGCAGTCCAGTTAGATTCAGCAGACCCTACAAATATGGCAGGCAAAAGTGAAATCGAGGCTCTCAGGCTAGCCTTGGAAGAACAGCGGGAACACAGTGATAATCAAATGGCTGAAATATTACTCCTAATACAAGGTTTAACTTTTCAGAACAAGCCACCAGAGGGGCAACCCCCTCCGCAAGAGCATCCGAATTTGGAGGCAGTGATGGCAAAAGTCGCCAAACTCGAGGAATCTGTCCAGAAACAGGAGAAGATAGCCGCCACGGGTGTTGACATGGACAAGTTGTGTCTATTTCCCGGCGCCAAACTCCCAGAGGGATTCAAACCCATAACCTGGGAGAAATTTGATGGGGGCGGAGACCCGAGAGCTCATCTACAAGCATACGTGGGCACTCTGTCCATGTACAACATTGAAAATAATGCTATGGGTCAAATGTTTCAGCAAACATTGACAGGGCCAGCACTGCGATGGTTCTTAAATCTTGACATTTCAAAGAAAGGAAGTTGGGAGGATATTGGGGCAGCTTTCATGGCCCAGTACAATTACAATGTTCAGCTTGAGATGACTATCCGAGAATTGGATGCAACCAGGATGGGAGCCAATGAGTCCTTTGCGGACTTTATCAGAAGGTGGAGAGGGAAAGCATCTCAGATGATGGATCGACCCTCGCAGAAAGAGCAGATGAGAATCATCACGAAGAACTTGGCACCCGACTTTGCAAAGCACTTGTGGTTTTCCAAACCACCGCTGACTTCAAAACTTTCTACGAGGCCGGCCTCGCAGTAGAAGATGCACTCAAAACTGGTATATTTGAGAAAGGAGAATCTGTCAAACCCATGCGAGTTTACTCTGGCAACAGCAATACCCTGTTTGGAACCAACCAGTACAATCATGCCCAGGCCAGCTCCTCAAACCCCAAACCAACCAAAACCGAGCCTATTAACCAGATAGCAGCCCAGCCAACCCGGCAAGCAAGAAATTTCTACCAATTCCCTTTTCCCTTAACAACCGTTTACCAAAAGCTCCTTGAAAAGGACGTCATCAAACCACTGGAGCCTCGCGAGCCACCCAAAGTGCTTCCTCCAAACCATAACCCGAACGCCTTCTGTTCCTACCACCAAATGTCCGGCCATCACACCAACAATTGTATCCGTCTTAAACACAAGATCCAAGATCTCATTGAAGATGGAACAATTCCACTCCCCCATAAAAAGCCAAACACCGTCTCTAACCCCATGCCGGAACACCAACCCAATACCCGAATCAACCAAATCTCCTTCAGCTCCACTCCAAATAACCCAAGCTCCACTAAATCAAACCCGAACCTTTACATCATACCGGCCACCGAGCCTAAGCCAGTTGTTCCCGTATCGGAAGATTCGGAAGCTTGCTCCCTCACAAGCATCAAATCAAGGTCAAAACCAAGGTGGGCGGATATCACAGAAAGTGAAGAATGGGCTATGAATGATCGAGACTGGGAAGAGTTCCGCCAGGAGTGGGACCCAAGCCGGTTCATCATCCCCGACTCTCATAACAAACCAGTTGTCTCTATACCAACAGATTCCAACATCTGTAGGATTGACAAAGTTGTATGCATCGCCGGTATGGTACATACTCTCGCATACGTGGAGCCAAATGAACAAGAAGATTGGCGAGAAAGGTGGGAGGCAATTTGTGCTGATCCCCTTGATGCAGTTTCACTCCCTATTCTGTTTGAAGAACCCGGAGACATATGGAATCGGACACTCGGAGAGGTTTATCATTGGGTCCCTAGCGGCAACCTTCCAGACAATTCGTTGCCACCTCCACTTCTTGGAATTGAAGGACATTCTGCCATAGAAACCATCTTTGGGGATCATGAGTGGTTTCCTCAAGCTTACATTATCAACGAATCTTTGTCTCGGCCATCCGTGCCGTTTCATCCTCAGTCAAATGTTTCTGCTCTGACGGAGGATCCCACGGATTCATTTTGGAATGAAGAAGACGTGATCGATATCCAGTTTGACAACGGTGAAATGTGGACTGTCAACAAAACCATGCTGGACGATTCATTTTGGCATGATCGAGCGGTGGAAAATCTGGAAAAGAAGATGGGAGATGTTAAAATCGAGAACCAGAAAGTCGAAAGCAGTCTCGCAGGTTTCTGGACCGAGTATTTTGATACTCAGCGGAAGCTGGAATCCATCAAGGCTGGGAAGCGAAAGGTCAATGAATTTTCAGACTTTTGGGATGAAGAGCCACCGTCGGTCAACCGAGTAACACGAAGCGGACGAATCTATCATCCTGCCAACCTGCAAGGAGGCCACACCTCTAACCACGCTCAAGCTGGGGCATTTGTTTGGGACGATCCCGTCCAACATGATTCAATTCCAAGTAACCCAGAAGGCGTCACTCAGACACCAGAAGTTATCATTCAACCACCGTAGAGGAATCCCGTGCCAGTGGAAAACCCCGTCCGGAAGCAACTTGAAAGAACTCCAGCATCTATATCCATCTGGGGGCTGCTTTCCTCATCCAGGGAACACCGTCAGAAATTGATCAAAACTCTGTCAAACATGGAGGTGCCACCCGACACTCCCCCCGAAGCTCTAGTGGCCTTGCTTGCGCCAAACAAGGCAAGACATGTCGTAACATTCACCGAGAAAGATCTGCCGCTAGAAGGAGCCGGCCACAACAAGCCATTACACATCACCATGAAGTGTACGGGGAAATGGGTCCCTGTTATCCTCCTAGATAATGGATCTGCTTTAAATGTCTGTCCATTGCGCACAGCCTACTGTCTAGGGTTCACGACTAAGGATTTCCAACCATCAAGCCTCGGAGTGCGTGCTTATGATAATACACGCAGGGATGTAGTTGGAGTTGTCCAACTGGAAATGTCAGTCGAAGATTTCAAGTCTAAAGTCGAGTTCCACGTACTTGACATTCCTTCGTCTTTCAACCTGCTGCTGGGTAGACCATGGCTTCACCACCCAGACATCATGGCAGTACCATCTTCGCTGCATCAGAAAGTTCAGCTTGGTTTAGCCGCAGGAACTCTAACTATTTATGGGGAATCTGGGATTCGTCCTCATGTTTCTGACAACGCCCCTCTACTCGAGATTACGCATGGAGAAGAAGACGTCGCCCTTGGAGGTTTCTCTTTTGACACCGCTGGGGCAGTCCTCACTATCAAAATGGATGAAGACTTCTCGATCAGCTCAACGGCTATTGAAATGATGAGAAAAATGGCTTACATGCCCGGTCTGGGATTAGGCCGCAACAATCAAGGAATGGCTGAATTCCCGGAGTTCCCTGTAAACAGTAACCACTTCGGCCTTGGGTATCAACCCAGTGGAGATAAGAAAGGAAGCGGATGGAAAGCCCGAACTCGCGTTCAACCGAAGAAAGGTCCCATTCGTTTTATCAAAGGAAAGGAGGCTATCTACCAAGGAGAGCCAGAACCATTTTGGGAGGTGGAGAAGAAAACCAAGCTGCCAGGATTCAAAATCTTCGCCAACAACTCATGGGACAGTGATGATGAATCGGCAAAGCTAGAAGAATTGGTCGAGCAATGCAAATCTGACTGGATTGAAGTTTTTGACTCAGGGAATCTGATATCGTTGTTTGGGGATGAAAGTCTGACGGGTACGGTCGAGGATGGGTCTGCTGCCATAACAATTGGTTTGGAACCTGTTGGAGACATGGAGCTGATGATGCTAAGCCAAGAAGCCCTTGGAGATGTGACCTCACTCATTGTGGATGCCAACGGAACTTATAAAAACTGCACTTTTCTACCTAAAATTGTTTACATTGGCACTGAATTTGAGTCTAAGTCAGAATCTAGCATTGAGTCTGAGTTTAGCACTGAGTTCGGGTCCACTTCTGAGTCAATGCATGTGTTTGTCAGTCCTCCGCGTCATCATTTTTCTTTTGAATTTGAGTCCACTCTCATGTATCACGCCCCTGGGGCCACCTCTTTTGCAATGAATGAAGTTGACTTTGCTTATCTTGCTGTGTCTGAAATAAATTGTGTTAACCCGAACGATGATGGGATTGAGTTCGAGGAAGAAATTCCAAAAGAACTCCGATCCCTAATCGAACGAGAAAATGAAAGGCATGCTCAGCCTCTAAAAGAAGAAGTAATTTCAATAAACCTGAGAGGAGAGAGTAATCCGTGAATGGTTCAAATTGGTTCTGGGCTATCTCCAGAGGAATTTAAAGCTCACTCGGATCTTCTGAAAGAATTCCAAGATGTTTTTGCATGGTCTCACGCGGACATGCCCGGAATTGATCCAGAAATTGTGGAGCATCGAATCCCGCTGTATCCAGATGCAAAACCTGTCAAGCAGAAGTTGAGAAAGATGAGACCAGACTGGGTATTGGAAATCAAGAAGGAAGTTCAGAAGCAGTTAGACGCGGGGTTCTTGATGGTCACAGAGTACCCTCAGTGGGTCGCCAACATTGTACCTGTTCCCAAAAAGAACGGGAAGATCAGAGTCTATGTGGACTTCAGAGATTTAAACAAAGCCAGCCCTAAGGACGACTTCCCGCTGCCGCATATAGATGTACTCGTGGACAACACTGCGGGGCACGCATTGCTATCGTTCATGGATGGTTTTTCAGGCTACAATCAGATTCTCATGGCCCCTGAGGACCGAGAGAAGACAACTTTCACCACGGAGTGGGGCACCTACTATTACAAGGTTATGCCATTTGGGTTAAAGAATGCCGGATCTACTTACCAGAGGGCTGCTACAACTCTGTTGCATGATATGATCCACAAGGAGGTCGAGGTGTATGTGGACGACATGATCGTCAAATCCAAGGAAAGAGAAGGGCACCTGCACGCCCTGAGGAAGTTCTTTGAAAGAATTAGCAAGTACAGATTGCGCCTCAATCCCGAGAAATGCACGTTCGGAGTTACAGCAGGAAAGATGTTGGGTTTCATGATCACAACCCGAGGAATTGAAGTGGATCCATCCAAAATAAAGGCCATCCTTGAAATGGAACCACCGCAGACGGAGAAAGAAGTACGAAGTTTCCTCGGCAAAATTCAGTTCATCAGCAGATTCATCGCCAAGTTAACCACAACTTGCGAGCCGATGTTTCACCTTCTCAAGAAAGACGTGACATTCAAGTGGGACGACAGGTGCCAGAAAGCCTTTGAAGCAGTCAAGAAATACTTGCAAAATCCTCCAGTACTAATGCCTCCAGTACCGGGGCAACCTTTAATTCTATATCTGTCGGTGACCTCATCAGCTATGGGATGCATGTTAGCACAAGAAGGAGAAGACGGATCTGAAAAAGCCGTGTACTACATTAGCAAGAAGATGGTTGGATGCGAAGAACGATACACTTCCCTGGAGAAGACTTGTTGGGCTTTGGTCTGGGCTTCCAAGAAGTTGAGACACTATATGTTGGCTTACTCTGTAGTGCTGATTTCTCGAATGGACCCTCTCAAATATCTGTTTGAGAAACCCGCGCTTACAGGCAAGTTAGCACGGTGGTTGCTTTTGCTAGCAGAATTCGACATCAAGTATGTTACCAGAAAGTCAGTAAAAGGAAGGGCTGTCGCCGAATTTCTTGCCAATTACCCGGTAGAAGGCCCAGAAGATGTGGAATTTGAATTCCCAGATGAGAATGTGATGACAACCACCAACGATGTCTGGACGTTGTATTTTGATGGAGCAGCCAATCAGAAAGGATTTGGAATCGGAGTACTGTTAATTTCCCCAGAAGGATCACATATCCCTCTGGCTTTCAAGTTAAACTTCGAGGTCACCAACAACCAGTCAGAGTATGAAGCCTGCATTGTAGGGATGGAAGCTGCCTTAGAAATTGGAGTCAAAAGACTAGAAGTCGTCGGAGACTCGAACTTGGTGGTGTCACAAGCAAACGGTGAATGGAAGGTCAAGGAAGATAAGTTGAAACCCTATCATCAAGACCTAGATGATTTGATTCCGCGATTTCAGATGGTCACCTTCACGCATGTGCCAAGATTGAAAAATCGGTTCGCCGATGCCCTTGCAACGCTAGCGTCCATGGTTGAAATACCAAACGGAGTTAGACTCCGGCCAGTTATAATTGAACAACGAGACAAGCCTGTTTATGAGTACGTCATGGCCATTGACGAGCCGAACGATGGCTTGCCGTGGTTTCACGACATTTGGAACTTCATCGAAAGAGGCGAGTATCCGGCAGGAACAGACAAGAAAGACCAAATAGCTCTTCGGAGGTTGGCATCTCAGTACATCATTTGTGGAGGACAGCTATATCGGAGATCTTATTGTGGGACGCACAAACTGTGTGTACACGGAGAAGAAGCCAGCCGGATTATGGAAGAAATCCATAAAGGAGTTTGCGGCCCTCATATGAATGGCATGATGCTTGCCAAGAAAGTCTTAAGACAAGGCTATTATTGGTCAACCATGGAGACTCAATGTGTCGAATATGTGAGACGATGTCACAAGTGTCAGATTCACGCCAATCTCATGCACGTCCCGCCATCAGAATTGCATTCCATGACCTCGCCTTGGCCTTTTTCCGTCTGGGGCATAGATGTTATCGGCAAGATCACGCCAGCAGCGTCAAACGGGAACAAGTTCATCTTAGTTGCAATTGACTACTTTACCAAGTGGGTTGAGGCTGCTTCCTACACGACCCTCACAGCGGTCCAGGTTGCTCATTTCATCAAGCAGAACGTCATCTACAGGTACGAGGTCCCTCAGGCTTTCGTGTCAGATAACGGGGTTCATTTTAAGGGGAGAGCGGCAGAGACTCTTGAAGAATTCGGAATTCAGGTTCATAAGTCAACTGTTTATCGACCGCAAACCAATGGAGCTGTGGAAGCAGCCAACAAAACCATCAAGTCTATACTAGAGAGGACCATCGAGTCTGCGCGAGATTGGCACGAACAACTGCCTTTGGCATTGTGGGGGTACCGGACGTCCATTCGAACTCCGACAGGGGCAACACCCTACTCTTTGGTTTACGGCATGGAGGCTGTTCTTCCCATCGAACTCGAAATCCCGTCTTTAAGGATCATGGCGGAGTCAAGAATTGATGAAGCAGAATGGCAAAACGCAAGGTTTGAAGAGCTCATGCTATTCGATGAGAGGCGGCTTAAAGCTTTATATCATGTTCAGGGATATCAACGCCGAATAGCCCGTGCTTTTAACAAGAAGGTGAAGTCCAGAGATTTACAGGAAGGCGACATGGTTTTGAAGGAGATTCGGGCTCCAGTGTTCGATCCGCGCGGGAAATTTCGACCAAAATGGGCCGGGCCCTACATTATCAAGAAGATCTTGTCCGGAGGTGCAACACAACTCATCGATCTTGACGGCAACGAGTTTTCTACTTTGGTCAACCTGGATCAACTCAAGAGATATTACCCCTGAGAGAAGCTCACTGGACTGAAAACCGCAAGGGCGGGCAATTCCAGGCAAAAATTAGAGCAAAAGCCTGCTAGGTCGAAAACCCGAAAGGGCGGCTTAGGCAAAAGATAAGGCTAAAAACAATCAAGAGCTCGCTAGACCGAAAACCTGAAAAGGCGGTACTAGGCAAAATTCAGGGCGCAAAAGGAAAGTGTAAATACCCGAGCGAACCCTAACCAAACAATTGTAGTCCTGAACTACGTCATGACCTGATTCCTTTCTACAAGGGATACGTAGGCAGCCTCATCCCGAGGTTCGGTCACAATCTTTCGAGTTGATTCCAAGTCCTCATACACATTTCGCAGGCAGAACCAGTAAGAATCAAGAGCGGAAAATTCTCAAAACTCAAAGTTTTATTCAAACAAAGCTTCTTCGATTACATGGCCGAGCATGAAACTTTCAAACAAAAGAAATAAAAACATCCATAGCACTGGGTGCACAACTTATTTCAGGCACATTAAGATCAAGTCTAAAGTCTGTCTTAGTTTCCATTATCTCTTGCTTCAATATCTCTTGTCAACCATCTCTTATAGCGTGACGGAAGAAGAACACTGGGATATAGGTCTCTTGGAATGGTCGTGCGCTCCCTCCAATTGCTCTGGTAAGCCCTGAAGGTGGCGACATTGAAGTTCGGTATGACGAAATCCTCAGGACCCACAGGCGACAGTACTTGACGAGCTCCAAGTTGACGGAGGATGCGGTTTGGAATATAGAAGGTCCATCGGGTCAAACCTGCCAGAATCACTCGCTGACGCCCCATGTTGCTAATAGCCATGTCAG
The DNA here is from genome assembly GCA_020921065.1 of Vaccinium darrowii. NCBI lineage: Eukaryota > Viridiplantae > Streptophyta > Magnoliopsida > Ericales > Ericaceae > Vaccinium > Vaccinium darrowii. The sequence goes on along the minus strand of CM037158.1, from coordinate 17,137,290 downwards.
GAAGGTCAATCCAAGTCAAACGCCAAGAGATCACCTCTTCTGTGAGCTGGGAAAGAACCCGAATCCAACCTCCCACACCATCAAAAACCTCCCTGAAATTCCTGATAACGAACCCTTGAGTTTCATGAACCCGGTTTCTTGGCACAGGCTCCAGCAGATTAGCCTTGTCGCATAACCACAGCTGTGTGAAAGAGAGAAAACAAGTAAGAAGCCTTAGACAACTTTGAACTGAGCGCTGAGGTAAAATGAGAACTAGTGAAAAAGCCAGAAAAAGGAGAGCTGAGTGAGAAGCCTACCTGTAGGAGCAGCGGACTACCTTCTAAAACGTCGGTCCTACCGGCATGAACCCCATCCAGACCCATCAAAGTTTTAGCCAGAACCATGGGAGCTACATCCTTCCGCTCCTCAATTTGCATAGCCACACCAACCAGGGAAGAGCTTGCTTGACCATCAGATTGCACGAACAAGAATGCAGCCAGTAAACACAAGCACAGAGCAAAGTTGTTGGAGCGGAATCCTTCAATCAGGCGTGGGATGTTCAGAAAACCTCCACGAATCAAGGACTTAGCCGCATTGTTACTTATCTCTAGCTTGGAAGACAACACTGGGGCAAAACCAACTCCGTAGAGAGGAACGATGAGCTCCGCCAAATCAAAACCTCCAAGGTATGCAAAGAATTCTTCCACAGTGGGGCATAACTCATGGAGACCAAAGCGGAAGACATGCACCTCAGGGTCCCAGAATTGTGTTGCAGCTCGCAACAACTCCGGACGTATGGACACGTCTCGAATATAACGAAGGGAAGTCAGCCTATGACCCCGAAAGTGCAGCCAGTCCAAGCCATCGAGATCATCGAGCCAGGGGCGCATCAAGGCCGAAAAACTCACCACCATGGTGAAAGGGGGGTTAACAAGGAAAGAGTTTATGAATTTGGAATGCAAATAAGGGAGGGAATGAGCGGCTTTTTATAGCCACCATGCATGAGGAACAATACAAAATTTCAAGTTCCAAAGAAAGGCCACCTCGAAAAACGTGCCAACTGGAAGACCGCAAGGAATCATGCTAAAAATGGTAAGTCTCCTCAAAGGGTGCCTCACAATGGCTCTTCAAGTCCCTAGGACGTGCGTTGAAGTGATGAAACGCCAAAAGGAAGGACCAGAAATCCGCTGCAAGTGGCAAATTTTTTGGCACTATCAGGCGTGTACCGTACGACACACTAAGAGTGCCGCACGGCATAGTTTTGGTGCCGCACGGCACAGTTGGCCAGATTCCAGCAAAATGCAGTTTTGAGCATCCGGGGCTCATTCCATGCTTCTCTTTGGCACAAAGCTTATGCATGCAAGCAATGGCGCGCACCTACGACCTATTGGAAGGGTCGGTTGGCAACCTCAACCAAAAAAACCAATGATCAAAAGTCTCGAAGACTTGGATACCAAGGAATGGAAGCATTGGCGAGCTATACTTCATGATAATGCCACCCCACGAGCATGGTCAATTCATGTGTAACATGTCATATCCATGAGTCATTCCATTCCTGTGTCAACGGCAATGCCGGCATATGCGCGCAACAAGCGTCATTCTCTTGTCGTTAGTCCATACATTGCACATATGAGTTCAAAAGCTTAGTCCCATTTCATTGAGTCCTATGAGTCACAACCATAAAGGCAAATCAAGCTTTCCCATATACAAGTTTGTTGGTCTCGAATTCAGTTGTTTCAAGTTAAGTACTCACGTGCAAACTTTGATTTTCCAAATTCATTGCCAATATGAATGACAGCATGACTAAAATGCAAAGTTTTATAAAATCAAGATCAAAATATCCCAATGATAAGTGTAACCATATCCAGGGGCAAAGAGGCCCAATACATCATCAACTACTACGGCTCGCAGGCCATCTATACAGAGGGCTAAACAAGTGCCCAAATCAAAACAAGGCACGCAGGCCCCACCTAGTAGAATGCTACCACTAACTACTGTCTCAGGTACGAGGACGCTTCGGAGGCACGGACCCCCGAGGTCTATACTCCTCTGGCGTAGCATGATCGTCATCAGTACTACTGCTCTCCGCAGGCTCCTCCCTCTGCTGTACACTCTCTCTCCGTCTCTTAGAAGAACGAAGGACTCGGCCTGAAGGTGGAGTCACCGAAGTAACTCGAGGCGTAGAACGCCTAGCACTCCCGGAGCCTGACGCTCCCTACACAAGCAACAAAGTTTGTCAGAATACGATAAAAGGCATGCATGATCAAACAGAAAGGAAAGGGAAGTCCAATGTATACCTCAGCAGCCCCGGCACTAGGGGTGGCCCCTCGGCTAGCTCCTCTCTCACTGCTAGTACTCTCCCTCCTCCTGCGAGTGCCTCGGCTGGTCTCTCTACCTCTGCTAGCCTCTCCAACACCACGGGCCGGCGCCCTCCCTCTGGTGGACCATGGCCTGCAAGTCCTGCGCCAGCTGGTACGACGCCGCCGCCCACTCAACAGGAATCTGAAATACCAAGATACATTAGCAATACATGGATATGGATATGCAAAGGGAATTGAAGCAAGCATGGTAATCAAGAGTCACCTCTGTCGTGGCAAGAGTAACTGTAGGAGTAATGTGAGGCACTGTCACCACTCCAAGTGCTCCGTCAACAGTCACCACCTCAATCTCTCTCCTCAACTCAGGTAAAGCAGGACCGGCCCTCAAACGGTTCTCCATGTCCAGATCATAGGCCAAGTGCGTGCTCAAGTAACCCTCATAATCTATCGAAGGACTGAAGGTCACCTCTGTCGGCACCGTGTATCTCTCTATCTCAGCTCGGGTGTACTCCTCAGTCCTCTGAACAAGTGGAGGCAACGGCGAAGGCACTCTGAAATGGTCAATCCCGAGGGACTGACGGGAAACCCTGTCACCCAAGTACCATCTCCAGCCGTAAGGGCACTCCAGCAGCACTCGACTCCGTGTCAGCTCCCTGCTCCTAACCAAGTAATCCTTGCGCATCCTATGCCAAACGTTCCACCTCACCTATAAGAGAGAAAGGTTGGTCAGTTTCAAGGATAAAGGAAGACAAGAAAGCATGAATATTTGAAATCATAGAAAAGGCTTACCCTATCCCCCGTGGTAGAATCAAGAAAAAGCCTAAAAGTCCTCAAATCTCCCTTGTGATCACCGGCTCCTGTGTACTCTGACCCCCACTTCTCAGCATGTGGGAGCACATCCTCGTTGCTATGCGAATTGGCCGGGGCAAATACACCCAGCACCTCATAAGCCCACACCTGTATGTTCAGAAAACCGTCAAGTCAAGAAACATGGATAAAAGCATTATCATGATCAGTGAAAGAGGAATACAAGCGAAAGTTTTACCTCCAGCACCCTCCAGTAACCACCAAGGCTCGTGCCTACACCACGGCACACGCAGCCAAGGAAGCAGTACACAGTACACAGGCCGGCACCGCCCCAGTCAAACCTCCCAGCAGTCTCCAAACTCTCCAGTGCAGGCAACCAACCCAAGTGCACCACGCCCTGCCTGTTCGGAAATAGGGAGGCGCCAAAGAGGTACAACAAGTAAGCCCTCGCCATCTGTCTAGCCTCCTCCTCAGACTCTGGCTCGTGGTCCCAGAAACTCACCAAGACAGTATACCTCACCCCCGGCTCAATACCTCCAGGCCTCCTCCCCAGGTAGTGCTCCACGGCAGCAGTGTCCAAGTACAGCTCCGAGTCAAACGGGATAGGCTCACCTCCGACTCTCAGACCGGTGATCGCAGCAAAGTCAAGGGGAGTGATCGTCATCTCCCCGAATCTGAAGTGGAAGGTGTTGGTGGTATCCCACCACCTCTCCACCAGGGCTCGTATCAGCTTGCGATCCGTCCTCGTCACTGTCAGAAGTCGGATAAAAATGGTGAACCCAGAGGCGTCAACCAAAGCCCTCACTCGTGCTGGCAACGCACGGTAGTATGCCAGAGAATGTGCAAAACCTCCATAACCGCCCATGGATCTCTGAGTCTGTAAAACCAAAGCATAATGCAATCTCAATCAGTCATTGTCAAAAGGAATGTACAGCAAACAGGTACAGACAACAAAGAATAAACAAAGTACATACCAAGGGGTTTTTATAAGCAATGTGGGTCGAGCGGTCACGAATCACATTTGTATCCAAGTACACCGGTAGCAAAGGGGTATATGTGTCACAGCCCTGAGGGACGAAGAAGTGGACTCATGGCACGTAGGTGGCCGGTGTAAACGGAGCTCTGTGGTCCAAAGCCAACTCAACCTCTCGGACTATAGTCAAACGCCCCTCCCCTGCAGCCACCTCGGCCTCTCTCTGTCTCTCCTCCTGCTCAGCATCCCTGACAATAGATGCCATCCCCTCCTGAACCAGGACATTCTCGAACCTGGGAAACTCCTGTAAGGTCGCTGCTATATCCTCATCTCTCGCCCCCTCCAAAGTGTCTGCCAAAGTCAGGCCAGACCCACGGGAAGAACCAACAGCAGGTGTAAACAACGGAGGCTCTGAAACCTCTGTCTCTCTCTCTCAGCACTCTCCTCTGGCACTCTGGCGGTACCAATCGCAACAGCCGGACCTGGAGCTATGCGCCTCACTAACGGCACCTCCTCACTCTCCGTACTACTACCTCCAGTCACATCCTCAACAACAATATCTGTCCCACTCAAACTCATAGCAATATCCGAGGGTGAAGCACCCGTACCTGTGGGATCAATCTCCATAGCCTCCGGACCCTTGTGGCTAGCCCCGGCACTCTAATCACCACCCGCGGCACTCTCGTCGTGCCGTGCGGTACTCGAATCCACTGGCACAGCACTCCCAACATCAGGCACGGCACTTTCAGTGTGCCGTGCGGTACCCAGGTCTTCACTACCAACCACCACCGCAGCACCCCCGGCACCCATAGCCTCCTGTACCCCCACCAAAGTCGAAACCTCACCCGTGTGAATCCCACCGAGCCTCGTCGGAGCCAATGCCGGCGTAGGTATCACCGTCTCGCCACTAATCGATGCCGAGTCGGAAGCCCCTTGAACCGGATTAGCGTCGGCCGGAATACCCATGGATGGGTCGCTACCGGGCTCGCCGGACGTGGCGCCGCCGCCCCCACGCACCGCCGACGTCGAATCAATAGTGGACATAATAGGATCAACTGGTGTGTCACCAGAATCGGCCATGAATGGTGTTTCTCGGACAAGAAATTTCGATTTCGGGAGAAACTTGGTTTGGGATGTTGATGAACCAAGAGATTGAAGAAGATTTGAAGGAGAGGAAGAAGATTAAAGGAAATAGGGGGTTTTCGGGATCCCACGCTCTGAAATAACCGACTGATAGAGTTTTGAATACGTTTGAAAGAGTGGGAAGAAACATAACGGTTTCGAGCGGTTTTAAAAAGCCACTTGTGCCGTACGGCACAGCTTCTCTACCGTGCGGTACACCTCGAGTACCGCACGGCACAACCTTTTGCCAGTTTCACCGCACGGCACTCCATCTCTGCCGCACGGTACAATATCGATGCCGCACGGCACACATCTGTGTTCTTAATGATTTTTGCACCAGATTCAACCTTCCCAAGGACTTCTAAGCCAAGATTTCCAGCAATCTCGCTCAGGCTAATCCTCGATTTTGCCCCGCGTCAGCTTCGCGTGAGCACTCATTGGTCCCATCACAAGTATTCAAGCAACGGTTGGATTTGTAAGTCCTCAGAGGCATTACCTACGACTTCTATCAGTATCAAAAGTAGTTTCGTAAAGCCCTCTATGGCATCAGCAACAATTATTTCAAAACATCGAATGGTTTCGTAAGTCCTCTCCGGCATTAACGACAGCATTTATCAGCATCCGATGGTTCCGTAAGTCCTCACCGGCATTAACGACAGTTTTGTCAGCATCAGGTGGTCTCGTAAGTCCTCTCTGGCATTAACGACAGTTCTATCAACATCAGAATCTGATGGTTTCGTAAGTCCCCGCCGGCATTAACGACAGTTTTATCAGCATCAGGTGGTTTCGTAAGTCCTCTCCGGCATTAACGACAGTATTTATCAGCATCAGGTGGTTTCGTAAGTCCTCTCTGGCATTAACGACAGTTTTATCAGCATCAGGTGGTTTCGTAAGTCCTCTCCGGCATTAACGACAGTTTTATCAGCAGCAGGTGGTTTCGTAAGTCCTCTTTGGCATTAACGACAGTTTTATCAGCATCAGGTGGTTTCGTAAGTCCTCTCCGGCATTAACGACAGTTTTATCAGCAGCAGCATCAGGTGATTTCGTGGGTCCTCGGCGGCATCTACAACAAAAAGTTCGATCAGCGTCGGACAGGGTTTCGTAAGTCCTCACCGGCATTAACGACAGATATCCTCAGCATCAAATGGTTTCTTATGTCAGCGACAAATGGTTTCGTAAGTCCTCTCCGGCATTAACAAAACGGTTTTCAGCACCAATAGCACATCATTCGTTTTTCCCTCCTTGAAAAGCAGAGTGACAATTCCCTCAAACCGATCAAGGTATGTTTCCTATCGACTCTTGCATTCTAAAGCCTCAATGAACTACGCCGGTCTGATCCCTACAACGGGGTACGTAGGCAGCTCTCACGAGCGCGACCACACGCATCATGTTTAGCTATTTGTTTTCATACGAGGACGTCCACATCGAGGGGTGTCTTCTGTCTTTGACGCGACTTCCGACGATACAATGATTGTAAGTCTCGTCAAAGAGGGGCAACTGTAGACACCCCAAAATGAGCGTTCACGTACATTTTAATCCCCAATGATGAACGGAAACACCCGAAAGAACTCTCGGATTGAAATTCTCCAAGTCAACTCAGTCAACAGTACCGCACGGTACTCATCTCTCAACGCACGGGACAGCCAGAGTCACGTACAGCAGATTGTCGAAATTTTGACGGCCAATTGTGCCGCACGGTACACAAGTTGTGCCGCACGGCACAGTTTGTGTACCGTACGGTACTGTTTACGGGTTCCCAGTTTTCGCGAATTCCCAGCAGCAGAAAACATTGACGAAATTGGTTCCCCCGCCCTGCTGGTCGTGGCCGAAAGGGAAGATCGTGGCCGAAAGGGGTATGCTACTCCCCATGCCATTGTCTCTATGAGCAAGAATCAAGAAGAGGTTGGAGACTACATTCGGCTCCCTCACCTCTATATAAACCGTTCAAACCCAATGGGAAGAGGACCCCCCGGGACTCCATACGATTTCTGTGTAAGGAAGATCACGAAACTCCATTCTTGGAGACCATCTTCATTGCCAAAACCTCTTAACTACCACCTCCACCATAATCAATCCAATATCATTCTCTCTGCCAAAGCCAAACCTGAGGCAGAGACTCATCCCCTATTTTTGGCTCCAAAGCCGTGAGTTAACCATTCCAAATTGACCAAAGTTGAAGCCTTCAATCCCTCTTACCACTATACTAGAGTGAAAGTGAGGTCCAGAGAAGGTTCCAGCAGCATTCGGAAGTTCAATCTGACGCTCAATCCGAGAGTTCGAAACCGAAGGTATAAACCCGTTTCGCCAAATTCCTTGAATTTGGTACCCTGAGGGGAGGGGTACTAAGGGTGGAATGATTCCTTGTATCATTTCCATGCTTGGTATGCCCAAATTATAGCAAGTCCAGTTTCATTTCACACCTCCTGGTCGCGTCGTACGGTGAAAACATCGCCTCGTACGGAGCGATTCAACAAGGAGGGACATCCCATACTCAAATACACTGCTTTCTCCCTTTTAAGTAGTTCATTTTGAATGCATTTCATACCTTGTATGTGCCTCTGATCAATCATTTCGAAAAGCCAAAGTTTCAAACTGTTTTGCAGCCAGATGTGCCGCATGGCACTCCTACTGTGCCGCACGGTACACCTTGAGTGCCGTACGGCACCCATTTGAAAATTTGACCGTTAATTTGAAGAACAGTGCCGCACGGCTCATCACTTGTGCCGCACGGTACATCCAGTGTGCCGCACGGCACACTTTTCTGATAAAATGTGAAATTTGAACCTCCCTCCTGCAGGAACAGTTTGAAGTTTGGATTTTCGTTTGATTTCTGTTAATTACATACCAGTCATTTGTTTTTCTCGTTATTATCATCTGTTTTGTTTAATTTAAATGTTTATCTGTTAATGTTCAGCAATAAAATCGTTTTCTAATAAAATCTCACAAATATTTAGTAAAGACCGATTTTAATCGGGCGAACGGGGTGCATTAAAACCCTTCCCTGTTCGTAACCTGGCTCTCGGATCCAAAACGAATCTCTGGTTTTCAATTGGTTTTATAAGTCATTCTCTCAAATCATCATTTTCAAATTGGTTTCTCGGGTCCCAAACTACTTTCCCAAAACCCGGGTGGCGACTCTAAAATCCTTGTTTTTCGAACCGTTTCGAAAACCATTGCCTGAACCGCGTGGAGGTCGACCGTCCACAATAGGCAAGTATATTGTCGAGCTAACCGCCTACGAGATAAGGTGGTGGGTCGATCTAGAATAGCCTCTTACGTGATAAGGGGTAAATCCTAATGTAAAGAGGATTCCGATAATGACAAGGATTCCTAACGTGGAAAGAAATCCTTGTAGAATAAAGATTGTGTTTCTATATGGAACAAGTCCCGTATAGGAAAGGACTCCTAATGTGAATAGGATCTCTAGACAACAAGCACACTGCATCTATAAATAAGAAGCAATACCCATGAAGAAAGGTACGCTGTAATTCATGTTTACATGCTTTATGTGTTTTATGGTTTCCTCCTAGTACGTGATACTGACTTAAGCATCGGAGGGCCTTTGCCGACGAGAAGCAAAGGTGCTCTAACTGTTTGTTGTCTTGCAGTGCTAGGGTTCCGGTGAAGAGTGCATATTGTTGATCTCATAGAGGCGTGGAAATAGCATACCCAGATTTTTCCCCTCCACAACTATGCCAACCAAAATCTCCATTCACCTGGTTTATATGCAACTGAGAATCTCCAAACACCTCAACTATGTCAACCTTCAAAGTAAGCAAAAGCTCTAATCCCATAATTAAAGCTTCATATTCCGCTTGATTATTGGTACATTCCCCTTCATTTATCTGAAATTCAAATTTGGTTTTCAAACCCTGAGGAGACTCCAGAATAACCCCAATTCCAGCCATTTGAGATGTTTTCGAACCATCGAACCACATTTTCCATGGCTTAATTGTTACTGTATCAACATCTGCTATCTCAGGAGTCTCAATTCCATTTGGATGATCAGCCAAAAAATTAGCTAAAGCTTGTCCTTTAACTAATTTTTGAGGAACATACTCTAGATTAAATTCGATTAAGGATACAATCCATTTCCCAATTCTGCCACTAAGTACAGGTTGAGACAACATATACTTCACAACATCAGTCTGGGAAATTACATAAGTTACTCTAGGCATCATATAGTACCTGAGTTTCTTCGAAGCAAAAAACAAAGTTAAACACAGCTTTTCTACTGCAGAATACCTACTATCACAATCATTAAGAAATCTACTTAGATAATAGATAGCTTGCTCTTTTCCTTCTTCATTGTCTTGAGCTAACAGAACTCCAATCGAGTCATAGTTTGCTGCCAAATACAACTTAATAGGCTCTCCTCGTTTAGGGGGAACAAGAATTGGTGGATTGATCAAGTACTCCTTGATGGCCCTGAAAGCATCATCATGCTTCTTTTCCCATTCGAAGTCCTCCCCATCCTTCAATTTCAACAAAGAAGAAAAGACTTTAGTTTTCCCTGCAGTATTAGATATAAATCTTCGAAGAAAATTCAATTGACCAAGAAATTTTTGAAGTTCTTTCTTGTTCGAAGGAGGTTTTGCTTCAAGAATAGCTTTAGCTTTATTCTTATCAACTTGAATACCTTTGCTATGAACTAGATATCCTAAAAAGTTACCTGCCATCACTCCGAAGGCACATTTAGCAGGATTCAACTTTAGTTGATAATGCCTCATTTTTGAAAAGGTTGTTTTCAAATGCTCTACATGATCATCAATGGATTCTGATTTGACAATAATGTCATCTATGTAACATTCTAGAAAACCCCCAATTATCTCATGGAAGATAGTGTTCATAGCTCTTTGATAAGTAGCACTAGCATTTTTTAGCCCAAAAGGCATCTTGACCCATTCAAAAGTCCCAAGATTACCAGGGGCCCTAAATGCAGTCTTATGAACATCTTCTTTGGCTATACAAATTTGATTATACCCTGAATGGCCATCCATAATAGACATGATTTTGTGGCCTGCAGAACTATCCACAAGCATGTCTACTACAGGCATTGGGTATTCATCTTTAGGGTTGCAGTATTTAAGTTTTTAAAGTCAATGCACACCCTAATCTTCCCATATTTCTTGATAACAGGAACAATATTTGATAGCCATTCTACATATCTTGCTGTTCTAATAAAACCAGCATTTAAAAGGTTTTGAATCTCTTTTTTTACCAATAAAATGGTTTCAGGAGACATTTTTCTTGGAAGTTGTTTGAAAGGTTTATAATTAGATTTAATAGGCAATCTATGCTCAACCAAATTTCTACTCAAACTTGTTAATTCTTTATAACTCCAAGCAAAGCATTCTTTGTTATCTTTGAGCACCGTGATCAACTTGGCATTCGAAGCAGCATCAAGTTCTCTGTTGATCTGTACAGTGTTTGAAACAATTCCATCTCCCAATTCCACTTCTTCTAAGGCTTCTTCGAATTTAATTGGCCTCAACCCCCAATCAAATTTCTCAGCCAATAATTCCTCCCAATTATTTGTTTCTTGTAACTTCTGCTCTATTTCTAGAGCCATAAATTTAACTACGGCCAATGAGTTGGCCTCTTCGAACTCTGTCTTGGACTCACATCCAAGCAGCCTCATCTGGTGGATTGTCTGATTCATAATCAACCGCTTGCTTAAGCTTAGATTTTAACTCTGCTAATTCTCCAATTTCCAATATGTTGGATGGAGGGGTGGCAGGTTGTGCAATTTCACTCAGAGGAATGATTTCAGGCTTATACATTTCTGCCTCTGCACAATTTGCTGAAGTACTAAAGGGATGTGGGTCTGCTTTAACTTCTTCGACCCCCACTTCTTTCCCATTTTCATACTTTACAATCATCAAGGCTTGATGCATTGAAGATGGAATACAACCATTGACATGAATCCAATCCCTACCGAGTAAAGCATTATACTTGTAAAAGTATCCACCACAAAGAAGGTTGTATCAGTTTCTACTTGGCCAACTTAAAGGCGTATAGAAACAATTCCTTTAGGACTTGTACAGGGATAAATCCACGTAACCCTGGATCACGTGCTTCCTTAAATCGACCCTAAATCTGCAAAACAGAGAAAGGGTCAGAGCACCTTTGCCACTTGTTGGCAAAGGCCCTCCGATGCCTAAGTTAGTATCACGTACTTTTAGTGCTCAAATTACAATGCGTATGAAAATAGGTTTCACAGCGTACCTCTTGTCATGGTTTTTTGTCTTGTATTTATAGGTGTATATGTTTATCAATTTAGGCATCTCGTGCCCCTTGTTTCCTATTTCCTTTAGGAATCCTTTTCCTAATAGAACTTTCCTATTAGGGGCAAGTCTCCATATCCTGCTAGATCTCATCTAGCAGAGGCCTTTCTTTCTATATAGGATTCTTTCGGGTATACTCCTAACCACATTAGGACTTCCCATATCAATCCCCATTTCACGGGACTGCCCCTTATCTCATAAGGAACCGCCTTAGATTATTCTGGAATGTCTCACCGCCTTATCTGTGGCGGTGCCGTGCTTCCACGTAGCTCGGCATGACTCGTACATAACTCAGCTACTCACAGCGATCTGAGTCCATGTATTCCAGAATGCTATTCAAACTTTACCCATAGCTCCCCCAGCTCGGCCGTACCAGGGGCATCCCCCTATGACTTATACCGAGCTGGCACATCCTGGTATATTAGTTCATTCCTGTCGTTTTGGCCTTACTCATGGCCAAGACAGCTCAGCACAGGGCTCACGAATACCATATGTGGTGTTGAGCTTTTCACCCTTTCGTGGTGACTGCCATAGGCACGTGTTTATGCCTAGTAGTAGGGTAATCAGATTTTACCCACTCCAGGACTTTTACTTTCACCAGTAAACCCAGCAATGGAAGTGCTTGTTGGGATTAATCGAACCTTATCTTTCCCCAACTTCTTCAAAGTCCTAGAAGGCAAAAATGTTCACTGCTGCACCATTATCAACCAAAACTCGGTTTAATAAGATCCCATCAAACAATGCAGATATGTATAATGGTTTTAAATGGTGCCTCATATCATTCGAAGGTGATCTGAAAGGATAAGAAATATCAGCACAATTCAAATCAACAATCAAAGGATACTCCGAATCAGTTTCTGTCTCTGGAACAAACACTGCTCTCTCTTCAGATGTCACTTCTGGTTCCTCCATAGCATTAGCCATAATCATAAGCTTTTCTTCTTCTTCTTCCTTTTGAATCTTAGATATTAGAGCTCCCCAACCATCATTCCAACCATTATCATATGTAAGGTTATATTCCTCCTCACTTGATACATCAATGATTTCCATAGGAGTAACTGTTGGTTGTAATGCCCTTCGAGCTGGTGAGTAGTTTGGTCCAAAAGGTCCAAAGTCAAAAGAAGGTGAAACCATATTAATTTGAACTTCAGGTAAAGTTCCAAACTTAATGGTCTTTTTTTCCTGCACTGGTAACTCTGATCTATCTTCTATTGTATCCACTTTTTCAGAAAACTATGCTACAGAAGTTTCCATGGGGGAGAATGTTTCAACAGGAGATGAATTCATTCCTCCACCTTCTTCCTGTTCCATTATCATGGCCTCTAATAAGCCAGATTGATAGCTTGCCAAGGAATTTGGTGAAGCTGGACTATTTTGAGGTACCTCACTACCCATTCTTGTAGCCAAACTTTCCAGTGTCTCTTTTTCTAATTGAATAAACCCCCTTCGAAGAGATTCTTCAGAATCTTCTCTTCGAAGTCTGTTGAACCTTGGGTTGAACTTATCACCCCCATTAGGATTCTCCTTAGAGGCATATTCTTCCATTTGGAAACTAGTATACCTCATTTGCAGTTTCCTTTTCTGAGTTCTTATCAACATAGGAATCATTTGAGGTGTCTTGGTCTTTGGATCTTTAATCACTACCCATTGACCAGTAGGAGTGTTTGGAGGTTTGACCATCTTATTTCCAACTTTAGAAGGAGTTTTGTACCCTTGGAAGAGTTCTGGTTTAACTTTTTTCAAAAACCAATCAAGAACTCCTTTTACCAAGGTGAACTGTTCTCCTTGTCCCTCACTTTCTTGGTCCATTGGAACCTTTCCAGTGTTAACCTTCTTCGAAGGAGGATAATCCCTCTTCGAAGCTGGTGGAACTGGACTAGAAGGTACATTCCTCTTCGATACTGACCAAGGCTTCTCATTTCTTCCATGACTTGGGCTTATCCAGGGTTTTCTTTCATTATTTTGATCCAAAGCCTTTCTTTCCATCCTTTTTGGAAAGAAATCAACCCCCTGTCGATCCAAGTCTTTGAAAATCAAATAATTAGCCCTGCATTCCATGCATAAGCATTCCAAAAAGGATGCTTCAAGCATGGGAAGATGAGACTGTTTAAAACCTTTTTTAGAAGAACTTCCTGATGCGTAATTTTGCCTGCAAGTCTTCCCATCATCACTTCGAAGTTGGCCAATCTTTGGCTTTCCTCTTCCAAATTGTATAGAGTTCATCCCAACATGAACTCGCCTGTTTTGCCATACCTCCTGAACTGTTTTAGCCAAAGAAGTTGGCACATTGGTATTAGCAGTTACTTTTTCAATCTTTGGAAATGGATCCGTATCTATTCCCATAGTCTTTTCTGGAAACATGATCCTTCCTTTCTTGATTTGCTCTTGAATCTTGTCACGGAAAACATTACAATTCTTAGTTGAATGAGTCCAAGAACCATGCCCTTTGCAATAATTCTTTCCTTTTGTTTCCTCCAAAGTTGGAAGTTTAACATTTTCAGGAAGTTTGATAAACTTTTTCTTCAAAAGGTAATCAAAAATTTCATCTTCTTTAGAAACATCAAATGAATATACTTTGCTAACTGCTTTCTTATTGGTCCTTGGTGCTATAGAAGAATCCTTTCGAACTAAACATTCACACACACAAGGGTCATGTTCAACAATTTCTGCAGCATCAATTTCATAAGTAGCATCTTTATAATAGGTTGAATACGAAGAGTTATTCCTATCAGCATCTTCTTCTAGCAAAGATTCATATCTAGAAGCTTTGTAAGTTAAATCAACCAAGTCTCTAAATTCAGTAGAATCGAACTTCTTTCTAAGTTCTCTACTTAAGCCATCTTGTGCTATTCTAACAAATTCAACCTCTGGTAATTGAAGTTTGTATTTGTTTCTAGCCTTTTTAAACCTAGCAATAAATTGAGCAGCCTTTTCATCAGGCTTTTGCTTTAATCTTGCTAAGTCAGCCATGGTGACTTCAGGTTCAGTTTGATAAAACTGTGCATGGAATAATTCTTCCATCCTTTGCCAATTTGGAACTGACTCTGGTGTCAAATTAAGGTACCATTCGAAGGCTATTCCTGTCAAAGAATTAGAAAACAACTTCAACTTAATAAACCCATTGTTGCCTAACTCTTTACACTGAGCCGTAAATCTAGCAATATGTTCAGTTGTTGATTGTTTTCCATCTCCATGGAATAAAGTAAAATCTGGGATTTTAAACCCCCTAGGGACTTCGAATTGTCTATCTATCCATTCTGGATAGGGCTTTCTATAAATTTGAGTTTGCACCCCCCGGTTTAGAGGTCCATAAACTTCTTGCATGAGGCCTAATATTTCATCTCGAAGGGCCGGGTGTTCCCCTAGAGGTACCCTTGAATTAACAAGTGGTTCCCAAGTAGCATTTCTAGGCATGTGATTTTTTGGAAACCTCTGAAAAGGATCATCAAAAGGCCTAGGTTGCTTGAAGCCTCCTTCCTGCCTTGCAAAAGGTTCATAAAGGTACTTCGAATGTACCCTTCCCATTTCTGGTATTCCTGAATACTTAGGAATCCCATTCTCTGGATTAGGCCTTTTTGAATTGGCCCTATCCTTCTCATTAGAATGGTTTCCAGAGGTAAAAATATACTCATCAAACCCGTAATCATTGTTCCTAAAACCCTTATCCTCATTTAAACCATCAAAGTTTGGTTCGAAAGGGACATTAGTGTTTTGTTTGAACACTTTCTTAGGTTTAGGAGTTTGATAATCAGGAGCTTTTGCAGGTTCATACCAAGATTCTGGTATAACATCTACATTTATAGGCTCTTTTCCAGGCCTTGACTTAAATTTGCTTGTGCTAGCCTCTCCTTTATCCTTCTTAGATGAAGGCAAATGATCATGCCTAAGCCCTGATTGCTCTTCCAATTTTTGTAACATAAGCTTCTGAGTCTGAGCCAATTCTTTAAATGTAGCAATCATCTCAGCAAACTGACTAAACGACACATTTCCTCCAACTTCTGGATTCTTTGGGTCATCAACATGTACAGTTTTATTATTCCTAGCATTCATTCGAGAAGTCTGGCCAATTCCCACATTTAGGTCTTGACCAGTACAAGTTTCTGGGCCTGTTCGAAGGCCTTCCACTTGTTCATTTTCTTTAGAATTACCGTTATTCTCATCTTCTGGCATTTGGCCAACCTGAGAATCATCTGCTTGCTTCCTAAGTTTTGGAGCCATTCAACACTTTCAGGGGTCCCACCGGGCGTGCCAAAAAATGTTTTGGTTCTTTTACTTCTTTGCAAATAGAAATGATCGAGTGCGAGCGTGCCAGAGAGAGTTTTAATCTTCTCCCTCGGATTAACTTTGGAAAAACCAAATTTAATCAGGCGATTGTGTTTTAAATGGTTCAACTACCTCAATTAAGAGGATTTTTCTTTCGAAGTGAAGAAAAACAAACCAATAAACTTAGGCAATTAAAGAACAACAAAGAAACAAGATACTTTGATTAACAAATCAGAGGTAAACTTACTTCGAAATTGCCTTCAACTTCAAATACAAGATACCGAGAACTTTGAACTGATGATTGTTGCAAGAACAATCGAGATTTATCCTAACTACTTCCTAATCTACTTCGAACTGAGTTCGAAATCCTAAAACTACTTGCCAATGAACAAACCAAGCATCATTTGTTTGATAGCTGTTTGTTGAAAATTTGTCCGGGTTCAATTTCTTCTATTTATAGACGCTGCTTGCAGTTTGATCTTCCCGCCTAATAAATCTTGAACTTGGCTTGCTTCGAACTCTAACTTCTACTCTTCGAGTTGGCAGTTTCTTCCCTCCATGCCTGAATTTGAATTCTTCCAATCCTTCCTCCAGAAGCTTTGATACAGTTACTTAAAATAACTCAAATGATTACGAGTTAAGGAGATAACTGCCTTTCAATATGTACTCCACGTGTCTTAACTGCTACTTTGCCTTATTTCACAAGTTTACACGTGGAGTTTATGTATTTAACAGTTGATATTATGGCTTCGAAGTCAATCTTTACATCAGCAATGGTCCGTAACTGCCAATAACTGCTTTTTCAATTTGAGAAACAATACGACATCGTATTCACTTATTTTTGTTTTCTTAATCCAGTGTATCTTAATTGACAAATACTTGCCAACGTTTGGCATTTCAAATTACGTGTCAATTAATTATTGGATTTGTTAATTTTATATGTAAACACCCCCCTCCATAAATGTCACATCGTTGTGGGTCCACCTTTACTAACTAATACCCCTTACTATCTTATCCCCTCTTACTATTTAATCCCACCAAAACTTATCCCGTATCCAATTGGGGCATTAAGGGTTAAAAAGGGGGTATAACTTATACCCCCAAGTTTTATCCCGGTCCCACCACTTAGTGCATGGTTTGGCAAATTTTTTGGAAGGGGTGTAAGTTATACCCCTCTCAGATTAATACCCCTCTATGCCCCTGAAGGGGTACTAATTAATAACAGGGGGAGGGGTGTTATTATTTAGTGCACCTTAATACCCCCAGTAAAATTACCCTACTACCCTCCCTTATCCCCCTTGTCCTTTGCCCCTCCCTTGGTTGATCACTTGATTGTGTGTAAAAAAAAAAAAAACCAAACTTCATTTAAATGTTTTACGAGCCCTTGCGATTTCCTTCGGACAAAAAAATAGTACTTTCGATCATAATTTTTTTTTTTTTTTGGCACTAAATTAAACTACTAATCGAGATCTTTAACTCGATTCAAAAAAGTTTAAAATTTTTATACTTAGAATTTGACATTGTTGGCTTGCTTTGCAATATCCATCGAATAAAAAAATAAAGTACTTCAACATTAATTTTTTATATTTTTTTTGCGCCAAATTAAAATATTGATATCTTTAATCAATATAAAAAAATTAGAAATTTTTTATAATTTAAAAATTGACATTGTTTTAACATGTATTAATTTTTGTTTTAACATGTATTAGGAAAAAAACGGTCCAACCTAGCAGATATATTATAAAATAAAAAATAGCATGTTATTGCACTAAATATACTTACGCATGTTCCACATACGAAATCTGAATGGTGGTATGCATGTGTACATAAGAAAAAGACGAATAATTAAAAAAAGGCAAAAATTTAGGTGGTATGGAACATTATTAAAATGGATAATTAAAAAAATCATAATTAAATCTTATAATTTTGGATATAATTAATAAAAGGAATTATTATATCATATTTATTCACAAATATAATTAATTTACATACGATTTATTTTATCATAAAATCTAATATGACCCATGCACAAGGGCAAATAAGTCATTTGCCAAGTCTTCATATCATCCACTCAACTTTATCCCACTTTATCACAAATGTCATATCAGTGTGGGTCTACCCTTACTAAAAAGTATCAATATTCGATTGTTATTAAAAAATAGGGTGCTAAACTTAACCCTTAAAGTGGAAGATAATAAGTATAAAGTGAACAAATATCTAATAAAAAAGTATCAATATTCGAGAAAACATATTGATATACGTCAAATGTGCATTAATATATGAATTAATTTGTCATTATGCGTATATTATCTTCCACCTAATAAAAAAGTATCAATATTCGAGAAAACATATTGATATACGTCAAATGTGCATTAATATATGAATTAATTTGTCATTATGCGTATATTATCTTTCACCGTGCATTTAAAATGTACAATTAGAATTTAGACTTTGAAAAGGTTGCTTTGGATCCTAGTTTTTTTTTTATTGAGAGAGAGAGAGAGAGATAGAGAGAGATAGAGAATTTAGAATGTATATTGATAATTTAGACTGTACATATGATATCCAAAGGAACCAAACCAAACATGGTATCAGCTCCAAAAGTTTAGAATGTACATTGATAATTTAGACTGTACATTTACAAGTGGAATGTAATTTAAAACTGGATATTTCACCGTGCATTTAAAATGTACAATTAGAATTTAGACTTTGAAAAAGGTTGCTTTGGATCCTAATTTTTTTTTAATTGAGAGAGAGAGAGAGAGAGAGAGAATTTAGAATGTATTTTGATAATTTAGACTGTACATTTGGACCGTATATTCATGCACTTTCGACCATATATTTAGACTATATATTCAGGCACTTTGGACCATACAATTAGAATTTAGGGACTTTGAAAAATGTTGTTTTGGATCCTACATTTTTTTTATTGAGAGAGAGAGAGAGAGAGAGAGAGGGAGAGAGAGAATTTAGAATGTACATTGATAAATTAGACTGTACATTTAGGCACATTGGACATTTAAACTATACATTTTTAGAACATACAAACAACAGATTAACCAGAAAAAACACCACAAATAGCAGCAAAAACTAAAGCAACATTGACAAGAATTTTGACATTAGATTTAGGCAACAAAAGTTCGATTCATTTCCCACAAAAAGTACAACTATTTCCACATTGTCGGGTGTTTCAACTATTTTCATATTTTGATATTTGTCAGTGTTTCAAGAGTACAAATTCCCCAAATATTTACAAGCAAAAAAGAAATTCAATACTGGAATTTCTTGCACAGAAAAAACGACAAAAATTCCATCATGTCTGAGCACATAGTTGATTTTCTTGTGTTAAAGGAATGTGTGTATAATGTTTGCTCTCATCTGCCTGCAGTCATCTTTTGTTACTTTAGTTGGTGGCTGTTCATTCGTCAGGTATTTCTTCATGATTTAAATCACGATAATTCCACAGTCAACACTGCAATAATTCAAAATCAGGTAATTAAAATTGGTAACTAGATTTCTTTTTGTAGTTAAGATTAGATGCAGTGACAGTAATTACTTACCTTCCAGTTGCTTGTTGCGGAGAGTCCTTTTCTATCTCCACTTTGTCAGTAACATTTGTTTTGGAGCCAGCCTCATTCAAGTAGTCTGCAACAACTTTCCTCTGTGGCCAAGTAAACAATGTAAAAGCTTCAATAGCACTATTTTATATAAATCAAAAAGAAGTTGACACAATGAATTTCTTGATTCTAGAGAGAGAGAACAGCCTAGATTGTCAAATTTTCATCCGAATTCCTAAGATGAGAATAACCCAGATTGTCATAATCTGGAACTAGCAGATACAAATGCAGAGAATAATGAGCTTGAAGAGAATAGCCCAGATTACCAGAGTCTGGAATTAGCAGCCACAATCCTATATTTCCAACGAAAATGAAATAGAAACACTACAAAAGCTTGATGCATTCACATTCAGCATTAATTATGTATCCCATGGAAAAAATAGACACAGATCCATAAGATTTGCAGCAAAGAGCAGGTGCAGATCCATATGATTTGCAGCAAACATTTCAGAGAAAAAATGCAGTTTTCCATCAATGATCCAACATGAAATTGCAAATCTTATTTTTGTTGGACCATGTTTGTAATTGGTGGTCCAACACAGAGTATGCAATGGTTTCAATATAAATAGACAATGGACGTAAGTACATTGTAGAAATAATATTCTTCAGGCGCAAGCTGCCGACTAAACTACTAAAGTACTAATACATAATATACGTGCTAGATAAAAACACTCAGAATAACAAGTGTAAAACAATTGTAATTTTTGAAGAAATGAAACATTCTCAAATGGAGGATCTGAAATTTGACGAGCAATTTTTGGCAAAAGTTTGAGCTTTAGCTTACCAAATTGTCTGTTGCACCACAGTATATGTCTTTGCCAACTCTGCGCAGCATAGAGTTGTAGAACTTCCAGTTTCCATCATCTTTGTCAAGTACCACCAGTGTCCAATGTGATTGAACAACTAAGGGAAACAACAAGAATCTTGCTTGCACAGCTTTATTCATATATTTATCAAGAATAGTCTTCAGTTGTCTTGCCCCTTTGTTTTGAACCATAAGCTATTTATACAGGGGGGAAAAATAGACTTAATTTGCATACCATAAGTCAAAATAAGGATTTGCAAAATAGAAGCATGATGAGAATAGTGCTAGTTTCTTACCCAAAAAAAGCTGGGGAATATGACTGACTTCGGTGGTTGAGTATCCAAGTCAAATGTCGGTTCTGCTTGACTGTGTTCTTGCATGAGGACATGTCCATACGCATCTAAACACTGTTTTTTCATTGAAACAGGATTAGTAGTATACTTTTGTTTACAGTATGCAAATATAACAAGATAATAGGGCAAGGAATAACCCGGGTTGATATCATATAGCAAGTTTTGTATGTCACAAGCTTCAACGTGCAGCATTTGATCTGGCACCTCCCACACGACAACACTACATAATGTTTTCAAAATTGAGTTATTACTTTTAAGCATTATAAATTTACTAGAAAAACATACAATCCTAATGTACAATCTACAGAAAATGCACTCAAAATGTACAGTGTATACACAAAATGACCTTAAAATGTACAATCTACACTGAAAATGTACACTGTACACAATTTTTCCGTTTGCACAAAATGAACTCAAAATTTACAGTCTAATCTCAAAATGTACACAAAATTATTTAGGCCAGAATTTAGACTGTACATTTATAATATAAAGCAAGAATTGGAATGTACATTTAGGGACTTCAAAACCAACACTGACATTGGATTGTACATTTTAGAACTGAGAAATGTGAACTACAAACCACAACTAGCACATACTTACCATTATTAAGATTTAGATTGTACGTGCATAGCATTATTGATAAAACATCAACAACAGCAGCATCAAGATGCATACCATAAGTCAAAATAAGGATTTCCAAAATAGAAGCATGATGAGAATATTTCTTACTTAGCATGTTCCGCTCTCCAAATTTGTTGAATTCTATCCATAGCTTGTCGATTAATGAGTTCAGTCATATCAGTCTGATCCTTCCACTTCTTCAGCTTCTTTGGTGGCCTTGCCTTTCTCTCATACTGTTTGTATGAACTTAATTCAATGACATTTGCTTGTGGACTCTTCTTCTTCAATTCCTCATACACATAGTCATTGCAAACATTCTTCTTTCTATCATCTCTTTCTTTTACCCTTATGGCTCTTGACGGTGGTGTCTCTTGCTTCTTATCCTTTCGCTTGGCGTCATTGATTTCTCCATATGCTTGTGTGATTTCATGGAGTTTAATATTTATGATTTCAAACTCCAACTCTTCATTTTCTGTCTGCAATCTTTCTATTTTTTCTGTTGTTGCTTTCTGGGTTACTTGGTGTACTTCCCTTTCAATTTGAATGCCATAATCCTGTGTCATTTGATGCACCCAATAATCTTCAATTCTTCCTTCAAGTTCCTTGTTGATTTCTTCGAGGTTTTGGATTTGCTGGCATAGTTCAACTATGTATGTGTCCTTTCTCTCTACTTCAAGTTTTGGATTTCTCTTATGCCTTGTTCTTCTTTAACTTTCAACTTCAGCATTTCTATCAACTCTTTTTGGGATTCTAGAGTTCGCTCAAACTTTTGACAAATTTCCTTACTCTTAATATCTGCTGCCTTCTTTCCTTTCTCCAATATTTCAATCCTCTTTTTTAGTTCATCAATCACTTTGATTGCATCCTCATTTGATTTCTCCATCACTGTTGCACAAACGCTATCCAAAGGTGACAAACTGTTAGGTACCAATGTCGATCCCGAGTCAATCTCTTGTGTCTCAGTGAGAGAATTAACTTCATAGGATGGGTAAGTTGAAGTGGTCAAGTCCTCTAGTCCTTGCACATTTAAGAAATTCTCTTCCACTTCATTGTTTGCTTCACTTTTTTTCTGTATTTTCCTCTTCATGTACTTCATCTTGGTCCCCCAAATGCACAGCTGCAATTGTTTCCTCCACCTTGTTCTCTTCACCTTCGTCCACTACTTCATTTTTCTCCTCACCTTTTTCTCCATTTTCCTCTCCACGTACACCATCTTGGTCGCCTACAACCTCTTCTTGCTCTATCATTGTACAAACATCTTCCGTTACAGAAAACACTTGTGCAGATAGTTCAGCAAACATCTTTGTTTCTTTATCTGTTTGTCGCAGGCCAGTATTGTTTACCTATTGAAGAAGAGGAAACGATAATCAACAATGTGTACAATCAGTGTTTCAAATGTGCAATATGCAATCCTAATGTATACTGTACAGAAAATGAAATCAAAATCTACAGTGTACACACAAAATGTATTTCAAATGTACAATATACACTGGAAATATAAACTGTAAACAATATGCAATCCTAATGTACAGTCTGCACAAAATGCACAAAATGGACAATGTACACAAAATCAGCAAAAAATAGTACTTGAAGCATTGCAACAGGTGTAAGCATTAAAACATCAAAAAAATGCTCTAGAGTTGTTTTGAACTTATTACTTACTTTATCAAGTGGAATTTGACTCAATTGTTCGAAATCCTTGAGACTTTTCCGAAGGTCCGATATTTTCCACTTTAAAAGTCTTTGAACTGCATCTTCTCCCTTTACTTCCACAAGTTTGGTGTGCTCACAAAGAAAGTACTGCACAAAGAAATTACAAAGTCAAAATATGAGTGATAAAGTCAGTAGTAAAGTAAAAAAAAAAAGTGTGTCAAGTTTAATTACCAGTAACAGAATTGAAGATCCTTTCAATTGTTTGATATCTCTGTGATTTCTTTGAATGGAATTGAGCAAATACTTTAACACAGCTGCTGCCCAGTCATATTCCTTGACTTTTTCGAGGTCTTCCATATAGTGTACATACAACCAATTCACCGAGGTTGCTTTGTTGGAGAAAAGCAACATAACACAAAGGTACAAGCAAAGAAGTCTAGCAACATCATCTATATCTTGTTGCTCCTCACTGTTTTTCAGATCTCTAATCTTTTTCTCAATTGTGGTAGTGGATAACCTTGACTCCTTAATGTCCAATCTTTTCGCCAAGCCAGTTGCTTCTTTGTTGATTTTCATTTTTACCATCTCCTTATTTCCACAGGAAATACCAAAAATCAACCTTACATGATTCTTTGTAAGCCTTATACTCTTCCCACCTATTCTAAATGCTTTGGTATCTTCTTGATAAGATTGAACAATCTTTAAAACCACCTCATCAAACTTTCTACACTGATCACTCTGTAACTTCTTTTTGATTATTGCTTCAAACAATAGCCAAAATGGCATTCTTTTGAGGGAGGCTATGTGTTGATCATTCAACTCATTATCTTTAAGAATTCTAATTAAAGACAACAAACTACACCTATTTGAATTTTGCTCTCCTTGTGTCTGTTCTTGCGTTTCTTGTTGCGTTTCCGGTTGAAGTTTTCTTGGTCTCTTTCTAATTGGCTGTGACCGGGATGTTTCTTCCATATTCCTCTAAAGTGGTCTTTTCCTAAACTCATATTGAGTTTGTGCTCTTGGCTTCATCATCATACCTACACATGCATAGTTTTAAAGAGCATGTTGTCAGTATATTATAGAGTTGATCATACAAAAATACAAAATGAATTGAAAATGTATATTCTAACACTCAAAATGTACATTCTAATTTTCAAAATGTCCAGTTAAAGTGCAATGAAAATGTACAGTATACACTATTAATGCATTCAAAATATACACTCTACACCCAAAATCAACAGTCTATTGTTAGATCATTGTGTTATTTTTATGCTGCTAAGGAAGTGACAGCCAGATTTATACAACTAACCATTAATAAAGTTAATGCATGCAATCTGCCAATCCAATCCACCTATGGACAATCTGTTGTGTAACATTGTAACTAGTTTATCCCTGACAATCTGCTGTGTACCCTCAAAATTTACAGTCTAATCTTAAAATTTACAGTCTAATCTCAAAGTTCACCACTAGATATCAAATGAAGCTTTTTACTAGAACAACATACAATCGTAATGTACAAATCTACAGAAAATGCACTCAAAATGTACGGTGCATACACAAAATGAACGTAAAATGTACAATCTACACTGAAAATGTACATTGTACACAGTATGTGATCCTAATATACAGTCTACAACAAAATGGACAACGTATAAAAAATGAAGTCAAAATTTACATTCTAATCTCAAAATGTACACAAAATGTACACTCTACCCATAGAATGTACAGTGTGCACAAAATGAACTCAAAATTTACAGTCTAATCTGAAAATGTACACAAAATTATTTAGGCCAGAATTTAGACTGTACATTTATAATATAAATCAAGAACTGGAATGTACATTTAGGGACTTCAAAACCAACACTAACATTGGTATACGAATACTAACACCAATATTGGATTGTACAAAGACATCGATTAGTCAATGACTGTACATTTAGGCACTTTGATGTTTTACACTGTACATTTTAGAACTGAGAAATGTGAACTACAAATCAGAACTAGCACATACTTACCATTAAGTTAGGGTTTTAAAAAACGCATAGTAAGTCGATTAAGTAAGAGAAATCTGGAAGCCATTTGCAGTGAGAATGTGATCAATAATCTAATATACACTCAAAAGTGATGAAAAACTAAGAAAATGTACTTACCTTGAATTGTTCTTTGTGCTTCTGATGATGGAGTTGAGGCTTTATCATCAGGACTCTTCTCAATGTTCTCTTGCGAATCTTGTTCTCCGCCACTTGAAATCCGACCATATCCTGGTGCGTTTGCAGTTCCTATAAATTTCATCTTCGATTAATTAGCTGATATAAATTAACATTAAACGAAATTGATTAACAACTATACACAAACTTTTTATTCGCATTGTTGTACGAATCTTCAACTTTGTGCACTCAGATCTAGGGTTATACTCGACTGAATCCCTAACAAATGATCGCACTTGCTAGAGAAGGGGTTTTTTGAACAAACGAGGGTTTTTAGAATCTTCGATTCGATCCGAGCGAGAGTTTCAAATGATCGCATTTCCTAGAGAAGGGGTAATATCGGAAGAAAGAGGGTAAAACTTATGTGCAGGACCTTACAAGCTATTGGGCTGGGCAAACAATATTTGTTCCGGACCTTGCAAGGTATAATACTTGTTGACAGGACCGGCCCACAAAACTCTATTGATTTATTAGCGATCTTTGAGCGACTTCAACTTTAAATATATAAGTGTAAAACTTTTCAAAAAAAAAAAAAACTTAGTTGTTTCCCATTTGCTAAAATGAAAATCTCATAAAATAGAGTTTTAGATAAGTTGATAAAATCACCTTTTGTTCCCAATTAGATAAAAGCTAATTTTCATAAAATCTCCACCCAATGCATTATGTACCATTCTAACTGCTTTTGGTTTCCTCATTTGCTAAAAGTAATAAAATTAAGCGGTTTGCTTTTAGTAAATGTTGAAACCATGATTTTAGCAAATGGGAAACAACCAATGACATATTAAAGTTTAGCGTTTTTAGAAATGTACATAACAACCCATGTGCCAAATATTATTTTATTAGCTTTACTTTTTCCTAATATTTTATTTATCAAAATTATATTCAATTAAAAAAAAATCATGAGGTATGAGAAGATAGATGCCAAAAGTCAACTAAGAGAAACTTCTCTGAAGAATTGCCGAACAATTGCAGTTGGGGCAAAAAATTGTGTTTTAATGGCGCATTTTTTCGGAATTACACCCAACAAAACCGGAAAAGTTTAATTGCACATACATGGTACCCAAAATTGTGTTGTCCGAAATACTCCCTCTTGGAAAAAAGAGAGGAAAGAGAGACACAATTTGAGAGGGGAAACAAAGAACCCTAGATCTGAAGTTCTCACTGCCTCCTTATTCAATCTCAATCGACTTCTTCTTCCATTCATCCCCAAATCGTCTTCCCCTCCCCTCCCACTACGAAGAGAAGCAAGCACAAGCTCAAGCCAACGTTAAAGCAAAACAACTGGTATACTTCGATCCCCATTTGTTTACTTCATCCCTTTTCTCTCTCTTTCTCCAATGGGTTTTCTGATGGATGGCACTGAGGAATGTTGGTTTTTTACATCTGTTACACCAAGCACATAAAACCACATAAACACATTGTAGATTTCGTAGGGGTGAATCCCAAAGCTTAAAATACTGATGAACTGATTACTTGTTTTCGAGTTTGCATGATGCTTCAGGGATCCTATGAAGAACTAACTACTGGTGTTGGAGACAGTATTAATTAAGTAGTGTGTGATACAATGTAGTGAACAATATAATCAATGCTCTGTGCATTTGATGATTTTTCTCCTTTGAATGAGTTTTGTTGCACTCTCTGTCACAAACTATCACAAATTTTGCATCAATATTAGTTCTTTACTAGTGTTTATATAGCACAATCTAGTGAAGAACAAAGCATTGAAAATATAATCATTGGTTCTTGCATTATATGATGTTGGTCCTTGTAAAAATTTACGTTGCATTGTTTGTCACTGAAAGTAATCCTTTGTCCTTACATTATATAATGTTGCTGCCTGTAAGAAGTTATGTTGCACTGTCTTGTCTTAGTTTTTGAAGTGTAATATGCCTAGTCTTTTATCCCACCTAAAATTCCTCTTTTTTTTTTTTTTGTGTCTCATTTGATACAAATAATGTGTTGTAACGAAAGAACAACATGATACTTGAAGTAAGAGATTTGTAAGCATAATGGGAATGATTTGGTTGTGTTACCTATGTTTTGTTCATTGAAAATATAAAATTTGCTCCGTCCATTATTTTCTTGTTTCTCCTTGTAAGCCTTGTTCTCCAATAGATTTTAGGTAGATTTTATGAAAATCTCAGAAAATGAGCATTTTATGGAGAGGTGATAAAATGGATTTGTTTTCCCAACTAATAAAATGTAGTAGTTTTCCTATAGATTTTTGGAGGATTTTATGAAAATCTCATAAAATGACTTTTACATTTTATGTGTTGAGATTGGAGTGTTATAAAATGTGAGATTTTATGTACCTAAAATCTATTAGAGAACAAGGCCTAAATTTTTTGGCGTTGCACGCCTTGTGAAAAAATTAGCACCAAACTGACTGCTCTGTCCGTCCTTAGTTTTAGAAATATAAACCTCCCCCCTCCCACCCCCACCACACAAACACACATTACAATGAATGAATACATGGTTGACAACTTGAAAATTATTAGTTGACGGGTTAACATTTTTAAATAATAATCGATAAAGAAAATTTGGCTCAAAATGGTTTGTTGGTCGATACTTTGACTGACAAGAAAAGTTTTCAAAGGATGCGTTATCGGGTTCAATCAGTTCAAGTGGTAATAGGAGGGTGTGGTGCAAGTGCTTTTATGGTGATGAAACCGTTTTGAAGCCTTCCGGAACTTATGATAATCCCGAATGGAGGTGTTTTGGTTGTTCTAATTATCTGGTAAGTATGTAAATAGTTGTTGTTTGGTTGAATTGATAAGTACAGGGCCTTAGCAGCCTTTGATTAAATTATTGTAGGATCAAAACCCGTGCACTGCAATGGTTTGATGATCTTATATGCGAGCATGGGAAGGTTGTAATTCTCCAACAAAAGGAGAAGATAGTGAATTTGGAGAGAGAGATTAAGTATTTGAAGGAGAAGGCCAACTCGTTGGAGGATAAAGCAAAGGAGTTTGAGAAAAAGTACAAGGAGTTTAAGAAGAAGGTTGGACAGTTTGAGGACAAGACAAAAGAATTTGACAACATGACTCAACTCTATGTGTAGAAGATTAAGGAGGTGAGGACAATGGAAAGAAAATATTGGGTTGACTTGTTGGTTGCATGGATGGTCCTTGTTGGTCCTTGTGTGGTACTTGGAAAAGTTAGTTATGCTTTAGGGAGGAGGGATTCGCAATTCATGCTGCCCCATTGACTTAAGTGGTTGAACTTTGATGTGGTTGAACTTTGATGTTGTTAGAACCAGTATGATAGGATATAGAATAGGATGGTAGGCTTAAGTTTCTTTGTAAATAAGTTGCGAACTAGTTGTGGTTAATATATTTTGTGAATGTATTTTGTAGACCATGCACATAGGGTTATGCATGCTAATTTCATATAATGAATGTTATGACATCTATGCAGTTTGAATTTTTTTGTCCCTTTATTTTATCTTTAATGGTGTTTCTTTCTCTTTTATATGATGGTGCACGTATTGATTTTGATAGCTAAGTTCTTTAATGTGTTGGAAGTTCGCAAATGTCGCGGCTTACACTTCATTCATTTGGTTAATTAGAAAATAAAATGTTGTTTTACATTAATCCAATAGCTAACATCTTATTAGGTATGGTTAACGTCGAGAACAAGACATTGACTTGTTTTTGTTAGTGGGCGGGGAACAGATGGTAAATGCCAATGGCACATTCTTGTACAATAGTGGCACGTGTGCATCGGTTCTACTCAAAGACGGGATTCAAGTGAATGAGTTATTTAACAAGGTTTGCACTGCCCTCAAGACAAGTGTGGAGGAAAAAATAATTTTCTATAACACGAAGAGGGACAAGACAGACCAAAATGGGGTTACAATGTTGTTCCACTTGAACGAAAACGATGCCGATGTGATTGTAGAGGAGACGGGACACAGTCATGATCTTCTCCTAGGTTTAATCCACTGACCAGATTAGTAACATTTTGATTTATGTAATTGAACTTGTCATGTGCTTCACTTGTCTAATTCATTTAAATAATGGCAGCGCTTTTGTTGAATTATTCTGTTTTGTAAGGAATCCAATTTCATTGACAACAACACTAGCTCTCTTTTTGGAAGAATAACAACACTTTCTACTTCTATGTAGATATCCAACGGTTGTACCCAAGAGAGGGGTTGGTGCCATACTTGCCTGAATATGCGAATGAGGTACTGGAACGGAAGGGTCAATTGTTTGATACCCCCGATCCCTTCAAGCAAGCAATCATAATCTTTGTTGCCTTAACAAGTTCTCATTCAAGTTCTTGGATAATAGTATATCCTACTACCAAATAGGGTGTGACATTAAAGGCTGTCATTGGAAGTTAACAGCAAGGTATGAGGGTTTCAGTGACCTGGTCCATGTGATTGCGCTCAAGAATGAACATGTACACAACAAATTAGATGCAACTACTTATAAGCCGACCATTAATAGTAAGCAAGTCGGGTTGATTTTCAAAAATAATATTTTGTACAAACCCAAATTTCTCCCAACGTATATTTGCAACGACTTTGAGCATGTCATCAGGTGTCGTTTAAGTTACAATCAAGGATGGAGGAAAAATGAGTGGCCTAAGGAAGCCATCAACAGTCTTCCTTCATCTTCTTTCCACCTGTGGATGCATCGACGGCTTGTGGAATCCATCCCAAACACTATTGCAAAATGGATGTCAACAAACAAAGACAAGTTCAAGCAACTATTTGTTTCTTATGGTTGCTCCATTGCTAGATTCCATAGAGGTTGCAAGCTGGAGCTCAAATTGGATGCTTGTTTCTTGAGCGGATACTATAGGGGTCATTGTCTCAAGGCTAGTGCACACGATAATGACGATAGATTGTACCTACTAGCATATGCCGTTGTGTCAAGTGAGAATGATGAGGACTAGTTGTGGTTCTTGGAAAATCTAAAGGAAGTTCTTGGTGGACGTTATGCTGTGTTGGTTACCAATCGGAACTGTTCTTGCTTAATGGTATCATTAAGGTTTTCAGGTGGGATTGTAATGCATGGTGTCATCGGCTCCTAAAGGAAAACTTCAGTACGTTTGCTAGCAACAAGGGCCTGAAAAATGACAGATGAAAGGCTACTTTGAAGGTGTTTACTAAAATTGCATACGCAAGGATGAAAGCTATATACAAGTTTCATTGAGGAACGATGTCTGGATTTACACCAGATCTGGCAAAGTGGGTGGAAAAGAACAATTGTAACACCCCGATTTTTAATAACAAATAAAACGATAAAAAAAATTATAAAATGGGGTGACTTTTGGTGACCCGTTGACCGTTAGGATTACGGAATATGTTTTTGTGACTTAAAGACTATAAAATTGTTAGTTTTGTTGGCATTTTCCGAGTTATGTCAAGCCTTTCAGTGTATGTAGTTTGCTTATGGGGTTTTGGGAGGTAGAGTGCTTAAGGCTTGAGTCTAGATGCTCCATTTGAGAGATTACATGTAACGACCCGCCCCCGCCTTGCACAATATTGTCCGCTTTGGCCGCCCAAGCTCTTTGGACTTCCCAGAAGGTCACCCATCCCTGGATTGCTCCAGGGTGAGCACGCTTAACTGTGAAGTTCCAACGAGCTTTGACGCCCTCACGGCTTTAAAAGGCCTTGTGCTAGTTAGGGCATGATCTATTCTCTTATATCATAGACCTCCGTTGCATCCACGTGGGTCCTGGGCTGTCACATTCTCCCCACCTTAGGATGCAACGTCCTCGTTGCATATTGGCCCAGCAACCTTCCCCCAGGAGGTATAGCACTTAGTTCTGCATAGCACTTTGTTCCCATTCCAGGATTCAAGAGGTGGCTCCTGCAGATTCTAGAGGTGGCTCCTACCCTGTAGTCCGGGGTTGTGCTCTGATACCAACTGTAACGACCCGCCCCCGCCTTGCACAATATTGTCCGCTTTGGCCGCCCAAGCTCTTTGGACTTCCCAGAAGGTCACCCATCCCTGGATTGCTCCAGGGTGAGCACGCTTAACTGTGAAGTTCCAACGAGCTTTGACGCCCTCACGGCTTTAAAAGGCCTTGTGCTAGTTAGGGCATGATCTATTCTCTTATATCATAGACCTCCGTTGCATCCACGTGGGTCCTGGGCTGTCACATTACAAGCTTC
This sequence comes from Vaccinium darrowii, assembly GCA_020921065.1. NCBI lineage: Eukaryota > Viridiplantae > Streptophyta > Magnoliopsida > Ericales > Ericaceae > Vaccinium > Vaccinium darrowii. Next base: position 17,106,155 of record CM037158.1, on the reverse strand, counting down.
ATGATCAAGCCAATGCCTTGTCAAGCGCTTCAAAGCTCAATCCGGGAAGGTATACTCATGCATGTCATATTTGCATTAGTATTGATCATCATGGTTTAGGACACATGAGTTTTATTTAGCTAAATTGCATTGATACACTTCCTAAATCATGATTTTGTCAAAGGCATTTGAATTCTAGCCCTTGCTGTGCACGTGGCGTTTGTAAGCATTTGGTAGCCCGTGTTCCTTTTATTGGCTGCTGAGTTCACAATGCGTTTACACGCGTCTGGTAGCCCTTTTTAATGACATGTGTCATGTTTTGAGAGACTTACTTGAGGGTTCCGAATTTGTGCACTATATAAGCTCTCTTTCTCCCATTTTAGGGTAGACATTCATTGGAAAAAATCAACCCCGTTTTTAGAGAGAGAGTGTCTCCTTCTTCTCTTTGTGGAACTTGATGTTCTTGATAATTTGAGCCTGCTCTTTTCATCTTTCTTCAATCTAGAGTCTTCCTCTCTATGGATCCACTCTAGGTTGATTTTGTTTTTCAAAAATCTTTATAAAAATCATATCTTTCATACATCATGTTGTGTTGCCTACATGTCTACATGGCCGGATGATCCGGAGCCGTCTTTGATACGGAGATCGAGGGGTGTTGAACTCGAGGAGGCTATGGAATCAAGAAGGGGTTCGGGGAGCTAAATCAAGGAGTGGAGTTAGGTGTAGCTTGGAGTAAGTTGGTAATTCCTAATCTTGTAACTCTTGATTTAACCTTTTGATTTATAGCAATTGGTAGATTAGGCCGTGGTTTTATGCTTAGGGTATTTAGACCCTAAGTAGTTTCCACGTATATCCTCGTGTTTTGTGTCTTTGCTTTATTTACTTTGCATTGAAATTGTTGATTTGATTAAATAGCCATGGAATTGGGGTGAATGTGAATCACCTGATGGTATTGAATTTTTAATTGATAGTCCTATTCACCCCCCCCCCCCCCCCCCCCCCTCTCTCGCTAGGACTTGTTTCTCCTTTGCATAATTTCAAAAAGAAAATAGCGTATTTTTTTTTTGGCATATGTCATTTTTTTTAGAACATTTTAAGATCCCTGCTAATAGTGTTGCGGTACAAGAATGAGGTACGGGTCACCGCTAAGCGGAAAGACTTGGTGCCCAAGCAAGATTAATCCAGAGAGGATTATGTGGCGTGCAATAATAGGGTGGATCACCAAAAAAATATTCATGCTATAAATGATATCCGGAATATTCTCATATGCATTAAGTGCAAATAGATTATATTAGATTCATTAGGACATTCCAGATGACTTTGGCCTTGGATATAAATAAGCTTGGTCTCCAAGTTCGCGAAAAACACACACACATGACACACACCACACACAGAGTACACGAAAAAGAGAGAGGGAGAGAAGGTAGCAATTACCTAGGAAACATAGAAGGAAAAAGGGAGGGAAAAAACAAAGAAAAAAGGAGGAGGAACACCCAGGAGGTAAGTCACCTGCCCCACTCTCATATTTCATTTCCCCACCTCACAGCACACATGCACTTGTATATATTCTATATCCCTTTTCAAAAAATTCAATAACCAGTAGGTTAGAAGGTGGTTCAAAATGGCCTGCCAAAAATAATCTCGTGTCTTGAATATATTATTTTTAAAAAAATGTAGGATTGGTTTATGGCGAAATATGTAATGAGCTACTCGTGTAGTTTATAGCTTGGCTCGACTCGTTGGAATAAATTCGAGCTCAAATTTTAGGCTCTTTTTGTGAAACCCATTGCGCACTTTAACGATTTTGACACGTATGGTATTGGTTTTGCTTGAGGTGATGGACAAATAAATTTTCATGAGGTAGACTGTAATATATAGTCCATGATGAGAAAAATGGTTTTGAGACTTACAACGAATTTTAATTTTGAGTAAGACAAATTAAGGGTTGGACTATATATATATATAGAGAGAGAGAGAGTCCCCTTCCTATCCAAACTCCCTTAACTTAGTTAAGTTACGGACCTAGGGGTATTTTCGACTTTCCGGACCAAATTTCGACGATCCGAACCGTTAGATGTGTTTTAAAAGGTGTTTTCAAGGTCCAACGCGAAGATTTGGCAAAAAAAAATACTCGGAAGGGCTTGATCGGAGCTGTTTTTCACAAAAACGCTATTATTCGGATTTTCAAAAAACCATTGGGAAGGTGGAGGTCCGTAACTTAAGAGGGTCCGGGAGTTTGGACCGGAAGTTTATTCTATATATATATATGTCAGGGATCCCTGACTTTGCTTAAAGTCAGGACCTCATCTTTTCTGATTGAATTTTGATTACCCGAACTATCCAATGTGTTAAGAATGTGCTTTTAAGGGTCCCCCGCGAGTAATTGTAAAAAAAATTACCGAAAAGGATTTCATCTAAGCAGTTTTTCATAAAATAAATATCTATGGTTCGTATGAAAAGCTGCTCGGATGAAGCCTTTCCCGGTCCTTTTTTTTTATGATTCCTCGTGGGAACCCTTAAAAACATGTTCTATCGGATCATCAAAATTCAATTGGGAAAGGTGAGGTTCTGACTTTAAACAAAATCTGGGATCCCTGACTAGAAG
>CM037158.1:17050955-17103425 GCA_020921065.1 Vaccinium darrowii | reverse complement strand
GACGGATTGACACGGGATCGGAGTGTGAGTCGTTAACAATTAGTTACGGGAAATGCTTCAATACACACCCCCATTTTAGGACATATAGTATGCACCCAACGAAGGGCTCAGATTGGGCCACATCAGCAAAATGTAACCTGAAGAACAGGTCATGTAACAGGTCATCATATCTAACCACAAATATTCATAAGCTAAACCACAAAATTCATGAAGCAATTCATTACCTATTTTTATGGGTCAGAACACATTCATAAGAATGCCACAACGTTCATAAACAAAACCACAAATGTTCATAAGTAAAAGCAAACGAACCACAAATCCTCGTAAATAGCGATTCATAAGTCACAAAGAAAATAGCTTTTAAAAAAAGAAAATAAGCTTTTAAAATATTTTATATGATTAATAAATTTTGAATCAAAATTCAATCATGAAAAAAAAAATGTATACCACATATATACATTGCCTTTTTCTAATAAATTATTTTGAAAAAAAAATATCAATTTCTTTTCGTGAATTTTTTTTTTGTCAGTGAATCATTGAAAAAAGAAAATAAGCTTTTAAAATATTTTATATGATTAATAAATTTTGAATCAAAATTCAATCATAAAAACAAAAAATGTATACCACACATATACATTGTCTTTTATCTAATAAATATTTTGGAAAAAAAAATCAATTTCTTTTGTTTTTTTTTTTTTGTCAGTGAATCATTGAATTATATCAAGGTGAAAAAAGAAACATGAAGTCATGAACAAAAAGATTTAAAAAAAAAGTTATAATTTTTTTAGAGAGAGAGTTGGACAAAAAAATTTTAAAAAAAATACAAATTGTTTTTAAAAAAAATGGGTTAAAAAAGTTACGACGAGGTTCCGCACAAATATATTCAGATGAACAATCGAGAGCGTTAATAGGATAGTTTTTGTTGATTAAATCAAGGATCAATCACAGAAATATTGATCGGATTTAGAAAACCCATTGATTGGGGTATGAATGTGTTATTTAGATGAATTTTAGAAGAGAGTTATTATTCGATTAAATGTAAGTTGAAACACAATGAACTTAACTTTTTGTACAAATGATGTACTCTATAATATATGAAAGATAGACGGTTCCGATCGGAGAAAAAAACTTTGGTGGGGCTGTTATGGTTTAGAATAAGACTTTCATGCCTCGGGAAGCATTAAACATGATCCGATATCATGGCTATTGATATCCGGTGATCTCCAAAATTGGTGTCAATGATGGAATTAACGAGGTGTGAAATCCTAACAATTCAGATCGACCATTATAAATTCTGACTTGGTAACGACCTTTGAAATCTATACCTTGAATATAGTTGGTTAAGAACTAAGTCTTGTGCTATAGTTTAATGTACATTAGCCACACGATCGCAACACAACTATGACGATCCACACCTATCATTTTGTTTCTGTCGGTGTTTTAATATGTCTCACCAAATTTTGGATCAATATGATTTTAAAAGTCCCTTCATCGGGAGATTCGGGGCGTGGGAATCATTAGCAGAAAAAAATTTGTTAACTCCAATCGAGCATGTAGAGATAATTAATTTACTTAATTTTTGACACGAATGAGATAATCCCTCCTAGAAAAAAGTTAGACGGTTCCGATTTTCTAAAAAAACTCGAAAGGCGATCAAGTGATGTATCGTAACTTTACGAGGATTTTCCATAAATGTTAGTGCAATGCACTGCACACACAAAATCACACACTCTATTTTTCGGTCCAAAATGTGTTGAATTTTTTCTCCCGCCAGAAATTCCCCGAAACCCAAAATCTGATCCCCAAATCCCTAACTCTCTCCCTCCAAAACTAGATCCTAACTCTCTCCCTCTCTCTCTCTCTCATTGCGGTTTGTGTTTTTGTATAGCCGTACATCTATATAATAAGGGAGCTCAGTTTTTGAATCTTAAACATAAATCCAAGGGTCTAGAAGTATTTTGCCCCAAATGAAAGGTTGGGATTGATTTTAATTTAGAGATTAAGGGCTCAGATTGATTTTTTTCTCAAACTACGGCTCGTCGCCGGCTCGGATTGTTTCCCCTCCACACTTTTTCCCCGCCCAACAGCACCCACGAGGGCCACGACAACTGTTCACCACCGCGACTCCTGTGAGACGGTAACTGTGTGGTGGGAAGATTCCGACGTAGGGTACAACGTTCCTGGAACGTACTCGTCTCTTCTACCAATTGATCCTGCACCAAAAAGCACTAGTTAGTGTCACTTGGGCCTCTTGCCCAAGGACACTCCGACGATCAAGTTAGTCTACAGAAGGAGAGAGTACTAAGAGTAGTAGATTTGAGATTTTGTGTGTGTACCTCTAGGGTTTGTCCCCTGGTATTTATAGATACCCCTGTACTTGCTCTCCAAGTCATGTGACGTCACCCATCACGTTTGCAGTCACGTGACCCGGCCTATCCCGGGAAGCCACATGGTCACCTAGAGGCTTCTAGAAGCCTCTTCCACAGTGCCAGGTGTCCCTCGGCACGTGTCCCTTGTAACCACCATATTGACCCGATCGGATAATGTGAACACCCCGCGGGAGCGCGATTTGTCCACGAAAACGGTTTTGATTTCGAAAATGATTTGATTGGTTGAATGGAGTCGCCACCCGGATTTGAGGACTATACCCGAGAAACCATTTGAAAAATGACTCTTTTGCCCTTGATATGGAAAATGCTTAACCGGTCTCCAAAATGAGATTTCTCGGGTCCGGGAGCTAGGTTACGCGAGGGGAAGGAATTTAAAGCACCCCTCACGCCGGTGTGACCACCGGTCTCTACTAAATGTTGAAAAGGCTTTGAAAATGTTATTTAAATGGACTCTTAAACTCAAATTCATGTGAGAGCATATCAAATACATCAAGAATATCAAGGACATGTGAGTGAATGCTTGTGCAAAGTGTTGTGAATGGATGATTTATGCATAAGAAATACTGAAATTTCACTAAATAGCCCCCAAAATGTCTCAAAATACCTCAGAAACTAATCATGAGATGTGAACCTGGAGGGAGTCCAGGCGCCTGGATTGAGTCCAGGCGCCTGGATGGGGTCAATCCAGGCGCCTGGATGGGGTCAATCCAGGCGCCTGGAAGCCATCCAGACAGAAACTTTTAAAATCCCTTTTCAAACAGAAATCAACCAAATTGGATGTTTTGATCAACTCTCATGCATTCTGGAAAATATTTGACAGCATGGTAACAAGCTTAACACTTGGATGAGACTTGAATGCAATGAAATAATGCTAAATATGCAACAATAACACCTTGATAATGCTCATTTTGAATACTTGTGAGGAATACACTTAAGTATTATATCAAATCCGAAACAGACACCTTAGAAATTATATGATCAGAGCTCAAGAATGACACACAAGCTTGTTTAACCAATTCTTTCTTATGAGATTCTTTTTAAAAGCATGATTCCAAAATCAAAATACTCAAAATGAACATCTAAATAGAGATCAGAACTTGAGATATAATGAAATATGGATCAAGGTATGTAAATAATGCACCAAAATGATCAGAATATGGAAGAAAACAGAAAACATAACAAATGAACAAGGGGTCCAGGCGCCTGCATGGAGGGAATCCAGGCGCCTGGATTCAATGCAGGCGCCTGGAAGGTGATGATCCAGGCGCCTGGATTGAGTTCTGATACACAATTTGATTTCTTTTTCTGATGATTTTGAGACCTCTCTCAAACTCTCTACTGGTATAGATGACCAAAAAAGAGCTTGATTGAGTCCCCCTCAGGGCCTTTTTGGATGAAATGATAGAATGACTACCTTTTTGATTTGATCAAGAACTTGAAATGGTTTTTGAAGTGAGTTTTGTGAGAATGTAGCTTGTGATTATGGAAGATATGGAGCTAAAAAGGATGGTTTATGGAGATTTTAGTGGAGTTCAGTTGATGGAGGTGTGTAGATGTTGGATTAATGAAGCAAAATGATGATCTTTTGGGGTTGAAGTGGGTTGAACTTGAGGGATGAAGGGTGATTTGAGTTTTCTGGAGAAATTTGGACAGAGTAACAACTGAGCAAGAGTGTGGTTATTCCCCCCTGAAAATGAGAGAGGAGAGCTTAATTTATAGGCAAACAAGGGTCCAAAGAGGGCCACTTGGACCTTTAGAAAGGGTAAGGGTTCACCTAAGAGGCAAAGTGGAGAGCTAATCATCTCCCCCACTTCCTTCTCCAACTGATTTTTGCAAGAAAATCCCCCAAAATCTCGTTCCCGCCCACTAATGACTTAAAACACACTCAACCTGGACTGATATCCAGGGAGCCTGAACTGAATCCAGGCGCCTGGACCATGTAATCCAGGCGCCTGAACCCCCTCCAGGCGCCTGGACTTGGCCAATCCAGGTGCCTGAAGGACCCATCCAGGTGCATGTATTTCAAGGTTTTGGGACATTCCAGAGTTCCGAGGGATATTTTGGTGATTTGATGGGATGTTATTGGTGGGGTTTTTCAAGTCTTTGATCAAACCTTGTCTGTCCTTATTAGGCATTTTCATCATCGGGGAAGTTCTGGAATCCTGAGGGTCCGGATTGGGGTGTCTACAGTTGCCCCTCTTTGACATGACTTGACATCATTGATTTGATGTAAGTATCGTCAAAGAAAAAGACGTCCCCAATCCATTGCCCTTGAGTTTCCAAAAACACAAACAAAAATATTAAACAGATTAAATCAAAACAGTTTCAAAATAATCCTCAGAAAATGGTTTAAATGGATTTAATTAAAAATCCTCAGAAAATTATTTAAATGGATTTAATTAAAAATCCTCAGAAAATGATGTAAATGGACTTAATTAAAAATCCTCAGAAAATGGTTTAAATGGATTTAATTAAAAATCCTCAGAAAATAGTTTAAATGGATTTAATTAAAAATCCTCAGAAAATGGTTTAAATGAAAAATCCTCAGAAAATGATTTAAATGGACTTAATTAAAAATCCTCAGAAAATGGTTTAAATGGATTTAATTAAAAATCCTCAGAAAATGGTTTAAATGGATTTAATTAAAAATCCTCAAAAAATGGTTTAAATGGATTTAATTAAAAATCCTCAGAAAAATGATTTAAATGGATTTAATTAAAAATCCTAAGAAAAATGATTTAAATGTTTGTAAAATTTATTGAAATTCATTGTCTCATCGTCATGAACCAAGTTTCTGTGTGAAACAATTAATCTGCTTGGTTGCACATCGCACGTGTGCCAATCATGATTTGAACTAAAATTTCTCGGGAAGTGTTCCAAAAAGTCTTGGGAAAGCTCAGAAGTTCCAAACAATTTCAATTGGATAACACTGCATTGCACCTGGATCAGCTTAGAAGCCACCCGGATCAAACCAATCCAGGCGCCTGGAATCACTTCAGGCGCCCAAACTCACACGATCCAGGTGCCTGGACTTACTTCAGGCGCCTGGACTCCCAGAAAAGTGAACAGTCGTAACCGTTCGGGCGTGATAAAATCAGTCCAGGTGCGTTATTTTCGGTCACTTCTCTTCTTCTCCGACCAAACCGACTGCTTCTCTCTTCTCTTTCAACCTTTCGGTCTCAAACTCACGATCCTCTCACAAACCCTTCGTCAAAAACTTCATTTCTCAAACCAAAGTCCTAGATCCACTCGGTTTTGCACGATTTCGGTTCACAAATCACATTCCCATGGCGGATTCAAGAATTCCCGATCCTTCAATGGCTTCCTCCAGTACCGGTGGCGCGGAGGAGAGGACTGAGGTGGTCCCACCGGAGGTGGGGACCACCGTGGGTGACGTAGCAGTGGCGGGAGAGGCCGTGGGTGGGACCCACGGCACTGAGGATGTCCCGGCCGGGGTGGGGGAGGCTCAGCCGGCCACCAAGGCTGCCGGCAGTACGAGTGAAGGGGCAGTGGGCCCCGTGCCGGCCCAAAACCCCATTGAGATCACAGATCCGGACCGGGTAAGTCTTGGCAGAACAATTTCGAGCATTTCCGGTGATTTACATGCTGTCCCTAATATTCCTGTTAGTAGTAGTTCGTTTCTTGCTATGCCTGCTGTTGATTTGGTGGCTGTTGGTGGTTCGGGTGGCGTCGATGTTGGTGGGAGTGATGTTGGTGGTGGTGGTGTTGGTGAGAGTAGTTTGGTGGGCGGAGATGGTGGTTTGAGTGATTTGGTGGGCGGAGATGCTGCCGGTGGAGGTTCAGGTGGTACAGGACATGGGGGTGGTGATGCTGGGGGTGTTGATAGAGGCATTGGCGGTATTGGTGAGCAGGTTTTGAGTTTGAGCGGTGTTGATGTGCTCGTGGGGCAGGATGTTGTGATGGAGGATCTTGGTACGGGAGAGAGGGAGGGTGATGGCTTGACGGGGGGTGGGGGTATGGGTGATGGTCTGGGTCCCCGCGACCCTATCGAGCACTCTGGAGTGGGGACAAGTAGGACAGATAAGGGAAAGGGGATTGCTATGGAGGAGACAGGTATTCCTCCGGTGACTGAGGAGACTGCTTCTGAGGTAGTGAGGGAGGTCGAGGCTGAGGAGGAGAGAGAGAGTAGCCGGCCCGAGGGTGTCTGTGGTGGAGGTGGCACGACAGGCCTTGCTGGGGAGGCCAGTCTTTCACGCAGATACCTATGATGCACCACTGCACCACATTATTCCTTCGGCGATAGACAGATATACCTCACTGCAGGAGAGATATGACGGAGAGGAGATCTTGCTGGACCCTGGGAGACACCATTCCCAAGACTGTTTGGAGGTACAAACTTGATTCATCATGCTCTCTACTTGTCGAATTCTTGATTGCTTATGCATTGTGAATGTATGAATTTCCTGAATCATTAGATACTGATGAAGTGCTTTTCTGTTTCAACAGGTGAACAGATGTTTGAGTGTGAGCGGCTCGTCTGGGAGGACACTGTCTCTCTTCGTGGACCTCCACCACGATGTTAGAGAGCTGGTGGTACTTGCAGGTTTTGAGCCGTTCATAGAGACGCAGACGAAAACGATGCGTGATCACGCCGTCGTGACAGCTCTGGCAGAGAGATGGAGGGATTCCACAAATACCCTTCACCTACAGTTTGGCGAGGCGACGATGACACCTTTAGACTTCTCAGCGATTACAGGCCTGCGAGTTGGTGGAGAGCCTTTGCCTTTCGATGCAGGGATTGCTCATAGTGACGATGCACTGCGGTACTACTTGGACTGGAAGCCCAATCACGGGGCTGACTCTGCTGGTTACGGTCAGTTTGCTGACCATTGTCTTGGGAGGCCCACGTCTCGACTTGCTGCAGAGCAGAAGGCCCGGTGTTACTTGCTTTACATGTTCGGCGCGACCCTGTTCGCGAACCGACGTCACCACACGCACCTAGGTTATTTAGCAGCACTGAGAGACTTCGACCGGGTTGCCAGATATGACTAGGGAGGCTGGGCTCTGGCCTCGTGCTATGCTTTTATGGGATCCGTTTCTTGAGGCGTGGCGTCGAGTATAGGAGGGCTGTGGTCAGCTTGGGAGGTAAACCAATTAACTTCACATTTCAATGTCATGCTTCATTGAATTTCTGTTTGCTTGCACATTGTACATTTACTGATTATTCCAACACTGTTTTGCAGATGTGGGCCTACGAGGTGCTGAGACTGTCGCCCCCGGAGTCCTCCTACCGGGACCCACGCGTGATCCCTCGAGCTCTTCGCTGGGGTCAAGGATTCAGAGGAAAGAGCACTGTGCGTGGCCAGCTTGACTTCTTTCGGGGAGAGCTCGACCTCCTTACTTATGCAGGGGTATGTACTGACTTAAAAACCTGCTTCAACGCTTGTTGTTCACTTGTTGCATATTATCTCATGAATCTCTGGTTTCCTGTTCAGGTACATTGGCAGGCGTGGGACGGGATTCAGGATGAGTACCTCGCACCGAGTAGAGAGCTGACACGGGGGAGAGTGTTGCTGGAGTGTGCGTACGGCTAGCAGTGGTATCTTGGAGACAGGGTACTACGCCAGTCGATACGTGCCCCGGTACAAGTGGTGCAGGACCTCTCCCGCCACTGGTTCTGAGGACTGAGAGCTATACCCTTGCAGAGATCGAGCGATACACCATCCTCGATACAGCTTTGGACCAGTACCTTCGACCAGCAGAGGACTACGAGACGTATAGGCGGCGGTACCTCGCCGGCCCACTTGATGTGGCGGGGTTCAGAGAGAGAGCCAGAGTTGCACGGGAGGCTGCTGCGTTGGAGGCTGCTGAGGCTGTGGCTGCCGAGCAGGCAGAGAGAGCTAGAGCTGAGGGACAGGCTGGTGGTGATGCTGGAGTGAGAGAGGGAGCTGGTCCCTCTGTTGTGAGAGAGAGAGGGGGATCTTCTGCCGGGGGTGATAGAGAGAGAGTTAGAGAGGGAGAGAGGGCGAGCGAGGACGTTCAGATGGAGGACGTCCCTGTTGAGAGGGTTGGTGTTCAGGAGGAGAGGAGAGAGGAGGTGGTGCCTGGAGGGAGTGGACTCAAGCCTGTCCTCAGAGAGGGGTGGGGTGGTGTTACTGCAGGAGAGCCTGAGTCCTCTGAGAGGTCGGCCTACGAGGCTATGAGGTTGTGGCAGGTTTCTGTGCAGACACCTGAGGGGGAGAGGGGGTATGTTGATATCCCTCGACCAGCTGCCGACCTTCCGCTCCCTACTGGCCCGGTATGCAAAGTTTCATTATTCCATTTTGCTTTTCATCATTGTTGAAACTCTTTTATTAAAACTGTTGCTTCCCGTTGCAGTTTTCCCAGGACACCGCGCGCTTTTACTACGAGCAGACGCATAGTCTGCGAACCCTTGTTCGTCAGCTGGTGGTCGGGGCAGACGTGGTACTTCGGCGACCGGGCGACCTACCCCCTCCAGTTGTCCCTAGTCCTCCTCTTTCCAGGACTATCCCGGTATTCCTCTCAGCTTTTTGGATTTGATTCTAACACATGTTTGCTTGTAGAATACTTGACATGCTCCATGCTTTGATTTTGCTTGCAGGTGCCCCGGAGGCGCGAGAGAGGTGGCGTTGTCGGTCCTGGCTCGACAACTATCCGCCTGTTCCGCTCGAAGGAAGTAGGCTACGTCGCGATGAGAGAGACCGAGGAGGAGGACGGCAGCGGGAGATCAGTTCGCTAGAGAGTCGGTGAGCCCTCTACTGCAGTTGAGGAGCCAGGTACGGAGACCGTTGTCGATGAGCCTCTCCCGCAGGAGCCTGTCCCAGAGGACGCAGTGGAGAGCGAGGACGAGGGCGAGGATGACGAGGAGATAGGTGACCCGTAGTTAGTACTTAGGTGATCTTAGGATATTATGAGTTTTACTCTTGCTTTATGATCAGCTTTTTCTTTTACCATTTCCGGCCTACATGCCCAAGTAGTCCTTTAGATCGGGCCTGCGCGCCTGTTTTGCTTGTTTGAGCGTGTGTTTGCCCCAGTACTCATGGATTATGACTTGATATTTGACTTGCATTGACCGGCGTTTGACTTTTTATGGATGCCATGTTTTTTTGATATATGATTTGCACTTTGCATATTGTTCATGCGTTTTATTATAATAATAACAAAACACCGGTTGTAAAACTAGCGAAAAACAGGAAAAAGATTTCCATTGACTGTAATGAACAAGTATTTACAGAAGGACATGATTATAGACACAAGTGTTTGTGAATTTATTCGAAACACGTTTAATGAACAAATATTGATATAAGCGACTCAAATATACAACAAACATGACACAAATGTTATCGACACCTTCACCCAACTCAAAAACATATATACAACTCGATTAGATGAATTAAATGACAAAAAATGACCCTAGGATGGAATTTGGCGTCCATAGGGCTTGTTTGAAAAGACGATTCTCCAATGCCACGTGTTTTTCTCCAAGAACGAACATCCCATCACTTCTACGAAGTCACATTTGACCAAATCAACCATTTGAACTTGATAAAATTCACTTGCAATCTTCAATCATGATTTCGAAACATTAAACCGAGCTTGTTTTGTGGAAAACTTGGTCTAAGCGTCTTACCTTCTGGATCTTCCGTGAATAAAACTTCCCCGCAAGTCATAAATGTCCATTAGAACATGTTGGAATCAATGAAACTTGCCAAAACTGCATGGAAATGAGTTTGGGGAATCAAAACTGGTTGCTGCTATCTGGTTTCCAGGCGCCTGGATTGGGTCTGGGCGCCTGGAAAGGGCAAGTCCAGGCGCCTGGACTTGCTTCCTGGCAGAGTTTTGTTCTTCCCAAGGCTTTTGCTTGCCCATTGCATGGCGTTCTTCTGCCCCAAACTGCATGTAAACTGTTCAAATTTCCTTCCCAAGCCTCTCATACATTTTTTCAAAATTTTCTCCTCCATTTTCCAATAAATGCTCCCTTTTTCCAAGTTTTTCTTATGATTTCCCATGCAAACTTCTTGAAAATGAGCTTTGAATTCATTGAAACTTGAACTTTTCTCGTCTACTCTTGCATGCAAAATTGTCACTACTCATCACACTCCCTCTATAAATACCATGCTTTGCCAAGCATTTTCTCCACACCCATTTTCATTATCCCACTCTTTATACTTCCATTATTCACCTCTCTCTTTTTCGACTCCACATCATGGCCATGCTTGCATCCGCCTTGCTTCAACCATGGATTGCAAGCTTCGAAAACATTGATTGGTTCAATTTTCGAAGCCACCATCTCAACTCCTTACGACATATCCACCCCATTCCTATTCGTCCCGAGCTTTTGCATGCCGCCGCCCAATTTTGGGATCCCGAGTTCCATGTGTTCCGTTTCGGCCTCCAAGAGCTTTGTCCCACTATTGAAGAGTTCCATGCATACCTCGAGACTCATCCCGAGACTGAACCAGTGGTCCCTCCAAACCGTGCTAACTTGGTTAAAATTCTCAAAGAAAAACTCTGTGTGAGTGATGGTATTGCAAGGCACTTGATTCGCGGAGGCTCGCTCGACATTCTTCGTCTCTTTGCTGATTTCAGCCCTCGTGGCAACCCGTTGGACTACACAGTTCAGAATCGCCGTATGTTCGCCTTGTGCATGTGCCTCCTTGCTACCTATCTGTTGGTTCCAAATGACGGCAATCCTAATCCCTCAATCATTTCAGTTGCTGCACAGATTGAGCAACGAAGGGATGTTGTTCCCATGGTTTTAACAGAAACTCTCATGGGCTTGGATGCGGTGAAATCAGGAAGAACAAGTGTCTTTGCCGGGAGCCCCCTTTTGCTTCAGGTTTGTACTTTTGGTTTTTGGTACCTGGATTTGGTTTTGGGTTTTTGGCTTGTGTATTTTTTTGGACTCAGTTTTTGGATTTATGGTTTTTGGCTTTGGCTTGGCAGATGTGGCTATGCGACAAAATGAAGTTGGTTGCGGATCCGGAAAATGGTTGGGTTTATCAGGCTAGAGATTGGAGAAGCAGAGGTTTTGTGGAAATTTGTCACAATATGGAGGAATGGTTGGATTTCTTTATGGCGGTGGAAGAGGATCATGTCGTTTGGAGGTGTCATTGGCTGCCTCTGCCAGACATGACAGCCAAGCATATGGGACACTCATGGGGGGGTTTTGGCTGGGTTGACAGGCTTCTCGTTCTACTTTACTCAACGCATCCTTCGCCAGTTCGGGATTCGTCAAGATGTGCAGTTCCCCTACCCTGCCGATTTCCACCTCCCCGAATTCAAACATTCAGTAATTGAAGCTTATCGCCGTGATTGGGGAGGAAGAGTGACTTGGGTTCGAGACCAGTATCCGAGCATTCACCTGCGAGGAAGGTACCGTCAATGGCTTAGAGGGGAATTGGAAGCAAGATTTGGTAGCAACGTGGACTGACTCTTTCGACTCAACTAAGCTGTTTCCCAAAATAAATGGTGTATCCATGTAAGGTTTTTTTTTTTTTTTATTATTATTTTTTTTTATGCTCAGCTTATGTAATCGAATGAGTGATTTGAATAAGATTGAACGATGAAGGGTTTCCCCCTCTTGGTTCATTTGATTCCATATGCTATCTCCTTCGGATTTTGCGGAAATGGGGACCAACTCATCAGATTTAGACCGAACCCCAAGATAGAGTTGCCTACGTATCCCTTTTCAAGGAATCAGGTCATGACGTAGTTCAGGCTAAGGTTCACTCGGGTATTAACACTCTCCTTTTGCGCTCTAAATTTTGCCTGGTACCGCCTTTTCAGGTTTTCGGTCCAGCGACCTCTTTTCAAATATTTTGCCTTAGATTTTGCCTAAACTGCCCAGTGTAGGTTTCCAGTCTAGCAGGCTTGCTCTGAATTTTTCTTGGGTCGGCTCGCCCTTGCGATTTTCCACCCAACGAGCATCTCTCATGGGTAATATCTCTTCAGTTGGTCCAGGTTGACAAGATTACTGAACTCGTTACCATCCAAATCAATGATCACTGCTGCCCCACCATCGAGAATAGTCTTAATGATGTACGGTCCCGCCCATTTTGGCCTGAATTTCCCTCGTGGATCAAATATCGGTGCCCGGATTTCTTTCACTACCATATCTCCTTCAGTCAAATCCCTAGACTTCACCTTCTTGTTGAATGCGCGGGCAATTCTTCTCTGATATCCCTGAATGTGATACAATGCCCGTAACCTCTTTTCGTCGAACAACATTAACTCCGCGAACCTGTCGCTCAACCAGTCAGCCTCATCGATTTCATTTTCTATCATCACCTTCAAAGATGGCACTTCGAGCTCAATGGGAAGTACTGCCTCCATACCATAGACTAGAGAATAGGGTGTTGCCCCTGTTGGAGTTCGGATAGAAGTGCGGTATCCCCATAATGCTAATGGCAGCTTCTCATGTCAATCCCTAGAGGATTCAATGGTTTTCTCCAAAATATTCTTGATTGATTTATTCGCCGCCTCCATTGCGCCATTAGTTTGTGGTTTGTACACAGTTGATTTGTGCACCTGAATATTGAACTCCTCAAGCACCTCCGCTGTTCTTCCCTTAAAATGCACCCCATTATCTGACACAAATGCATTTGGAACCCCATATCGGTAGATAACATTCTGCTTAATGAATGAGCCACTTGTACTGCAGTCAATGTAGCATAAGAAGCTGACTCTACCCATTTGGTGAAGTAATCGATCGCCACCAATATAAACTTGTGTCCATTCGACGCTGGCGGCGTGATTTTCCCGATTACGTCTATTCCCCATACTGAGAAAGGCCAAGGTGTTGCCATCGTATGAAGTTCAGATGGCGGAACATACATGAGATTAGCGTGGACTTGACATTTATGACATCTCCGTACATATTGAACACAATCCGTTTCCATGGTCAGCCAGAAATACCCTTGCCTCAGAATCTTCTTTGCCATCATCAATCCACTCATGTGGGGACCACAGATGCCTTCATGGATCTCCTCCATTACCCTCTTTGTGTCATCACCACAAATGCACAGCTTGTGCATGCCACAGTAAGACCTTTTGTATAACCTTCCACCACAGATGATGTATTGTGATGCCAGCCTTTGTAATGCTATTCGATCTTTCTTATTTGCTCTTTCCGGATATTCTCCCTTCTCAACCAGATTCCAAATATCGTGGTACCAAGGCAGACCATCATCAATTTCTCCAACATTCATCACATATTCATAAGCTGGTCGATTTCTTTGCTCGATCATAATTGGCCTCATTCTCACCCCTATGGGCAATTCTACCATTGATGCTAGTGTTGCGAGTGCATCGGCGAACTGATTCTTCATTCTCGGTATATGAGTAAAGGTTACTTGCTCAAACTGATGAATCAGATCGTCAAGATCCTTATGGTATGGCTTCAGCTTTTCTTCTCGCACCTTCCAATCACCATTAGCTTGAGAAACTACCAAATTTGAATCTCCGACTACTTCCAACTTCTTTACCCCGATTTCAAGGGCAGCTTCCATCCCAACAATACATGCCTCATATTCTGCCTGGTTGTTAGTGACTTCAAAATTTAACTTAAAAGAGAGGGGAATGTGCGGCCCTTCTGGTGAGACCAACAGTATGCCAATCCCGAATCCTTTCTGATTTGCTGCTCCATCGAAGTATAGCTTCCAAACGTCCTCTGATACCGTCATGACATGTTCATCGGGAAATTGAAACTCCGTATCTTCCGGCCCCTCAATCGGGTGATCCGCCAGGAATTCTGCGACAGCCCTACCATTCACTGATTTTCGCGTTACGTATTTGAGTTCGAATTCAGCCAACAGGAGCAACCATCTTGCCAGCTTTCCAGTGAGTGCTGGTTTCTCAAACAGATATTTGAGAGGGTCCATTCGAGAAATCAATACTACCGAATAAGCTAACATGTAGTGCCTCAACTTTTTGGAGGCCCACACAAGAGCCCAACAGGTTTTCTCTAAAGGCGTGTACATTTCTTCTGCTCCGACCATCTTCTTGCTTAAGTAATAAACAGCCTTTTCTATCCCAGCTTCTCCTTCTTGTGCCAACATGCAACCCATTGCAGACTGTGTTACTGACAAATACAGAATCAGAGGCTTCCCGGGCGTCGGTGGCATCAATACCGGGGGATTTTGAAGGTACTGCCGGATTGACTCAAATGCTTTTTGGCACTTATCATCCCACTTGAATGGTGTTCCTTTCTTCAATAGACGAAACATCGGCTCGCAAGTCGATGTTAACTTTGCGATGAATCTGCTGATGAACTGAATTTTCCCAAGAAAGCTCCGCACCTCCTTTTCTGTTTGAGGTGGCTCCATATCGAGAATGGCTTTGATTTTTGATGGATCAACCTCGATTCCCCTGGTGGTGATCATGAAACCCAACATCTTCCCAGCAGTGACTCCAAACGTGCACTTTTGCGGATTGAGACGCATCCGGTACTTTCGAATCCTTTCAAAGAATTTACGCAATGCCGGGAGATGCCCTTCTCTCTCTTTTGCTTTTACAATCATATCGTCCACGTACACCTCGACCTCTTTATGCATCATGTCGTGCAACAGCGTCGTTGCAGCTCGCTGGTAAGTTGATCCGGCATTTTTCAATCCGAAGGGCATGACCCGATAACAGAACGTCCCCCACTCAGTGGTGAAATTCGTCTTCTCTCGATCCTCTGGTGCCATCAGAATCTGATTATACCCGGAAAAGCCGTCCATGAATGATAACAATGCATGTCCTGCCGTGTTGTCCACCAGTACATCGATGTGAGGCAAGGGAAAATCATCCTTTGGACTGGCCTTGTTCAAATCTCTGAAATCTACACAAACCCTGACTCTTCCGTCCTTCTTGGGCACCAGTACGATATTTGCAACCCACTGTGGATATTCGGTTACCATCAGAAAACCAGCGTTGAATTGCTTGGTAACTTCTTCTTTGACCTTTTCAACCCAGTCTGGTCTGATCTTTCTCAATTTTTGTTTGACTGGCTTTGCATCGGGATACAAGGAAATTCGGTGCTGCACAATTTCAGGATCGATTCCAGGCATATCTGCGTGGGACCAAGCGAAAACATCTTCAAATTCTTTGAGTAAATCAATGAGTGATTCTTGTTCCTCCGAAGATAACCCGGATCCGATTTGAACCATGCGAGGGTTTTCCTCATCTCTCAATTTAATTGAAATCACTTCTTCTTTTATTGGCTGAGCATGCCTTTCGTTCTCCCTTTCGATTAGAGACTTGAGTTCTTTAGGTATTTCTCCTTCGAACTCGGTCTCATCACCGTCAGGGTCAACACAATTTATTTCGGGAACAGCAAAGTAAGCGAAATCACAATCCATTTCATTCATGAAACCCTCAGGGGTGCGGTACATAGCAGTGGACTCAAACTCGAAAGAAAAGTGATAACATGGAGTGGCATGAGGCGCGACCTCCGACTCAATGACAGGTACAGACTCAGACTCGGGATTAGACTCAGACTCGATGAAAGTGCCAGTGAATTTTACAACAGGTGTGAAAGTGCAATTCTTATATTCTCCTATAGCATCCAGAATCAGCACGCTGGGGTCTTCAAAGGCCTCCTGCCCGAGCATCATCACTGCTGGCTCTTCGTCATCCTTACCTGTTAGACTGACCTCATCGAACATTGACATCAAAATCCCACCATCCAAAGCCTCCATCCAGTCTGCTTTAAGGTCTTTCACCAATTTTTCGACCTTTTCGTGCTCATCTTCACTATCCCAAGCATCGTTAGCGAAGATTTCAAATCCAGGGTACACCTCTCCACTTATTTCATTTACAAACGGCTCAGGCTGGCCGTGATAAGGTGCATTTGAGCCTTCCTTGACAAAACAAATCTGGTGGTTAGCACTGCTTTCTGCCTCCTTGGTTTTTCCTCTCTGCATCTCCTTCAATGTGGGTTCATACCCTAATCCAAAACGACCTTGCTGAGAAGGGAATTCCGGAAACTGAGTTACTCCTTGACGAGTTCGACCTAAGCCAGTACCTGGTAGATATGACATCCTCCTCATCATCTCAAGAACGGTAGTGCTGATTGAGAAATCATCATTGATACGAAGCGTGAACACACCACCGGATGTATCAAAAGCAAACCCCCCAAGTTGAACATCATTCTCATCGTGCATAATTTCTAGTAGGGGAGCGTTATCTTCATCATGAGGGCGAATGCCTGTGTCTCCATAGAGAGCAACCGTCCCGCTTTCCAACCCAAGCAAGACTTTCTGATGCAGAGTGGATGGAACCGCCATAATATCGGGACGATGCATCCAGGGACGACCCAATAGCAAATTGAACGAAGCTGGGATCTCAAGCACATGAAACTCTACTGTCGATTTGAATCCCTCTGCAGCAATCTCCATTTCCACAGTTCCAAGTACATTGCGACGGGTGTTATCATAAGCTCGGACAGTGAGATCAGATGGCGTGAAATCATTTGGTTTTAGCCCCAAGCATAAAGTTGTTCGGAGTGGACAGACGTTAAGCGCAGACCCATTATCCACCAATACAACTGGAATCCACTTTCCCATGCATTTCATGGTGACATGCAATGGTTTGTTGTGATCTGTTCCTTCAAGAGGTAAGTCAGCTTCAGTGAAGGTTACAGTGTGTTTGGTAGGTCTAGTGGCGATGGTAGGTTTGGTAACAATGGCGGCCATCATGGCTTCCGGGGTAATATCAGGAGCAATCTCCATGCAAGACAATGCTTGAGCAAGTTTCTGTCGATGCTCACTAGAGCTCAGGAGTAATCCCTAAATAGTTAAGGCAGCCGGGGTCTTCTCAAGTTGCTTTTGGATGGGATTCTCTTCAGTGATTGGCGAGGGTTTTGAACGGGGTGCACGACTATTGGTTGCAGAGGTAGCATGAGATTGGTTAACTGGCGGGTTAAAAAGGGTTTGGAAGTCGGTAGAGTTGGTGATTGGGTCAATGGGGTTGTTTGAGGGATTTGAGCTGTTCTGTGGAGTTGGATTATTTTGTGTAGCTGGGTTATTTTGTGGAGTTGGGTTAAAAGGTGGCTGGTTTAGGGAGTTAGGAGGTGGGTTAGAGGTGTTTCCAGTGTACATCTGAGGCGGTTGATAAAATCGTCCACTCCGAAGCAGGTGAAGAACAGAGTCAATGTCATCCCCCCACAAATCAGTGTAGTCGGTGTAAAGGTCAACAAGATCGCCTTCCGCTTTTCTCTTTCCCTTTCCGATGCTGGCTTCCTCCAAACCCTTGGTTATCCCTTCCACAGTTGCTTCGCTCCACACATCTCCATTTTCCATTGCAGCTTCATTGACAGCCCAAACCTCGTCGTTTCCAACCCACAATGGCGATAGTGTTGTTCCTTCATTTGGATTGGCCCATACATTAGCCAGAACATTCTCTTGCATTTGTTGTTCCCAAACATCGGGTAACCCACCATTCATCACCATAATATTACAATTCTCGGGTATTTGTACCTGCGGTGCTGGAAGATTCTCGTCAATTATGTAATCGTATGGTGTGAATTCTATCCCCTCCGTCATTCGATTTATGGCATGCTCACTCATCATGGAGAAATCAGGGCGGCCCTCCCACAGCGGTGTCATTGGAAAATACGTTTCTTCAAAGAACATAGGGAGTGTGGATCCATCCAAAGGGTCGTTGGGGTCCATGAGCTGCCATTCATTGGGTGTGGGGTCCCATTCATCTTCTTGTGCACCACTGAGTGCCTCGTTCTCTTCTTGCCAATTCTGTCCTTGTCCTTCCTCCACAGGTTGTTGATTTTGTGCCATCGGCAATGGTTCAAAAAGATTGGGAAGCGCCAATCCATCAAGCGGATCTTCGAGCATTGGGTTCAAAAGTAGGTCCATCATGGCGCCAAGCGGGGGTTCTTCAATAATCTGATCATTTTGTGGCCAATCTTCTTCATTCACCAGATTGTCGGCCACCCTCATTTCATATTCCCGAGCTTCCATAGCCATCATCAAATCTCCCCACTCTTGCCATATAGTGGGATCCAAGTGAGCTTCGAGAAAACATGTCTCATGTTCGGCTGGGACAGGTACTATGGGCTTGGGATCTGTTTCAGGTACAATGAATCGGCTTGGGTCAATTGGAGTGGAGTTTTGGTCTTTTTGAGTGGAGCTGAGGGTTATCTGGCCTATATTACCACTTCTTTTGTGAGCTGGCAAAGGGTTGGTGACAACGTTGGGCTTTTCGGTGGGGTCTCTGATTTGTTTATTGTCAATGAGATCTTGAATCTCGTGACGCAGTCGCTGACATCTTTCAGTGGGATGGCCAGGTGTTTGGTGGAAGACACAGAAGGTGTTGGGGTTATATGATGGTGGGGGATTTTGTGGAGGCGGAGTTGGTTGGAGTGGTTTAATCTTTCCCTGTTGAACGAGCCGTTCGAAGACAACAGGAAGAGGCAGAGGAAGAGGGGTGAAAACATGGCGTCCTCTTTGGTTTTGGAGGGTTTGAGTTGGTTGGGTTGGTTGGGATAGGATAGCATTTATGGGCTCGGTTTTATGGGATTGGTGATTCATGGAACTGGATGAGGTGTCGGCCGCGTAACTGGGGTTTGCATACAGGGATGAGGTATTTCCAATGTAATTGCGCTTAGGCCTGGGGACTGGATCTCCTTTCTTCAAAACCCCACTTTGCAAAGCTTCTTTGATTGACAGACCCGTCTCAAAGTAAGTCTCAAAGTTGTGCGCTTGAGCTGTCACCATGTATTGGGCCAGATCTGGTTGGAGGTTCTTGGTTATGATACGCATTTGATCTTTGTCACTAGGACGTTCGGTCATTTGCGCAGCCTTTGCTCTCCATCTCTTCACGAAATCTGCGAATGATTCCTTTTCTTTCATCTTGATACTCTCCAGTTCTCGAGTAGTGACCTTGAGTTGGACATTATACTCATATTGCTTAACAAAAGCAGCCACCATTTCCTCCCAGGTTTGTCTCTTTGAGATATCAAGCGATAGGAACCATTGGAGAGCAGGTCCTGTGAGCGTTTCATGAAACATCTGTGCCATAGCAGGCTCGTCGACATCTTGCAAAGAGAGAGAGCTTACATATGCCTGAATGTGTCCTCTCGGATCCCCAGTCCCATCAAACTTCTCAAAATCTACATGCTTGAACTTCTTGGGGAGCTTAGCGCCTGGGAAGATGCACAGTTTACTCATATCAAAACCGGCAATGGCTCGTTTCTCACTTTTGGCCATAGACTCTTCCAGTTTGAGTATCTTTTCTAGCATTTCAGCCAACTGAGGATTTTCAGGGGGGGGGGGGGGGGGGGGGAGGCTGTTCCGGATGCTCATCATTAGGAACCTCTTGATCCCGTGCTCCACCATCGGGTATTTGTTGCTGAGGTGGGGGAAGTCGACTCTGGATGTTTATCATAATAGCCATGAGCTGAGTGATTCGAGTGTCATTTCGAACCCTCTCATCGTGCATTTCCTTCCTTAACTGTTCAAACTCATTTGGAGGATCCTGTTCCTGCTCAGTCGACATGCTTGATTCAGACTTCGGTGATAAGGATCGAGACAGTCTCTGTCCTGGAGGTCGAGTCCAAACAGGTAAGGTCTTCTTCTTCTTTGCAGGCCCAATGGTTCAAAGCTCTATCATAAAAGCAAAGTCTTGACTCAGTTTATAGCCTTTGATTACCAAGTACAAACAAAAGGGTGCCTATGATGCATGTGTCACTCCTCGCCCAAAATTAGTCCTATTTCTAAGCCTAGGGATTAAGCTACCAGTTTCGGATCTCACTTGGAATCATTTGCACAGCAGATTGTATCAACACCACGGGTAGGTCATTTACTCGGCAAATACGGCGTATCAACCTAAAGCCTAAATTGTTGATGCCGTAGTGCTTTTCTTGACCATCCGAGACAGAGCAATGAGGTGTCGCCATCCAGATACAAGTGATTCCAAGGCTAGTCCGAAACACGGGTGGCCGTTAGGGCACGACCAACACCGGAGGTATCTCAAACTCCATGGATTTAAAGTCTCCTAGACTGCATATACAACCTAGGGTTAGTCTACCGGATCCAAATCTCACTTAAGATCACTGCACAGAAGATTTTTCAACACCCCAGGTAAGTCATTACTCGGCAGGTTAAATTCCAAGCTTGTTGGAATCAGAGCCAATCGCTTTTCTTGACCATCTGAGACAAAGCAATTTGGATGTTGCAATCCAGATACAAATGATCTCAAGGCTAGTTTGAATCACGGGTGGCCGTTCGGGCACGACCAACACCGGAGGTATTTCAAACTCCATGGATTTAAAGTCTCCTAGACTGACTTGACTGCTTTGGAAGGTTGCCCCAATCCTCAAGTTTTCTTTTAAGTGATAAGTCCTTGATATCGGATGGTCGGATTTGGGAAATCATGATTCATACGAATTCCGACAATGATCTAAGATCGGAAGCCTAAGGGCGATTGACCCTCCTCGGGCCAAGGTCCCGTAAACCCGTTTAGATCATTGTTTAGGAAACTAACGAACCGAATTTTCCCATGTCCGGTGGTCCTAAAGGCCAACTTGTAAGAACAACGTACATATGGGATGCACGACTGCTTGACACCTAGCTTTGTGTTAGCTAGCGTCACCCCAAGCGTAGGGCTAGGTCGGTCGAAGCATAATAACCGGAAGTCCGGGTCGAATCCACAGAGAGGGATCGAAGCTAGTGACATAATTGCTTTACGATAGGGGGTTTCGGCGTTAGGACGGCCAACCTTTTCGTTTGGTTTGTTTGTGGGATTCTCTCTACCTCTAATGCGATTGAAAATGAAATTTTAAACTATAAATTAAAGGCGGCAAGGTCTAGAGGATCATACCACCCATGACTAGGGATATTCAATGGCTCTCGACTATAACTCAAGTGAGAGACAAAGTCACTTGCTCTCACTCGGAAGATTTGACAATGAAAATCATTTTGACTCTAGAAAATTGGTTTAACTTCTTTGAGGCATTTTCACAAACACTTGGAGTGACATAGCTCTAAGCATCATGTGTGGCAAGTAGTCAAGCCCTTGCCTACACAAGATCAAAAAGGTTAACAACTCCTAGTTTTGGTACATAAAATTGAACTCACCCAATGAAAACCAATCTTTACCACAAGAATGAGGTTTGTAAATGGAAAGAAACTCTCTTATACATTTTATCGAACACCTAAAGTGACATAGCTCAAAGCATTGTGTGTGCCAAGTGATTTGTCTACACCCAATCAAGGAGGTTAACAACTCTAAGTTTAGACTGAAAATAGAGTGATTAATCCATTCACAAACCCACAATAAGCATAAAAACGTGAGAAACCATTGAAACACCGAAGTCATGGGGTGATATTCACCCCATAACCAAGCCTAAACTACTACTCAAACATGGGTAAAGTACACACAAAGGAGAAAAACGTGATTAAGGAAAACATAATGAAAATGAAAATAAACACAAGATTTAGATAGATAAGAGAAATACTTACAACATTTGCGAAGGCAAAAGCCTTGAATCCAAAGAGAAAATCCTAAAATCTAGGGAGAAGGTGGAGCTAAAATGATGAAGAACCCAAATGGAGGTAGAGAGAGAAGGTCCCCAAGTGGGAATGACCTAAAAATGCTGCAAAATGAGTATAAATAGGTCCCCCAAAAAGTTACACAAGTGCCCTAAAAAGGCTCTCAGATTCTGCCCGAAGCAGGCTGGTATTGATACCCCTGCGATTTGGTATCAATACCAGCGGGTTCTGTTTTTTCCTTGTTCAACTGGTATCAATACCCCTGCGATCTCGTATCAATACCAGCGGGTTCTGTCCAGGCAGATTTTTTACCCGACTTCGCGAGCATGCCCCGGCTTCGTCCGAACTCGGAATGAGGCGATTCTTGAACCGTTGGAAAGCTCTATGAGTCTACTTTCTAACCCACTTGACCTCATCTTCATGGCCTTTATATAATGAGAGAAATGAGCCTTTATCTATCGGTTGGTCAGATTTTCTCGAGGCTCATAACTCCAAATGTCTTGTTCTTTTGTTCCGGGCCTTCCTTGAACCTTCCAAAGCTTCATGAATCGACTTCTAAGCTTCGGCGATTGTCCTCCACGGCATTGTGGGGCCTTGGGTACTTCCGGGTACAACCGGGGATTATTTGGAGCTTTGGACACGCCCTTTTAGCTCCGATTTTCTGAAACTTATCAAAAACACAACTCGCGCAAAATCAATTGTATAAAGGCACAAAATGCACGTGTGTGTGATTATAACGAGCGAGATAAGCCCGGATGTATACAATATTTGGGGCTTATCACACCCCCCAACTTGAACTTTGCTCGCCCCGAGCAAACAAAACAAATGAAACTAATGTAAATAAACTAAAAAGGATATGTCTTTTAAACCCCTGGGCGGCCCCGGTAGGACGAGTGAAGTCTCGTGAGGGTTTTCAGCAGTGACAACCCACAAAACACAAAGGAATCGAATACTTTAAGTATGACTCATACCCAACTGACAACCACACGTAGTACCACAATGTCTGCCACGCAAGTCAATGGCAAGATATTTCATTCATAGAAAGAGTTAAGCAAGTGAACTTCATATCCAAACTTGGCACAAAAATCAATCCTCTCACCTAGGTCGGATAGAGAATTCTCACATGGCATGTGTGTGAAAAGAAACCTCACAAAGCAATTCACCAATCTTGAAAACAGTTCTCACACCATTGATAGCTCGGTATTTCTTTAAGCACACCCCTTCCCTTTATTTGAATGAATCTCTCCTTTTTTTTTTATATGCGATCGTGCCATGCCCGGACCTCTCGGGCTTTCTAGTTGACCCCTTTAGCGAGCGTTAGGTCGGCCATCCCCAAGCCAAATGGCCTTAGGGCGCCAGGTTTTGAGAGACCCCTCAGATTTAATTGCTCGAGTCAAAAAGGCTTTATGGTGAGGTCCAAGCTAACCACATTCGACAATGCCTTCACAAGGTCTACCCATCTTTTGACGCGAACAATACGGTGGGAGCAAACCCCGATTGCCCGGTTACTCAATGAACGCCCGGATAAACATTGACAATATAGCATGCATCATCCTTTTTTTTTTTTTTTTTTAAGGAAAGGGGCTCCAAATATTTCACAGACAAGTGAATTCACACCGAAGGATCAATGACACGTGAACCGATTTCGAAGCCAGTGAATGCTTAAGTGGGACAGTGCGCGTGCGAAAGCACGAATTCAAGTGAGCATACGCTATCAAACTATAGGTAATACGGTTTAACCAAGTGTTTCCTTTTAACGTCATGTTCGCAAGCTTAAGTCTATCCATGAAATCATATCAAGACTCCGTCTCACACAACAAACATCATAGCACTAAGTAGAAGCCATCAATTAAGAGTAGCACACACAAGTATCCAAATTCCTTGATTCATCAATTTTTTTTTTTTTAATTTTTTCAATTTTTTTTTAAATGCTCTTAATATAAACAAAGCACGAAGTAAACCCTCCCCCCAACTTAAAATGTGCAGTGTTCTCAATGCATGAGACAAAAAGTAAGGAGAGGGAGGAACAAAAATGTACCGATGAGGCGGAATGTCAACCACCCGAGACCTCGACCAAGTTTGAGGATTTTTCATCACTTTCCTCCTTTCGTCATTGGCAATGCTTCCAAGGCTTCCTCCTTCGGCCCCCATGTGGGACCATAGCTAGTCGCACAGGGCCATCCCCAACGACTTTGTAGGCCTTACAACCGCGACATTTCGTCGCACCCCTGCTTAGGGCTCCTGAATGCCGCATTCGCCGCCAAGTTAGACCCAAACTACCAAGGCTGGTGCGGTAGCATGGTCACCCTGCAAAAGACTGAATTGCCAACTACCTACTAAGAGAAAATGATTAGTACCGACTCGCTCCGTGATAGCCGAGTCCCCAACAAACAAATCTTCACGCGATAAACGGGTAATGCTTTTCTCCCTTGCCGAAGCAAGGTGGCTATACCAGACCATCAAAAGCCGTTCGAAAAATGGCAACAAAAAAACAAAAAAAAACAAAAAAAAAAAAACAAAACAAAAAGAACAATTAAGAAAAACTACAAAGAGCAAAAAAAAAACAAAAAAAAACAAAATAGAAAACTAAAAATGACAATATAGGAAGAGCAATCGTACAATGAAGATCAAACCATTTTAAGCTCTTTGTCAAGAATTGAATTCGACCATGCCACAAGATAAGATACTTTGAGTATGACAATTGCCGAATTCATTTTAGAAATTTAAGCTCCACCAAGTGCATATCCCAAACAAAATCAACTTTCAAAGTGTTGACAAAATCCACTATAAATGGATGGTAAACCAAATCAAAATCATCAACACCAAGAAAATCAATTAGTTCGACTCTTTCAAGTTCTTGTGGTGGAGGAGAGTCAATGGAAGTGCTAGTGACATGTGTAGTAGTGAGGGATTTGTCAAATGGAGCATTGCCCAAGGTTGCTATGGGTGACACCACCTCACTTGTAGGACACAAACTCTCACCATTATGAACATCCTCCATGAGTTACAAGGAGGTCAAGTAATCTATCTCCGCATTCATTTCTTCAATGGTGAGGGAATTTTCCAAAGGATCATTACACACTAGCGGCTCATTGCTCGAAATTGCTACAGGCGGCACCTCCTCAATTACAGGACACAAACTCTCAAAATCAATTAAACATGTTGGCTTCGTGGCGAGAAATTTGTCCAATGTATCACTAAGGGCTTGCCCTATTCCAATTTCAGTCAACTCACAATATTGGGGCTTTTTGGCTAATTCCTCAAGGTAGTCCCAACACTCTTCGGGAGTTTTATCCAAGAATTCTTCATTAGAACACAAATCAAATTGACATATTGACGGATTTAAACCTCGACAAAAGACAATTAGAAGATCCCCGAACTCATACATAAACCTTGACCAAGAGAAAATTGAACATTTAAAACGCTCCCAACATTGTGAAAAAGACTCATGATCTAGTTGATAGAAATTGGTTACATCTTGTAAGACCTCTCCATAGCAACTTCCAAAATCAGCCATATTTATTTTTTTTTTTTAAAGGATTTTCTTTTAACAGGACCACAAAATAAACAAAAGGTAAAAATAACAAGCAAAACGAAAAAGAAAGAAAAGATGGATGTACTTACAGTGGGGTAAAGCAGGCTCCTTTACTTGCTCGCCATTTGTTGCCCTCCCCGGCAACGGCGCCAAAAATACTTGACACCTAGCTTTGTGTTAGCTAGCGTCGCCCCAAGCGTAGGGCTAGGTCGGTCGAAGCATAATAACCGAAAGTCCGGGTCGAATCCACAGAGAGGGGTCGGAGCTAGTGACAGAATTGCTTTACGATAGGGGGTTTCGGCGTTAGGATGGCCAACCTTTTCGTTTGGTTTGTTTGTGGGATTCTCTCTACCTCTAATGCGATTGAAAATGAAATTTTAAACTATAAATTAAAGGCGGCAAGGTCTAGAGGATCATACCACCCATGACAAGGGATATTCAATGGCTCTCGACTATAACTCAAGTGAGAGACAAAGTCACTTGCTCTCACTCGGAAGATTTGACAATGAAAATCATTTTGACTCTAGAAAATTGGTTTAACAATGGGATAAGTTCTTTGAGGCATTTTTACAAACACTTGGAGTGACATAGCTCTAAGCATCATGTGTGGCAAGTAGTCAAGCCCTTGCCTACACAAGATCAAAAAGGTTAACAACTCCTAGTTTTGGTACATAAAATTGAACTCACCCAATGAAAACCAATCTTTACCACAAGAATGAGGTTTGTAAATGGAAAGAAGCTCTCTTATACATTTTATCGAACACCTAAAGTGACATAGCTCAATGCATTGTGTGTGCCAAGTGATTTGTCTACACCCAATCAAGGAGGTTAACAACTCTAAGTTTAGACCGAAAATAGAGTGATTAATCCATTCACAAACCCACAATAAGCATAAAAACGTGAGAAGCCATTGAAACACCGAAGTCATGGAGTGATATTCACCCCATAACCAAGCCTAAACTACTACTCAAACATGGGTAAAGTACACACAAAGGAGAAAAACGTGATTAAGGAAAACATAACGAAAATGAAAATAAACACAAGATTTAGATAGATAAGAGAAATACTTACAACATTTGTGAAGGCAAAAGCCTTGAATCCAAAGAGAAAATCCTAAAATCTAGAGAGAAGGTGGAGCTAAAATGATGAAGAACCCAAATGGAGGTAGAGAGAGAAGGTCCCCAAGTGGGAATGACCTAAAAATGCTGCAAAATGAGTATAAATAGGTCCCCCAAAAAGTTACACAAGTGCCCAAAAAAGGCTCTCAGATTCTGCCCGAAGCAGGCTGGTATTGATACCCCTGCGATCTGGTATCAATACCAGTGGGTTCTGTTTTTTCCTTGTTCAACTGGTATCAATACCCCTGCGATCTCGTATCAATACCAGCGGGTTCTGTCCAGGCAGATTTTTTACCCGACTTCGCGAGCATGCCCCGGCTTCGTCCAAACTCGGAATGAGGCGATTCTTGAACCGTTGGAAAGCTCTATGAGTCTACTTTCTAACCCACTTGACCTCATCTTCATGGCCTTTATATAATGAGAGAAATGAGCCTTTATCTATCGGTTGGTCAGATTTTCTCGAGGCTCATAACTCCAAATGTCTTGTTCTTTTGTTCCGGGCCTTCCTTGAACCTTCCAAAGCTTCATGAATCGACTTCTAAGCTTCGGCGATTGTCCTTCACGGCATTGTGGGGCCTTGGGTACTTCCGGGTACAACCGGGGATTATTTGGAGCTTTGGACACGCCCTTTTAGCTTCGATTTTCTGAAACTTATCAAAAACACAACTCGCGCAAAATTAATTGTATAAAGGCACAAAATGCACGTGTGTGTGATTATAACGAGCTAGATAAGCCCGGATATATACAATATTTGGGGCTTATCAACGACTCATCATTGGGCCGAGGCAATCTTCTACTAACAGCCGGGAACCTAACTCATGCTATACTGATAACATAATAAGACAAGAACATGTAGAGACGCTGGTGTATGTATGTATGTAGTATGATATGCTTGAAAAGACGGTAACACATAGCACGAAACAGGATGGAGCACATAATCGTAACACTTGAGTTGGTTAACTAACGTGGGGTTCTATGGTTAACTATATGCAAAGGCCGGTTTTGGTTTGAGAGGGTACCCCGGACTCAAAGCCAAAGCTGTCTTCCACCGCCAAGGATCCCGCAAGGCGATGGTAATAACAACAATTGTGACTTATCACGGTCGGGGGGTGCTGGGCATTTCGGGATTCCCCGTCACCGGCAAGCCGGGCGGGATTGCCGAAACACGCCAACGGGGGCTAGTAACCATGCATGTGCAATGCAAAAAGTCCATTTAAATAACATTTTCAAAATCTTTTAAACATTTTTCAAGCTTAGCTCTCGATGATTAATACACATTTTAATAAAATCACACATAAGTGTAATAAAACTAAAATATATATTAACCAGAGTCCCCAGCGGAGTCGCCAGCTTGTGAACACCCCGCGGGAGTGCGATTTGTCCACGAAAACGGTTTTGATTTCGAAAATGATTTGATTGGTTGAATGAAGTCGCCACCCGGATTTGAGGACTATACCCGAGAAACCATTTGAAAAATGACTCTTTTGCCCTTGATATGGAAAATGCTTAACCGGTCTCCAAAATGAGATTTCTCGGGTCCGGGAGCTAGGTTACGCGAGGGGAAGGAATTTAAAGCACCCCTCACGCCCGGTGTGACCACCGGTCTCTACTAAATGTTGAAAAGGCTTTGAAAATGTTATTTAAATGGACTCTTAAACTCAAATTCATGTGAGAGCATATCAAATACATCAAGAATATCAAGGACATGTGAGTGAATGCTTGTTCAAAGTGTTGTGAATGGATAATTTATGCATAAGAAATACTGAAATTTCACTAAATAGCCCCCAAAATGTCTCAAAATACCTCAGAAACTAATCATGAGATGTGAACCTGGAGGGAGTCCAGGCGCCTGGAAAGGGTGAGTCCAGGCGCCTGGATTGAGTCCAGGCGCCTGGATGGGGTCAATCCAGGCGCCTGGAAGCCATCCAGATAGAAAATTTTAAAATCCCTTTTCAAACAGAAATCAACCAAATTGGATGTTTTGATCAACTCTCATGCATTCTGGAAAATATTTGACAGCATGGTAACAAGCTTAACACTTGGATGAGACTTGAATGCAATGAAATAATGCTAAATATGCAACAATAACACCTTGATAATGCTCATTTTGAATACTTGTGAGGAATACACTTAAGTATTATATCAAATCCGAAACAGACACCTTAGAAATTATATGATCAGAGCTCAAGAATGACACACAAGCTTGTTTAACCAATTCTTTCTTATGAGATTCTTTTTAAAAGCATGATTCCAAAATAAAAATACTCAAAATGAACATCTAAATAGAGATCAGAACTTGAGATATAATGAAATATGGATCAAGGTATGTAAATAATGCACCAAAATGATCAGAATATGGAAGAAAACAGAAAACATAACAAATGAACAAGGGGTCCAGGCGCCTGCATGGAGGGAATCTAGGCGCCTGGATTCAATGCAGGCGCCTGGAAGGTGATGATCCAGGCGCCTGGATTGAGTTCTGATACACAATCTGATTTCTTTTTCTGATGATTTTGAGACCTCTCTCAAACTCTCTACTGGTATAGATGACCAAAAAAGAGCTTGATTGAGTCCCCCTCAGGGCCTTTTTGGACGAAATGATAGAATGACTACCTTTTTGGTTTGATCAAGAACTTGAAATGGTTTTTGAAGTGAGTTTTGTGAGAATGTAGCTTGTGATTATGGAAGATATGGAGCTAAAAAGGATGGTTTATGGAGATTTTGGTGGAGTTCAGTTGATGGAGGTGTGTAGATGTTGGATTAGTGAAGCAAAATGATGATCTTTTGGGGTTGAAGTGGGTTGAACTTGAGGGATGAAGGGTGATTTGAGTTTTCTGGAGAAATTTGGACAGAGTAACAACTGAGCAAGAGTGTGGTTATTCCCCCCTGAAAATGAGAGAGGAGAGCTTAATTTATAGGCAAACAAGGATCCAAAGAGGGCCACTTGGACCTTTAGAAAGGGTAAGGGTTCACCTAAGAGGCAAAGTGGAGAGCTAATCATCTCCCCCACTTCCTTCTCCAACTGATTTCTGCAAGAAAATCCCCCAAAATCTCGTTCCCGCCCACTAATGACTTAAAACACACTCAACCTGGACTGATATCCAGGCGCCTGGACCATGTAATCCAGGCGCCTGAACCCCCTCCAGGCGCCTGGACTTGGCCAATCCAGGTGCCTGAAGGACCCATCCAGGTGCATGTATTTCAAGGTTTTGGGACATTCCAGAGTTCCGAGGGATATTTTGGTGATTTGATGGGATGTTATTGGTGGGGTTTTTCAAGTCTTTGATCAAACCTTGTCTGTCCTTATTAGGCATTTTCATCATCGGGGAAGTTCCGGAATCCTGAGGGTCCGGATTGGGGTGTCTACAGATAAGCTCCTGGGTCGGGCTTCAACTGCCCGGCCCGTATACCGCCTAGCCCAGTAGGCCCTTGCCCTGATCCGGAGACATGCCGTTACCTCAGCCTTAACAGGGCCCTTGAGATACCGTCAGACATAATGGGCATGTATGATACCGTCGGCCATATTAGCTTTCATAGATATACGATCGCACATGAGTTGGTGTACGGCCATATATCCTTTCGGCGGCCCAATATGGGATTTATTCGGCCCCCACAAACTGCTCCCTCTCTCTCTCCCTCAAGTCTGCAACGTCTACTCCTCCTCACCCTCTGCCTCTTCCTCTCGAGTATTATGCGGCAACCATCAGATACCTTCTTGCAACTACAATCATCGTCTCACGGACCTATGAAATCATCAGCAACAACCATTACCAGTGAAACCCAACTTGGATGCGTTTATCACTTTATTGGAAACCCCTCTTGGTACCCTCCAAGTAAGAAAATTTTCTGAAACTAAAAAGAAGTTTTGAAGTCCCTACTGAGGGTTTTGGGCTGAATCCGGGTTGGCCTCAACCCGTTTGTCGCAGTCCCAGCGCCTTCCATGTCGGACACCACCCACCGTTTCTCTTCAATTAATGAGGGTTTGTAGCATTTTTTCGTGAATAACTCGAGATGTTGTGCTGAAGGTATTTCCAAGGTAAATTATTAATCTGACTTAAAGTCAGAGAAATTCGAGATTTGAGTTTTGGTTGCCATCCTTAAAATTTTTAATTTTGAGTTTTTAGATCCCAAGGTTTTTTTGACAACCAGATGTCGCTCTAGCTTGCGCACACTTCGACAAGGGTCTAGGTAACGACCGGGCAACCCAAAGTTGAAGACTATTTCGAAACTTTTGAATTTGAAAACGCATAAATGCAATCGAAAAGGTACATGTCTCTCGCACACGACCTGTTTGATGTCCGGCCTCAATGAAGTTTGTGTTGTTCTAGGTATATAAGCTGTATATCACAACTCAACTGGGTTTTCATATTTGTTCTGTAAGTGATTTATTTTTCCTCTCTCTAAGTCAATAGTGCTCTCAGCAGGAGTTGAGTGGCTGCAAACCTAGAAAGCAATGGTGTAAACACATGGCATATGACTTAAAAACTAAAAAACTTACATGTCAAGCCTATTTTCGTGTAACTTTTAGCCTAAATTTCGTCGTGTTTTTTCAATTTTTGGAGTCGGACACAAATGTAGAATCCATCCTTTTAAGATTGTAAATGACTTTGTTGGCTTCAGATATGAAGTACACAAAAGTTATGGAAATGATACTTTAGGAATTCATATAAAGCACTGTAGGAAGCATAATGACTACAATCCTCTTCTTGATGGCTGAAGCATTGTGTTTAATTTTTTCAAAGTTGAACTTGAAGTATGATTTGTTTAGTTTATATTGCTTCGGCACATCATCTTAGCAAATACTCTTCCAAGATGTGGGGAATCATGTTGTGTCGATTGGAGGAATTGAACAACTTCAATCCATTAGCTTATTTTGGTCAGATAGTTTTCATCGTTAATGGGGCAGTTTGAATTGTATGGGTTCCCATGTAATTTTTGGATTAAAAGATGACGATAGGTTGAATTTCATTGATTCTAAAATGCCTATTGTTTATGATTTTCTGGTAATGCACTCACATTACCTTTGGACAATGACCACTTTGTTTATAGTTTATTTTATTTTCCTTCAAGTTGAGTCATAGTCGATATAGTTGTTGGATCAATCGAGGTGGTCGACATTAACTACACGTAATTGGTTCTAATTGTGACCAATTATGCAGATGCTTGCTGGGAAATTTGTTCATACCTTGCTAAGGACATTGAATGACAAATTCTGAGCCGTGACTTCAGGCACAGGCATGTGCTAGTCTATATGATAAAGGAGCTTAGTGTTTGAATCCAACATAAATCCAAAGGCCCAGACTTCACTTTCCCTAAATAAATGGCTGGGATTCGTATGTCTTATTTTCCTGTATGGTGAATTCGTATATGTTTCTTTTTTGTTAATTTGACTTCTAACATGTTCACTGTATTAATGACTGTTTCTTTAGAGGTGCATGTTCCTTGGAACATGGTAACGGAACGGTGAGTCATGTTGGCTGGACAAAAGTTGATTAGCTGTGGGACATGTAGTTCAAAGATTGTGGTTAAATTTTCAATCAATCAGTTCATTCGAATTGGAGCAAAGTTGAGGCCTTCAATAGAGGACAGAACTTGATGAGTCTTAACCTCAACATCACTTCCATCCAATGAACATGGTACGCTAATGCATCTCATCCCACAAGATTTTGGTGAGGATGAGTATCATGAAGAGACAAGGAAGTGTATAAAACTGTATGTAAGCAAGCAAAATTCTTCTTGATCAGCCGTGAGGTTGGATTAATATTTGTTATAGACATCTAGAATTTCATTATGAAGGTTCACTCCATCAATTGAACTCAGACGGTTAAACTATCTTTGTGCCTTTTTCTCCTGCGCCTATATCGATGATGGCCTATAGTAGACAAACTCTCACGTGCTATTTTATGCCAATTCCAGGAGTCTTTTGATTACCACTATATTTATCGTGTTTTTGGAATAATACCTACTGCTCACTGTACGCATGGATTTTGTATCTTAAGTCAAAGTGTCCTCTTTAGAAACCCGGACACGAACCTTACTTTATTAATGATACAAAATCTTCATTCTTTAAATTCAATAATCCTGAATTTTTATCAGCTGTTAGTCCTCTATTACTTTAGCCTGTGTTTTATATAGTTCCTTGACTCCTCGGGAAGAGGTCAACTGTGAAAACCAAACCTTTAGTTCTCAGATAGTTAAAACAAGGAAAAGAGGATGTTGTTATGACCAAAACATATAAATATGAGCCTGCAAGGCTGCAACTACGTAACCAAATGGAGCAATTTGTCTGCACCTAAACACCTAGACATGAACATTGGGTGATATTCATGTTATGTCCTGTTTGGTCATGTCCTCTAGGACTCAGGTCAGCATCCGGTTGAACAATCAAAGTCCATTTACTCAAACTTTGTGGTTCTGCTGCGCTTTTTCTATTTGTATCTTTAATGTGCTGATAAGTAATCAAATCTTGTTTTTCGCTGCCTTTTCCCCCATTGAATCTTTTGTTTTGTTTTGTTTTAGGGTTTGAATGGACGAGCTTCGGACATTTGAACTTCGACCAGATTTTTTGTTTCTGATAACAAAAGATGTGAAATGAAGTTGCTCTCTTGTTTCGCAACTTCTACCATTACACTTGGAAGGAACCAGTACTTGTGATTTTGCCCCAATCCTCTACCGTTTGCTCTTTGTTTTTCAGTTTCAGAGTTGCTACTTATTGCAAATACATTTTATTTTGTGTTTTTAGATTCAGTTGCTACTTATGTGACAGGATCCAAGCCTGCCCATCTAA
The DNA here is from genome assembly GCA_020921065.1 of Vaccinium darrowii. Taxonomy (NCBI): domain Eukaryota; kingdom Viridiplantae; phylum Streptophyta; class Magnoliopsida; order Ericales; family Ericaceae; genus Vaccinium; species Vaccinium darrowii. Next base: position 17,070,123 of record CM037158.1, on the reverse strand, counting down.
CTTGCCAAAGAAATCTTAACTGGGTGGACATCATGGGGAATGAACCTCTTCATTTCCAAGAGTCTAGGTATTTTTTGAGGACAACACATACATAATGAAGGCAACAAATTACACTTGGTTCGTGCTTTATACTCCACGGGTGTGGAAGCTCTTGCTGTTTTGCAAGCCCTCAGATGGGCCATGCGACATGAAAGTGTTGCAAGTAGGTTGGAAGATGCTAATTACTCTATTACGAACATTGTGCTAGATATTATGGACATCTTATCTTATTTTGATCATGTTTATGTAATTAAGGCCACCTGTCAAGATGTGAGGCCGGCCCACAATCTTGCTTGGAGTCGCCTTTGTAATATTTCTGATTAATATAGTTCTTATGTTTATGGTTAAAAAAAAACAGAGAAATTCCATTAGAACTAGAACTAGATCCAATTCGTGCTTTGTTTGTTGGATGCTTTGTTTAGGGAAAGGAAAAAAATGTAGTGACAAATTCATGGCTATTTACCTATGTGTCACTAGAATGCCAAGATGGTTTCAGCTGCCAATTGGTTTTATAGAGGTATGAGACAGCAATTGGTAGGGTGGTACAGTAAGTTTGGAGATAGCATGATGATATAGCAGTTTGTGAAAGAGCCAAACCTTAGCAGGGCACATTGAAGTGTTGCTTGCGCACTTAAGGAGAGCTTGTATAGCACATGAAGGAGCTCTTACTTCATTGCATGAATATATTCCTCGAATGCGAAACTCTGAGTCAGAGTAAGTTGTTCACAGCGACCGACTTCTTTATATTGTGTAGACTACAGTTTTGCTTGGTTCAGTGCTACATGTGCTTAGGATTCGAGCTTTAAACTCGGGCCTGAAATCCACGCCAAGATTTCGCAAATGTTTGAAATACATTTTTTCTCTTGGACTTGCTTTGCATCAGTTTGTTTGTTCTAACGGAACCCTATTGCGGTATGTTAAAACAGTAGGAAAGTAGTCTCACAATTTATTTGAAGCAATCAGTTACTTGTTAGAATCATGAGGGTGGAGTAAAAAGTGAAATGTAAATTTAGATAGAACATTTAAACATCTGCCTTAGTATTTTAACCTGATGAGAACAAAGAGACAAATGATATGCACATTAATAAAGATAAGGTAGGGCCATAGATAATCTTCCAGTTGCTGTTCGGAGACCAAGGAGGGATGGCACTTAGTCAACCACTTATGAACACGGTTTCCGTGTGGGGTTCAAAGGAAATTATGCAAGGGTGAGTTTTAAACTTGTGGTAGATCAGCTGTTGTGTTGTGCTTATGTTCTTCTGTGACTGATTTGTATTTATATGCTCTTGCAGAGCAAATAGGAGAAATATTTTATAAATAACCACTTGAGTTTTAGAGTCATGTATCACAAGGATCTTGAGAGTGATAGCATATCCTGTGTGTATTTTCTAGAAAAATTTTGGCAGGGTCCATTTGGTTTTTGCTCTAACCCGACGTCATAGCGTTTCAAAATACAGTCACAACAACATCAAATAGCAACAAAAATAGCATATTCAAACCTCACAACAGAAGGCATGTCATCCATTATATCGATAGGCATGAATACAAATTGTTTTACAAAATGGACTCAACCGAAGACATCATCGCATTTACATAATGGACTTAAGTCCAACTTCATTTTTTGTTCCACTACAACTTCATTCAGCAAATTATCCTTGCTTTGCTTGTGTTGACCGCATTTTGTACTTCACCCAAGCTCTGGCATGAGAGAATCCAATGACTCATTCGCTACAAGCTGGCCAAGATTCATAGACACCGGGGGGTCTTTGAGAGCACACTGGAGGACTCTTTGAGAGCACCAAGAGTCATAAAACCTGGCATATATTTCTTCCTCAATAGGGCCGGCCCTGACATTTGGGTTGCCCAAGCCCGACCTCAATATTGGTTGCCCACGTATTATTAGGCCAAAAAAATAAAATGACATACAAGTTAGAAAAAATTCAATTTTACATTGTACTTTTAGCTTAAACAACATTAAAAAAATCACAATAAAAATGCAACTCTCTGGTTATAGTGCTTTAAGCACGATCCGATTCAAATAAAACTTCTTATTGCATTTTTTAAGCAAATTTTTCAATTGAGCATTGTACTAACTTAATAAAGAACTCATTTCTAATTGAGAGCATAACCAATCCTTTGTTTTTTTTTTTTTGGGTGACATTGTACTACAAAAGTAAGTTTTTATCAACTTCAACTTACAAAAACTTCTATCTGCTCAAGCGACTGTAAATGGTAGTGTGCTGACCGTAATATTTTATGGGTCCGAAGAAAAATTCCATTATTAATGAGCCCCTCTCATCTTTAAGAGTTCTTTTAAAAAATAATAAAACACAAAAATTCAAACTAAAAAGATACAAAAATAAACGTAAAAAGATATTATTGAACAAGTTTGTTTTGAAGAAAATAAGAAAGTTTGTTTTACATTTTAACTATGATTTGTGGGGGAAAAAAATAATAAACCGTGTAAGCTCGCTCTTTTTTTTTTTAAATTTTCCACCATTTTTTTAATCCAATGTAAGATAATATCATTTATACATTATTGTTGTGTTTGTTAAATACAAAGTTTCTAACAAAGAAATTGCTTATTGTGGTTTTTGAAAAATTGTGGATTGGGAGGGAGAAAAGAGCCATTAGTAACAAAAATAAAGAAAAAAATGGAAAAGAAAAGCTTGAAAGAGGCCAAAATCAAAGAAAAGGAGAGCAGGGGATTCGAACCCAGCTTATCACGCATAAAAGGCCTACTGGTAGCTTTCTATAACCACTTCAACAAAAGTTGCCTTTAGTCTCTTATGAAAACCTTATTATATATATAAATATATATGTAACTGAATTTTTTCTTTTTTTGGTTGCCCCGGCCCGAGGGGTTGCCCAAGCCCGGGGGCTTGCTGGGCTCACCCCTGGGCCGGCCCTGTTCCTCAATCCCTGTTGATGGTGAAATGCAAAGCAGTTAAGTTCTGCCGTAAAAGCAAAGGGTGAGGTCGAAGTATGCCAGAAGGGACAGTGATACCTGCAATTCTTGTTGTTCTCTTTGTGGCATTGCTGAAATAGAATGTATCCAGGAATGTGTGTAGATGACTGTTCAGTCTCATGGACCCTTGAATTGTCAGATCCGGAATGATCTAATCACCTGAAGCAAAAGGACCTGTATTTCCCATAAGGCAATCGGCGAGACCCCAAACACCAATATTCTTCCAAGACATGTTGAAGTGATCAAACCCAAAGTTGTAATAAGCCTTTATCTAGCGGATGTCTAACCAATCATAAACTATTACTCCTAAGCGCAACAGCTGAAGCAAACAAATAGGTTTCATACTCCGACTGCCTTCTGGCCTGTAAAATATTATTTGGCATGAAACGTATTAATAGAAAGTTGCAACTGGCAAGTTTGTCAAAATTTCCAGGTTTAAGTCTACAAATTAAGAAGATCAAAAATATGCATAGGAAGTTAGAATAACACTTTTTTTACATGTTAGTACGTTACAACTCTATCCCTCCATATCAATTCTGCAGTCTTCTGGAAGATTTCCTAATATTTATCATCCTGAATTGGAAATCACCTAAAACTCTCTCTCCTCAACACCCTATAATTTAGTAATACTCTATCTCTACCGTGTATTGATTGGATTGAAAATTGCTAAATTTATTTCAGGTTTCAAAACAACTGCCAAAAAGAAGTTAGATTGAGTTAGAACTTACTGCATCCCATCCAAATATGCCTTGGTTGTTCCATTGAAAGCTCTAGATAATGTTGGTATGCTTAATACCCAATTCCCTGAAGAGTCCTCATACCCTCTAAAAGCCTGAAATGGTTAACCCACCACTACTTATCCATTTATAAGGGAGATTTAAAACTTCATTTGTGATTGATTATTGAGAAGGAAAAATAAAACATACCTTATCAGCAAGCATTTGCTGCAAAACCCGAACAACCAGTGCTCCAGCCAAATGCCCCACGAAGTGAAGAGAATGATGATCCTCATCCCATTAAGGGTAATGCCCTGAATCCCAATTGAATTAAATCAAATATAATCCTTCTCTAAAAACAATACAATTCAAGTAAAACACAAATAATGGGGGCTGTTTCAACAAATTATAAAGCTAAATGGGGATTGCATAATCAAGGTTAATCAAACAACCTTGTTCATAAATTCTTCCAAATCGATAGAAAGTTGAGATGGTAGAACGTTGTGGCCGTCGGTGGTGGTTTAGCATAGAGAGATGGTAGTGGTGCGTCGGTGGTGGCTGGGGCAGATTTGGGGTGGCTCCAGTGGAGAGATTGGGAGGAGATGGATATCGTTCTCTGATGGGAGCATGAGATTTGGTTTGGGGCAGAGAAAGAGGAGAGAGGGAGGAGAGGGCTGAGAGTTTCCTCTCTATTTTCCCTTTGGATCCAAACGGAAGAAAGAATTTTCATCCCTATTTTCCTCTTATTTTCTTTTAGAACCAAACAAGAGAAAAAAAACCCATTTTCTTCATATTTTCTCTCTTAGAGGAGAAGACTAGGATAAATACTTCATCTGTGGAATACGCTCTATATTGAGTAAGACCTGTTGCCACGATCCCCTGAAATATTTGGCCAATTTTATCTCAGTTATGATCCAAAAATTCAAAGACCAAAACGGTGACAAAAAGTAGCGTAACGAGTAGCTTCAAAAGATAGTATTATCATCCATATCTTAGACAAGTTCGGATAAATGAATTTTTAAGGCAACATATATGAGGTTCTTGTTCAAAGATTCAGTAAACTTTACAAAGTAGATGGAATGTTTTCCTTCATGATTAGCAACTTATGACAGTGAGTTTGATTAGAGGTAAATGAGAGAAAAAAAAATGGTCATAAGTTTCTCCCAGCGATGGTCATTTGACCACTTCCATGAGAAACAACTGTGGTCCAATTTGACAAGTTTTTAACAAAAACAATTTGTAATTCTACATGGAAGGAAACATTTTTAGCATATCTCTACTTTCCTGTGGTACATGATAAGGTGTTGCCACCGATTCCTCCAGGGGCAGGAAAAAATGGGGGGGTGGTCAACACCGGGTGGTGTAGAAGATGCGAAGGCGTGCCAGGAGATACGGATCTCCAAGAGAAATGTAGAAAAGCGCCTGAATGTACTGACTAACTTCTTTCAAGCAATTGAGAAACTCGAACTAAAGTTACAACAGTTCGTGGGGGCCTTGAACAAGGACTTCCACAATTGAAGAAAATTACATAGAAGAGGAAGAGAGTTCAGAGGAAGGAGAGGAAAGAACGGGGGAGAAGTAGGAGATAGACATAGGAGAGGGGATCGATAGACTAACTGCGAGAGTTAGGAGATAAAAACTAAATTTACTTTGCTGCTGTGAGCGTTGTTGGTGTTGGAACCCTTGCAATGTTGCACAAAGATCTCCATTTATAGACTTTTGAGTCCCTTCGTAACTTCCAAAATTTAACCGCCCATGATTTTCTCCACTACGCCATGTCTTCTTGAAAATGCATAAGGGCGTGACAAGTGTCCCTCAATTGGCCGAAAAATAACTACCCATGTCCTCAAAGCAATTAGCACATGTTAATTTCGGCCATTATCAACTTGTTTTAGATAACAACCAACTCCCTATAATTTAGGTAACAAACTTATCTCCTAAATTATAGGTAATTCGGCTATTAGGTAAAATCCGAATTATATATAAAAATAATTTCCAGCCAATTTATTTGCCACGTGTAAATTTGAAAATTTATGGTACAAACATTGCCCCCCATAAACTCTATTTTAAAATAAAATGGAGTTTATTAAAGAGGGAGTTCTTTCAGGAGATAAATACAACAAGAGTCCTTAAATATTAGGAGATAACGGCTAGGAGAAAATGAACCGAGTAGGACTCTTGTTACCATTTAACTCCTATACGTGGCATGATTGAATTGGTTTGGAATTAATTCTCCGGAATACTCGAGATACCTCAGGAATTGGTATCCATAAAAGGGATTCAAGAGAGAGAGAGTAGAGATACGTTCCTCAGTAAAAACAATCTCTCTCTTTCTACCTTTACCTTTTTCACCGCCATAGCCCAAAGCTTGTTACTGTAGCAGAAGATTTTCACCATGGCCACTCGACGAGCCCAAGCTTCTGTTGAAGATGAGAATAACACAGGCACCGTAATGACGAAATTGATTACGGAGCATAAGCCCGACATTAACGAGGAGATTCTCTTCCAGGTACCCGATTACCCCGAACATTCTTCTGGCTTAAACAAGTACGGACTAGGGCCTTGTTTTACGGATAGTTTTCCAGATTTCTTGGATGAATATTACCCACATGACATTCCTATCCCCTTGGCCCGATCTACGAACGATTGGGCCCCAAACTGGGAAAATTATGCAAGGTCGAGACCCTTTAAGGTATGGGTCTCTTCCACTTCAGAATATAATGAATGGCTGGTTAGGGTTGAGAAGGCAAAAAGGATGGTTTGGAAGAAAGCTGGAATCTACAACGCTATTCTCATGAGCTATGACATGCCGCCCCCTGATACTGCCCTTATCAGTGCCCTTGCCCTCTTCTGGTCTCCTAGCATGAATGCCTTTCATTTTCCCTGTGGGCCTATGACGCCAACACTTCAAGATGTGGCATTTATTACCAGCCTTCGCCCCCATGGCATAGAAGCTAACGATGCCCTAGAACCTCCCAAGGTAAGTTTTGAATATGCTAAGAAAAAGGATATTACCTTTAATTATTTCTTGGAGCAGAACGCTGTGACTGACGACAAGATTGATGTTTCTGAGATGGAACATGTAGCCTTCTTGATCTACTGGTTGAATAAATTTATCTTCTGTAGTAGTAGTTTGAAGATCACTCGGTACTACACAGATTTGGCCAAAGCTCTCTCTGTTGGCCAGGAGATTGCTCTGGCCCCAATCTTTCTTGCCCACTTCTACAGATGTATGAAAGAGTTAGTGGATCACCAGATATCTGGCTGCACAAGTCCTCTATGGTTGCTACAATTCTGGGCATGGTCTTACTTCTTTGATCTAGCCCCTGAAGAAATGCCAGAACAGAAGCAGAAGAAGAAGTCAGGGGACAAAGTCTTCTGTGGATTATACCTGAAGTCACTCGTTCCTAAGGAGCATTCGTTTGACGAGTGCTTCAAGTACTTCTACTGTCTTGCAGAAGATCCGCGCCCAGACTTTTGGACACCCTTTGAGAGGAACTCCACTTGCCCAGATTGGCTTCAAACCTCCATAGAGAAATTATCTCCAGAAGATCCGGTGCAGAAGGCTGTATGGGCCAGCTTCTTGGTTGCAAGGGATCTCCCTTATGGCATGGGCTCCACTGGTCCCAATAACAAATGTGGGGTGGAATATTACAATCCCACCCAGTGCACCAGACAATTCGGTTTAGCCCAGTTCATACCCCTTCCTCCTTATCAAACCATCAATTCTGACCTGAGTGAGAGGATGCTCCTCACGCTGGATGAAACCAAGAAACTCATGGAGAAGAACACTGTTCTAATCTCCAACAAATTCAAACTTGTCCCATTTCCTGAATTTCCTTTGACAACCCCGGCTTTTGACATGTGGTGGAAGAAGGCCAGTTTTAGTCAAACTTCAGAGTCTCTGGAATTGCTGTTGGGCAGAGTTTCTCCATCTGCAGTGACCGAAGGCTTACCAATAACCAAAGAGGCTAAGGTGGAGATTTTGGTTAGGAAGACAAAGGCTACAAAGAAAGCCAAGGCCAAATCCATGTCAAAGAAGAAAGGTACGCCTTCACATGCTGAAATTTACCAATCCATTCGTAGGTTTGAAACCTTCTTTAAATGCAAATGGAACCCTTGTAATCCTGAGGCAATGGAAGAGGCTAAGAGGAATAGAATGACTGAAATTGAGACTAGGCAGAGAGACTTAGCTGCTGCAGCGTGGTGGAAACTATTTCAATCCACTCCTCCAGGGCAAACTATGCCCTCTTTAGAAAATTTAATGAAACCTTTTGGGAAACCTATTCCCCCAACACCCACAACTTCGTTCGCCATTGCCAACACACTGGCGTATGAAGGCATGTATGAACTTTATCCAGAAAATAGAAGAGTCACAGTCGTTAAGACCAATGCCCCCCAATGGGAAATAGAAGATTTCTATAAGCATGGGATAGTTAGGGTTATAAATTCCGCTGAAAGAGGTCTGATAGTGATATAACATCTTCTACTACCTCTGTCTGCAATGTTTGTTTGCTAACTAATGCCTTTTCTTTCAGACGCTGCTCCACTGGTAAAACTGTCTGATCATGATGAGGACGATGAAGAAGATGAAGAGTCTGAAGAAGAGGCACTGAAGACAGAGAAAGCTCTTCCTCAGAAGACAAAACGGAGGTTGATAAAGGTAAGGCTTTCACTTCTTCTTGCTATTCATTTCTTCTGGCTGTGCTTCTTTTGATGGCAGCTCTTCTTTCCAGGAGACAACTGTTGTCAAACCCAAAAGAACCCGATCCAGTACTAGGACGGAAGATGCTCCTATCTTTGCTTCCTTAGGGGAGGTATTGGAATCTCCCAATCTCCTCCTTCTCTTCTTTGAATATATCTGACCTTGTACTTTCTCCAGGCTGTGGATAGCAAAAGATTGAAAAGGAAGAAGATACAGCCCCAAGAACACTCTGACGAGACAGAAGATAAGACTATCTCCGGCCCAACTTCAAAAGCCCCAAAGACGATGGCCGGGTTGAAAAGCACTGAAGGAGCATCTTCTAAAATTGGAGTCTCTTCTAAGGAGAATATCCCTATTTCTGCCCCAGCTGCAGGCACGATTGCTGATCCAGCGGGCAACTTGTCGCAAAGCTCCGCTATCCCTGTAAGTAATCATGGCGCTATTGCACCCACTTATGTCTGTATTGCTTCTAAACTGCTGTAAACTTTTTGCTTATAGGACATCTCCAAAGGCTCTAGTCTGGCTTCTCCTACTCGCTCTACTGCTGTATCTACCAAGGCCAAAATAGAGCCTCAGGAACTTCTCAATCGTCTGAAGGAGAAGCTGAAGAAAAGAGCAAGCAGCAGCCAGATGTATTCCTCGGCCACATCTTCTAAAAGTATTCAAAAGAGTCCTTCAACGGAAGAAGTGTCCAAGGCTAAAGATGCTCTGAAGGCGGCATGGAGTCTCGGTTTTGAAGCAGTAATCCAACCTGAGATTCTTGCCAAACTGAAAAATGCTTTTGGAGGTTCTTACCTCTTTTGAAAGCCTACCAGACGTGCCTCAAGATCAATTAAGGCAATTCAAAGTCGCTCTGCCGTCTCTTATCCAAGATTATCACAAGAATATGACTGAAATCCAGGAGATGAAAGATAAGCAAACCCGCTTTACAGACCTTGGGCAGGCGTTGGTCGTTGCTATGGAGAAGATGGAGAGCCTCCAGCATCAAAAAGAGCAACTGTCCCTTCAGAAGAATAAAGGTCTTAAGAAGATCAAGGAAATCCAGGATAACATTGCCCTATTGCAGCAACAATTGGTCCAGCTCCAAACAGAAGATGCTGGCCATGACGAGAAGGTGCAGGAGGTCATACATGAGGAAGAAGAAGTCGCTGCTGCCACTCAACCTTTGATAGAAGAGCATGATGTTCTGCACGCTGAGATTCCTCATGTAGAAGCTCGGATTGAAACGCTGGTGACCAATTTGTCCTCATCTACTGCACCCTGGGACAAGTTTAAGATAGATGTTCTAGAGAAGATGTAATCCTCTCTTCTTGCTTGACTTCTGATCTTTCTTTTGCTGTCAGAACTTTGGCAATTCTGTTTTTTGAGGAGGCACTTTGCAAGTTTTGGCATTTTGGTACTTGGTAGAAATTATGGTTTAGTAATGCAACTATTGACATCCATCATCTCCCACATAGTAGGATACCATAATTTCAGAAACCTGCCGTTGATTGGATGTTTATGCATTTCACCATCTAAATCATGTAGCATATATGTACCTCCTCTTAAAATCTGGGAAACTTGGAAAGGACCTTCCCAAGTAGGAGACCATTTGCCAAATTTACGGTCCTTCTTCTCGAATGGCAGGACTGCTTGCCATACCAAATCTCCTTCAGCAAATGACTTCTCTTTTACTCTTTTATTGTATGCCCGAGCTACCTTCTGTTTTTGGACCACCAAATGATCTAAGGCAGAAAGCCTCAGTTCGTCTAAATCTTCTAATTCCATATACATAGCCTGATTATAATCTCCATAATCTAGGCCATTCTGGAAAGCAACTCTGGCGGATCTAATGTTCGTCTCCAATGGTATGACAGCATCATGGCCATAGGTAAGAGTATAAGGAGTAATTCCAGTGGCCGTTCGCTTAGATGTTCTGTATGCCCACAATGCGTCTGACAATGCCTCATGCCAAGTCCTTGGTTGATCTTCTACCATTCTGCTGATAATCCCTTTCAGGATTTTGTTAGTAGACTCAGCTTGTCCATTGCCTTGGGCATAATAGGGAGTTGAATGTGTCATCTCTATTCCAAATTGCTACATCACAGCCCGGATCCTATCTCCAAAGAAGACAGATCCTCTATCGGCAACTATATGTTGTGGAATGCCGAAACGATGGATGATCTTCTCTTTAATCATGGTGATAATTTCTTCTTGAGAAACAGAAGTCATTGGTATGGCCTCAGCCCATTTGGTGAAGAAGTCAGTGGCCACAACTATATAAGTGTGTCCTTTAGAAGAAGGAGGGAAGATTTTGCCGATCATGTCCATGGCCCATCCTCTAAATGGCCAAGGTTTTATCACTGACTTCATTAGAGAAGCTGGAATTCTTTGCACCAGACCGTGGGCTTGACAGGGTTGACATCCTTTAGCAAATTGAATGCAATCGTTTAGGATGGATGGCCAATAATAACCGTATCTTCTTAAAAGCCATCTCATTTTTCTGCCAGATTGATGAGCTCCACAGATGCCCTCATGAACTTCTCCCATAACCTTCAGAGATTCTTGAGGTCCGATACATTTGAGAAGAAGATCATCTTCTAAACTTTTCTTGTAAAGCTCATCCTCTATTAGCACATAGTGGACAGCTCTTTCTCTGATCTTCTTGGTTGAAGAGAGGTTTGGATATTTCAGAAAAGTAATAATTTCAGTTCTCCAATCTTCTTCTTGCCCCCTAGGTCAGTAGTAAATATATCCATAGAAGCACTTCTTCTTTTGAAGGAAGGCAAGCTTCTTTTTTGAATAGTGATCGTTCTCTTGTACCAACCTTGGGAAATTTTGATTCCGGTGGCGATCTGTGCCAGTTCATTTGCCTCTTGATTGAATCTTCTGGGAATATGAAGGAGGCTAGCATCATCGAATTCGTCCAACAATTGTCTTGCTGCCATGTAATAAGGAGTTATTTCTTCACTGTTGCACCTGTAGATGCCCCCCAATTGGTTGATTGCCAACTGAGAATCTCCAATCACTTCTACAGTAGCTGCTCCCATTTCCCGCAGAATCTCCAACCCAATAATAATCCCCTCATATTCAGCTTGATTATTTGTGCAGTAGAAATCAAACTGAAATGATAATTGGGTCTTAACTCCGGCAGGAGATATTATCAGGATTCCACAACCAAAAGATGAGGCTGTTTTGGAACCATCAAATAATAATTGCCAAGGAGCATATGAGACAGTAAAAACATCTAAGCCGATTGCTTCTTCATCAACATCCAAACATGGATGATCTGCTAGGAAATCGGCCAATGCTTGTCCCTTTACTGCTTTTTGGGGAATGTATTGGAGATAGAACTCCATTAATGCCAAAGACCATTTACCAATTCGGCCTCTAATGATGGGCCGAGAGAGTAAATACTTAATCAAATCGGTCTTGCAAACCAAATAAACCAACACAGGCATCATGTAGTGCCTAAGTTTTATTGCTGAGAAGTACAAGGCTAAACATAGTTTCTCCACAGGAGAATATCTGCTCTCTACAGCAGTTAACAATCTACTAAGATAATACACTGCTTGCTCCTTGCCTTGTTCATTATTTTGAGCTAATAAGCTCCCAATAGAAGTTTCTGACGCTGAAATATAAAGTCGAAGAGGCTTCTTCTTGATTGGAGGCTTAAGAACAGGAGGTTGAGTTAGATACCTCTTGATAGCTTCAAATGCCTCTTGGTGACGAGTTTCCTACTTGAAATCCTCTTCTTTCTTCAACTTAAGAAGTTCTGAAAAGACTTGAACTTTCCCGGCAATGTTTGAAATGAATCTTCTGATGAAGTTAATAAGGCCGAGAAAACTCTGCAGCTCCTGCTTACAAGACGGAGGCTTCGCTTCAAGGATAGCCTTAGTCTTGTTCTGTGGTACTTCAATGCCTCTTTGGTGAACCAAGAATCCAAAGAAATTCCCTGCAGAAACTCCGAAGGCACACTTTAGGGGATTCATCTTGAGGTTATATCTCCTTAGACGTTCAAAACTAGATCGTAGGTGTCCCAAGTGTTCCTTGAACGAGTTAGACTTGATCACCACATCGTCTATGTAGATTTCCATAAAACGGCCAAGCATATCATGGAACATAGAATTCATTGCCCGTTGGTAAGTTGCTCCTGCATTTTTAAGGCCGAATGGCATGACAACCCATTCAAAGGCCCCCAAAGCTCCTGGGCATCGAAAGGCCGTCTTGTGAACATCCTCTTCTGCAATATAGATTTGGTTATATCCTGATTGGCCGTCCATAAAGGACAGCACCTTGTGTCTGGCTGCTCCATCGACTAGAACATCGGCAACATGCATAGGGTATTCGTCTTTTGGAGATGCCAGGTTGATGTTGCGGAAGTCAATACACACCCGCACCTTTCCGTTCTTCTTGATAACTGGAACAATGTTGGATAGCCATTCCACATATCTGGTTGGCCTTATGAATCCAACTTTGAGGAGATGCTCCAGCTCTTCTTTGACCCGTAGGTTCAATTCTTCTGACATTCGCCTAGGTGCTTGTTTAAATGGTTTGAACCCTTCTTTGATAGGAAGTCTGTGGTCCACAAAACTCCTTTGTAACCCAGGCATGTCTTCATACTCTCAAGCAAAGCAATCTTTATACTCATGGAGGAGGTCAATGTAAGCATTCTTGACCACTTCAGGTAGGCGTTGGCTTACGTAAATAGGCTTTGGATGATCTTCTGAGCCTAAATTTACCTCCTCCAGAGGATCCTGAACATCAGCCTTCAAATTGTCTAGCTTTGCTGGTGGTGCTTCCAAATCTTCTAACTGGATAACATCGTCAGGAGGGGTGTAACCTCCTTCAAAGAATAACTCGGTCGTCAAGACCGAATTATCTTCTGAATCCAAGGATCGTAGGCTCTCTTCTGTAATATGGGCGATCAATCGAGCCAAGGCAGCCTGCAGAGCTGCCATCTTCTCACTGGCTGTTGGGGCTTGATCCATGAGAAAGAGCTTGAAGAAGTGAAGTGCGCGGCCTATTAACCTCTGTAAGGAGAGAGCCGACCAACTGTTTGTATATGGCTTTAAATTCGTCCACAGAAGTTTGAGTGGACAAAGTGATCGCTGTAGGCTTGCCATACTTATCAGTCCCGGTGAATTTGACAGGGCTGATCTCGTTGTCATACAACTTGGCATCTGCATGGTTAGAAGAGGCCAAGAAAGGCCTCTTGTCTGCCCAAACCACTTCTATATCATCTCCATGCCAGAAGATTAGGCATTGGTGAAGAGTAGAAGGAACAGCCATGCAAACATGAATCCAATCACGGCCCAACAGTAGATTGTAACTTGAACGTGAATTAACCACAAAGAATGGAGTGGTCAAAGTCTTTGTTCCCACTTGTAAATTCATAATAATGATACCTTGGGCCGTGGTGATGCCTCCAGCAAAGTCAGAAATACTGGCGCTAGAAGGTAACAAATCTTGATCTCCTTTGCCCAACTTCACGAGCATGAAACGTGGCATGAGGTTAGCAGCAGATCCATTATCCACCAATATACGGTTGACAGGAATACCGTCTAGGTGACCTTGAATGTAAAGAGGGCGAAGATGCTGAGTCATCAATGGATCTGGCTTCTCAAATAGGACACTGGCCACAGGAGATGGACGGTATGCAGTAGGCTCATCTTTCAGAACCACAATAGAAGGAATCTGGGATTCAGAAGCTTCTGAAGTAGAAGCTTTCAGTACTGGTATAGTAGCAACATGTGTCACTGAGCTGATCTCTGGGGTATTGCCTGAAGCTTCTACGTCACCATCCATAGAAGATGGCTGTCCTTCTTTGGCCATGAAAGCAGTAGGAAGAACAAACACCATATTGCAGGAGAGGCTAGCTAAAGAAGATGAGACTTTTGTGACTGGGGCCTCTTCTTGCACAATCAACATATCCTCTGAAGAATGAATGTTGATAGGACGGGGATTTGCAAGGATATCCTTCCAAGCAGGCTTTCGGACTTTGGGAACCTCTACAGAAGTTGGTTCCACATGTTGAAGAGTAGGTTTCTACACTGGGCGATACTCCATGCGAGGCCTCTTCTGCACATAATGAGGAGTAAAAGAATGCCTTGGGGGAATCGATGGAGGAGTAGGGATCCCCTGTGCCAACCTATCAGCCTGACGGATCCTCTGCCGACGTCGCTTCTGAGATTTTGACAAAGGAATATCAGGCTGCGGGAACTTAGGATGCTTCACTTTGAACCAATGGTTGGGAGAAACAGATCCAGGCGGCTTAACCATCCTAGGTCTGCCCTCTTGAGGAGCTGTGATGACTAAGGATGACATCTGCTCCTGGATTTCATGAGTAATGGGTTTCAGGCGATTAAACACCGAAACACGCTTCTGAGGAAAACGACGAGGAGAGAGTGATGGAGTCTCCTCCCTTGGGCGCTTGACAACAATACTTTGTAGACGCTTTGGCTTCTCGGGCTTCCCACACTCACAGCAATGGTGAACAGATGGCTTCTTTGGTGTAGAAGAAGATCCTCTACGACTCCTAATAACCTCCTGATCCCACCATATAGGAGAAGGGTGATCATCAGGAGCATCATCAGAGTCATGAAGAATCTGCTTTCCTTTGGCAGTTTGAGAAGGGGCTCCTAAAGAAATCTTCTGTCTTGGAGCGGTCCTGGGTGCCCCCCTCATGTCCACATAAACCATATTGGCTCCAAAATCAGCAGGAAATGGATCTTCATCAACTGCCATCCCCTTTTTTGCTACTTCAGGGAATTTGAAGTCTCCCTTATCAATCCTGTCCTGAATGGCATTTCTGAAGATGATGCAGTTGACAGTGGTGTGGTTCCAGGAATTATGATACTTGCAGTATTCCTTGCCTTTGATTTCGGTAGGGGATGGAATCTTGTGACCAACAGAAAAGCGTAGAAGCTTGTCCGTCATGAGTTGGTCGAAAATCTCTTCTGCTTTTGTAATGTCAAACGTGTAAGCCCTGGTTGTTTTAGGCGAACCCATGGATCCTTGGGCTTTAGTGGGCTCAACTTTGACGAAAGCTTTACAGGCGTATGGCTTTCGGTTGACAATCTCTGCAACTGCAACCTCTGGATTATCTTCTGTCTCCGCAATAGCCACTTGGTAATTAGGGTCCCTGTAATAGGTTCCCTTAGAAGCATTGCGGCGATCTTGATCTTCTGTCAGCAATTGCTCATAACGAGTGGCTCTTGCAGCCAACTCAAACAAATCCCTGAAAGCCACATCGACAAATTTCTTCTGTAATTCAAGACATAAGCCATTCTAGGCCAGACGAACATACTCGGTCTCAGGCAAAACCACTTTACACTTAAAGCGAGCAGTTTTAAACCGAGTAATGTTCGTCTCAGCCGGTTCTCCAGGCAGTTGATAGAGCCTAGAGAGATCAGCCAGAGTGACTTCTTGTTCAGTTCTGTAGAATTGCTTGTGAAATAATTCTTCTAATTGAGTCCATGACTGGACCGAATTAGCTGGAAGATTTATATACCAAGTAAAGGCAGTGGCCGTGAGAGAATTAGGAAATAACCTCATTTTAAGGAACTCATTACTCGCCGCCTCTCCACACTGAACGGAAAAGCGTGCCACATGTTCTACTGTTGACTTGGTATCTTCTCCAGAAAATTGAGAGAAATCTGGAACCTTGTAACCCTTAGGGAATTCTACTCGATCCACAGCCTCATTATAAGGCTTCCTGTAGATAGGTCTCCCAAACTTCTGCAAAGCAGGTCCAAATTGATCTTGGACGTATTCAATAACCTGCTCCTTGCTCAGAAGCACTGGATTCTGAGGTGTAGGAGATGGTAGTATCCCTTCAACAGGTGCGACATCAGAAGCTCCAGTAAACAGAGGATTGGTATCTTTCCATTTTCCAGGAACTGCTCCAAGATGAGATGCTGCTCCCATCCTCAACTTTCCACCGATTGGGGCATCTTTCTGTTCTCCTGGGTGGTTGAATTGAGAAGAAGATGAGGACGCCTGGTATTGTGGTAAGATGAAACCCTGAGGGCCAAGCATCTTGAGTTGGTTATTGCTGGCGCCATTTCCAATTGCCACAGAAGCGACTGGAGTTAGTTTTTCATTGAGAAGAACTATCATGTCTTTAGTGGATTTAGTGAGGTCCATCTGTGACTCCTTGATCTCCTTCAAAGGACCAACGATAGAGTCAGTGAGTCCTTGGGACAATTCAGCATTTGTCTCTAGAATGATGTCTCTCATGCCAACAGCCATCTCTTGCAAATCTTCCTGTGATGCCGCGAGGGATTGACCCTCTGCGGCTTCAACTGGGTCATCCCCAGTTCCGTGCCTTTAGTTCCTCTTTTATTGTCTTTTCCCGCCATCTGGAAATCTTCAATTGTTTTATGGGTCCCACCGGGCGTGCCAAAAAATGTTGCCACCGATTCCTCCAGGGGCAGGAAAAAACGGGGGGGTGGTCAACACCGGGTGGTGTAGAAGATGCGAGGGCGTGCCAGGAGATACGGATCTCCAAGAGAAATGTAGAAAAGCGCCTGAATGTACTGACTAACTTCTTTCAAGCAATTGAGAAACTCGAACTAAAGTTACAACGGTTCGTGGGGGCCTTGAACAAGGACTTCCACAATTGAAGAAAATTACATAGAAGAGGAAGAGAGTTCAGAGGAGGGAGAGGAAAGAACGGGGGAGAAGTAGGAGATAGACATAGGAGAGGGGATCGATCGACTAACTGCGAGAGTTAGGAGATAAAAACTAAATTTACTTTGCTGCTGTGAGCGTTGTTGGTGTTGGAACCCTTGCAATGTTGCACAAAGATCTCCATTTATAGACTTTTGAGTCCCTTTGTAACTTCCAAAATATAACCGCCCATGATTTTCTCCACTACGCCATGTCTTCTTGAAAATGCGTAAGGGCGTGACAAGTGTCCCTCAATTGGCCGAAAAATAACTACCCATGTCCTCAAAGCAATTAGCACATGTTAATTTCGGCCATTATCAACTTGTTTTAGATAACAACCAACTCCCTATAATTTAGGTAACAAACTTATCTCCTAAATTATAGGTAATTCGGCTATTAGGTAAAATCCGAATTATATATAAAAATAATTTCCAGCCAATTTATTTGCCATGTGTAAATTTGAAAATTTATGGTACAAACATAAGGTTACCGTCGGTTGTTGAAAAACGTGCAAAGAACATTCAAAATCTCTACTGGGTTGTGTTTGGATCATGGAGCAGATTTGTGTAATACACATTCTTCACTTATCAGTATTTTCTTGCTTTGTCCTCTCCTTTTCGATATCTCATACAAATCTTTTATCCAAATAGAACATAAGCTAAAAATGTCCAATGCACAGAAACAATGCTGAAACCAAAATCATTATAAATTGTTGTGCTGCAATGTTGAAGCACAAACCTGTTTGTCTTCTCTAAGGACTAGAGGCCTTCTTGGAGAAAGCAAATCCCGAACTATTTCATTATAGACCTCAAGGTATGACAGATGAACCACATGGTTTCCGTCACAGCTCTTCTGCCTAATCTTGTTGAAAAGATCCTTAATCACCAAAACCATCACCCCTGGATTCTCCACTGTACCTAACAGTGTACGTTTTGCCAGCTCTCGTAGCACCGTAGCAGAATACTAATCCATTCCTACCCTCTAAAACTGCTTCCACAAGTTCTGCCGTTCTGGAAAAATCGTTGTGCACATACCATAGTTAAAAATTTCTCAACGACCAAATAATGCACCACTCGAAGTTAAATCTCAACAAATTTATCTTCAGATTTTATATAGCAAGCCCAGAAATGTTTTCAACCAATTAAGAAGCTTATCAGAAAAATTGCAGCAATTACTTACTTGAACTAGTTCAGTTATCAAGCTCGACTACATCTAGGGAAAGTAGAGAAATGGAATGAATACAAGGGGTTGGGTGCAAGTCTGAAGGTCTAACATTAAATCAAGTGAACCTCACTGCTTCTTAAAAAAAAAAAAAACACTAAAAAATAGAGACTTGTCATACTATCACTATGATGAATTTTACAAAGATATTGAATGCAATAAGAAAGTTAAGTTCGTTTTCCAAATGCTGTATCAAATCAACCCTCATATGAAGAACATTTTTTGGAGCCATAAGGAGAATTTATAGTCAATTGTCACCACAAATCCGGTCACCATAACCTGATCATCCCCTTCCAGCACGTTTCGAATAAAATTTCTTTCTAGCATTCTATCAAACAGTTACTGAGCAGTGTCCATTAGACCGAAAAATTTAACCAACTTTGTAACTCTGTTTGAATGCCGAGAAAAAGATTCAATCAGAGGAAAAAGAAAACAAAATCGTCACAGAGAGAGAGAGAGAGATTAGACCGAAAAAATTAATTGACTTTGTAACTCCGTTTGAATGCCGAGAAAAAGATTCAATCAGAGCAAATCGTCACACGGAGAGAGAGAGAGAGAGAGAGAGAGACTTACAGAGCAGACATGATATTGCATGAGGAAGAAACAACCGATACAGTCATACAGATCGTGGAGAGAGAATTTAGGGAGAGATTTTTGGATGACTGGTTCTACAGGTAACCAGTAGAATAACCTGTTATCTCTCTAAATTTTGGAGGGTTAAGATTGAATAATTAGTATCTAACGGTTAAAAAGAGGGGTGCATATGATACGCCCTAAAAAAGGGGTGTGTACTGTAGCTGGACCCGTTAGTTACTAATGGCAACGTAAAACCTGAGATGGCACGGACCCAATTAGCCCTTAATCAGA